>OY783196.1:8783730-9178730 GCA_963678675.1 Xiphydria camelus
TTCTCCAAATATAGCGATGAGTCGAGTCAACGATTCGAAAATAGCAATTCGCCAATCCCCCAAATTCGGCGATTTCGCAGTCGATGTTAACGCGCGCGCCAGCGGATAACTGAATCTCGCGGAAAATCAAGGTATTTCGACGGTAATCATTTTATATTCGATCTGACGCGACGGAGATAACCGATAGATCCCTCTTCCAACGCGCACATCGTGCATACATTCAGAAAAATCACTTGCTCAATCAAACCAAAATCTTAGAGATGATGACCAAACCGTTTGGTGAAATATGAATGCTCCATCTGTGTTTGGTTAGACAGACTAATTTTTCGTTAGAATAACTAAACGTTTGGTTGAAATAATTGAACATTTGATTAAACTGACCAGTATTTTGGTTAGAATAATTAAACGCGTCAAACTAGATGCGTTTTGTCATTTTAACCTAATTTTTTTTCTCAGTGTACGCGCGCATTACTTGTAACACGAAACGACGCAAACTGATGGCAAAATAAGTGCCTCTCCCTCTTCGTGCGCCGTGAACGTATGAACCCATATATGTGGAAAAGATACGACTAGCGCGCAAATGCGGGAAACGGGCAAGCGTTGAAAAAGATAACAAACAGCCCAAGCAGCCAGATGCACCAAGGTCATTCGTTAATAGCCAGAGCTCCGCGTGTGCGGTACAGGGTGTACGCATAGTTCCAGAGGAAACACGAGATGCGGCCAAGATGCTGAAACATCAAACACTCGGAAGGATCGTCTCGTAGCGTGTGACGCGGAAGGAGCAAGAGCGTTATATTATCGAGGTCCGGAACTGTTTAGAGCGCACCGAAAGAAAAGTTTATTTACACTGAGAAAAAACACTTATTTGAATACGAACCTACAAGAAAGTTTATTAGTTGAAAATAGAAATTTATTCGCATCGAACAAAAGTCTATTCGAACTAAACAAATATTCTGCGAACCTGGTAGAAGATTTATTTACACCAAATTTCTTTGTTCTCGTTGTAAATAAATTCTCTGCTGGGTTCGTATTCCAATAAATCTTTTCCCGAGTGTTGTCCATATACCATATGAGGCTAAACTTAATCGCCAGGATAGAAAATCGAATCACTGTTATCTCATTATCTATGAACTTTTAGCCTACATCGATATAAGACCGTGTTGTAGATAAAAATGTAATCTTCAAAAAAGTATTGCGTAAATATGAGCCAAAACTTCACAGATAAATAAGAGTATAGTAATTGAATTTTTTCCCACGACGAATAAGTTTAGCCTCATATTATACGCGGAATAATCAGCGTAGATTTTCGCGTACTCTTGTTCTCGAATAAATATGTCACGGGTCGAACGTTGAAGCTTCGCGCGATGACGTAGCGCGATGTGGAAGATTGCACGGGACGTCATCAAAATAAACGGCGGGTAACCGGATATCGCTTTACAGCGCGAGCGAAGGGCCCACGATAAAACTGCACTTCGAATCTTCGACACGGTTGAACCAATTTCGCATCGCACATCTGAATATTCTTTCGCTCGCGGTCCCCGCAGCTTTGCGTGGTAAACAAAGCTGGAGAAGTTTAATCGAAAAGAGTCGCAGGCCGTTTTTTTTCGAGATCCAACTCCCGGATACTGGGTCGACGCGAATCGAACGAAAATCGCGGGGCAAAAATTGTGTTTGTTTTAAGTTCGAACGTACGCGGTATTATCGCGTCGCGCGGTTCTGGAAGCTCGTAGCAGAGTCGCGCGGGGTTGCGAGCCACTGTCGGTGCGCGTCGCGCTCCTGGTGAAAATAGAACCGGTGGAAGAGGAAGCGTTGCGCGGTGGAAACGGCGGGAGGTGGAAGAACAGCGAGAACAGAGGTCGTGTGAGAGGCGAGAGAAGAAAGAGTCACACGAGTATAGGTAAAAAAAACGAAAGAGGCACACTGCTCGCAAAATTCCATGAGAAGGGCTCACCGAGAGTCGGCACCGATCCGTTCCTAGCCAAGAACACTAAACGCCCGCAAACGTAAAGACAGCAGCACAGGTCAGAATTTGCTTCGGAAAGTCAGTCAGAGTTCTCGCGATTGAACTCTCGCTATCTCTATTATTTTTCCTCCGGTTTCCGCGATTTCCGAGGATAATACGGATATTCGGATAAACTTTTCGCTACGTGCAACGCATTTCGCGTTTTATAAAAACTGTAAATTTGCAACCCAGGTGGAAAAGTTCGACATATATTGTATATAATTCATATGTAGTTTTGGTCATTATATGGATTACACATGATTTCTATATTAACCATACAAGGACTGTATACAGATTTTTGAATGTTTACATAATAATCCGTATACAATCCTTATATGGTTAATATAGAAATCACATATAATCCATATACGACCGAAAGCACGTGTGGATTATATAGAAAATATATAGAATTTTTCCGCCTGGGAAAGCTCTCCTCTTCGCCATAGTATGTCTTCGCCAGCGACAGCAGCCGTGGAAAGTCGAAAGGAGGGCAGCAGTAACAGCAGTTTCGATGCGAAACGCAATTCGTGACTCGGATCCGTCTCGATGACGATGATAATAACAACTGTGACATGGTTAAAATTCATTTCCGACGATCGGACGACTTATAGAACAGATCGGAGTAAAATTGGGGATTTTTCCAAGAATCCCTGTAGCGATCTCTATTATACTTTTCACATTACGACGGTCGATTTTACAGCCGTGTCATATCAGAGCGATCGTATATACAAGATAAACGAAACGAAACGATCTAATTGATCAAGTTTGTTTTCTCCGATCATAAAACCGTATCGATCAGCTCGCAAGACCAACGCGCGAAGCGTCTTAGACCGGAGACTTGAGGGAAGCACTCGCGTAAACGAATACGACGGATCAACGGCACCCCTTCGGGAAGGGTGAGAAGATGAAGCTAGACTGTCACACGCGCGCGCTCAAATGCCTACGGTAAATAAGGGAGCTTAGCTGTGTCCCATTTAACCCGTACAACGCTCCGTACGCGACGCTATTAACGAGCCGGTGCTTTCGCATTAATCATGAATTTTCCGGCGCACCGGTTGCCCGCGGAACTTTTGCCAATGGCAAACAGCGCGCGCGCGCGCCTCCCGTGTTAACGACCCCGCGGCGGCTTCTTCCCCGAAAGTCCGCGCGACACGGGAGCGGTACGTTTTCCTTTTTATCGTGTTTGCGGATGAAAGGGAAGGGGAGAGGAAAGCGCGGAGGAAGAGGCGGCGGTGGGAATTCGTGCGAGCTCCCGGGCAAACGTTCGCGTGTAAATATAGACACGGTCCTCCCTCTCGGTTTTACCCCCCTTCTAGGAAAATTTCCCTTCTCCGAGATCCACAGCCTCCGCGCACCCGTTCGAGATCCACAGCGGCGAGAGTCTCAAAGCTCATACCGAACTTCCCGATTAGGTTTTAACAGTTTCCCGGGAAGAGAATGGCACGCGAGCTTTCAGAGAGGAAAATTTCTCGCGGAACTTGTCGTTTTGGAAGTCGGAGAAGAACGAATCGAGGGACGAGGGTGTCGTATGAACCGAGGAAACGCGAAATTAAATTTATACATCTCGACCCGGGCGAAACAATTCGACATATTTTCTATAATATTATATATATGTAGGTAATTCATATGTGAATTATATATGATTTCTATATTACAGATTTTTAAGTGTTTGTATATAATCCATATATATTGCTTATATAGTTAATACAGAAATCATGTATAATTCATATATGACCAAAACTACATATGGATTGTATACAAAATATATAAAACTCTTCCACACCTGGGAATTTAGCCGCGAACGAAGATGAACGACGGCGAAAAAAGTATCACCGTTTCTCGATTCGCTCCGGCAACGGGGATTACAAAAAATAGTCTAGACGCAAAAATTGAGGATCGACGCGCGCCCGATAACAATCCACGGAATTCTAATCCTTCCTTTGAAAAAATCTCGCGCGAAGCTTTCTCCAGCCGAGCTTCGGGAGTAGAACACGCGGAGGAAGCTCGATATAATTAAAACCGCAACGCCGATTGCGGGGCTTTGCGGAGGGTAGCGGGGATGACGAGTCAAACAGGGTAGGTCGAATCCAAAACCCGGGGCAGACGAGGAGGAGGGGAATCCTCAGAATTCCGGCGCGACGCGTATGAACGACCGCACGCGGACAAGACGAGGAGGAGTTATTCTAAGCGCAGCGAAATTACTGCAGTCTCGAGCGTGACGAGGGTGTTTATTGCACCGAGATTGGCGGCCCCTCGGCGCGGAGGGCCCTCCGACATTTTTTTTCGACTAGAAAAATTAAAAGCGGACCAGTCATACGCGCGCGACGTAAATCCTCTCGAGCGCGCGAGGGGCGCGAGATGAAAAGGGGACGAGAAAAAGAGAACGAAAAGGAGGCTGCACGAGAAGTCTGCGTAGTCTGCCGTCGAGAGGAAGGGAGTTTCAGATTTTTAAATTCGTATTCGCGTCTTTACATGGATCGGAAAAGAGAATCTCGAGAAAGGAATGCGAATGTCTGATGCGTGTAACCGGGTTATACGAAGATCGTAAGAGCATTAATTAGTCTCGTTCGAATTCGATTAATTTCTAGCAGCCGGTTTTATACGGCAGAGCCACTGAAACGCTAATGTCGAGAAAGAGAGAGAGAGAGAGAGTCGAGATTTTCATCTCCGACTTCATTCTCATCGGATATTGAAATCTCGATTCTATAAACTTAATTTCGTCTCCTCATTAATTTCCAATTCGCGCAATGCACTTACGTTCGTTCGAGGGTTGCGAGGGGTTGCAAGGCTCTCTCTCCCGTGTTCTCCAAAAATCCGACAATTCGTATCAATTTATCCCAAAGACGAAGGAAATTCGATAATTTTTAAAAGGTTCTCCCCGAAAGGAAAAATGAGTGCTATACGCTTTCATAACTCTCGTGCATTGAAATTCGAGGTATCGCGACGCGACGCTTTCGCTAAAAGGATTGGAAGCGAGATATCGAATCGTCGTCAATTTTCCACCCCCCGTCGAACCTTTCGACCCCGAGGCCGGGAGTCCAATATCCGAGAGGCGCAGTCAATTTTGACGCGATTGCGCTCGAGGAAAGCCTTCCCCCTCGCCCACTCGTGTCGCCCGATCGGAAACGAAGTTACGAGGGTCTCGAAAATTTGTTCCTCGTCGCACAATTTTTAGCCTTCGGGGTGGATTGTCGAGAGACGACGGCGACGATGATTTTTCGCGGTGGAGAAAGTGTTGTAAATGCCTCTCGTTTAAGGGACATTGTCTCTTGAATAAACGTGAATAAATGCAGAGAATTTTCCCCGGAGAGAAAAATGTGCAGTGAACATTTCTCGTTTGAAACGGGGTGGTCGATCGATCGCTTTCAAAGATTTCGACATTTCGAAAAATCCGAATAAATTCGCGAGTCGAGAGGGAGCGTTCAAAACTGCACGATTTCGACTAACGGGGCTTTTGAACTTGCTCCACTTGGTAAGTTTCCAGGCGGTTTCCGACGATATTGTAGGAGAGACATCCGACGTCGCGCGTGCGAAGTGGAAGCGCGGACGGACGCGGTTCGATACCACTTTCCAACGAGACCAGGAAACTCGACGCGTCTGGTCGAACGACGAAACGCGATCGACGTAAGATCGCCGTGAAAAAACGATCGCCGCGAAATTATATTCACTTTCCGTTCGAGGAGAATTTTTTTAAAATATTAATTTCCCTCGCGAACCACACATCCATCTTGCTCCTTCCCAGGTGGAAAAGTTCTATATTTTGTATATAATCCATATGTGGATTTGGTCATATATAGATCATGTATGATTTGTATACTAACCAGATACATGACACACGCCACAGAAGAAGCGCGGCGGGAAGGCCCGTCTGGCGAGCTCCGCCGGGGAACTCGGGCCCCGAAGCGGGCGTCCGAAGTCTTGAAAAAGACTGCCCGCGTCGGGGGGAGGGCTAGCCCACGGACTCCGCTGGCGAACTCGAGCCTCACGGCGAGCGCCGAAGTCTTGAGAAAGACTGTCCGCGTCGGGGGAAGCGAGCGGTGGGGGAGCCTGCCCACGGACCCTGCTGGCGAGCTCGAGCCTCACGGCGAGCGGCTGAAGGCTGCGTCGGGATGGGAGAACGGCGAGAGAGCTAGTCCTGGGTGCTGCGAACTCGAGTCTTTAATGCGCGAGTTGTGGAGCTCTGAAAAGAACTGCCTGGCCCCGGGCTCGGGGCCTCCTTATATCTAGCCTCCTACGCTACAGCTACCTCTGCGCTTCCCCTCGATTGGTGGACCGCGGTCGGGTGGGGGACCGGTGCAGCGGGACGCACGGTGGGGTTAGCTGCGCTACTACTTATGCGCGTCGGCCCGCTGGCCGAGCGCGTCTATGCTATTACTAATTCTAGGGCTAAAACTAATTATATTAACGCTAAAATGTCGCATGACAACTCTCCCCCTTCCAAAGGCGCGGGTCCCCTGGGGAGTCGAGCCGTCGGTTAAAACCTACGTTTAACAAAGTTAATCTTAGCCTAGTCCTAAGTTACAGACTAATTCACTTAACTCACAAGTACAATTTTTCCACACTTGGAATGGAGCGCACCCTCGCACTGAAAAGTACAATTTTTCCACACTTGGAATGGAGCGTACACTTACGCTCAAATTTACAATTTGTCCATGCTTGGAATGAAGCGCCCACTCGCACTCGGAATTGCAAATTTCCCACACTCGGAATGAAGCGCACACTTGCACTCAGAATTACAAATTTTCCACACTTGGAATGAAACGCATATTTACACTTAAAATAAATTAAATACAAAAAATAAATCAAATTATACGTAATCAAATTTGTCCACCAGCATATTTACACTTAGAGCAAATAAAATACAAAAAATACATCAAATTATATGTAATCAAATTTGTCCATCAGCATATTTACACTTAAAAGAAAATAAATCACAGTATACGTAATCAAGTTTGTCCACCACTGTGGCTAGTTCCTCCGGTCCTCCTCTCTACGGGCCGGAGGTAGTTTCCCCGTTCCCACGGGGACGAAGATTGTAGTTGTGCTCAACTACGGGGAGGTCCATCGGATGAGGCTGCGTTTCCTTCCGTGGCCTACCGCGTCCTCTCCGGGGAGGTGGTGACTGAGGTGCGTCCGCATTTGCAAGAACGCCTCGGGGTGGATTGTTTTCCATCTGCGGGCCTGGGTATGCCGGCTTAAGTTGGGATTGGTGCACCTTGACCGCAACCCCGTTACGATTGATGAGGAAAACGCCACTGCCCAGGGACGTAGTGACGTCGAAAGGCCCTTCCCAGCGAGGTGAAAAACCTGCGTGAAATGCTTGGCTAGCATTGGAGAGAGGGTGTGTCTTTGAATAAACCCAATCCCCAGGTTGGTACTGATGACTTCCTCCGTCCTCGGATGGTTGGTCCTTGGTGTAGAGCCTCTGGTGAGCTCTGGCTGCCTCGACTCGCTCAGTGCGAGGAGTTCGGGGTTGTTCCTGTAGCGCGAGTAGTCCCCACTCCCCAGGGCGAGTAAGGTTTCGCCCGAGAAGGAGTTCTGCCGGAGTTTGCCCCGTAGCCGCATTGCGCCGTCTGCGCAAGTTAAATAGGATCCTTGGAAGGTGATGGTCCCAGGTGGAGTGGCGTCCAGCTGCCAAATGGATGCGTAGCCCCTTCTTTATTTCTTGGTTTCGCCGCTCTGTCGGATTGGCGCGAGGGTGATACACCGGGGTGGTCCACACGTCCGCGCCCCAACGCTGACAACTAGTGGCCCATTCTCGGCTGGTGAATTGCGGCCCGTTGTCGGAGAGGATTTCCTGCGGGTATCCCCACCGGGGCCAGACTTCCCGCTCGAGAATGTCGATGATCCGCTGAACGTCCGCCGATCCCATGGGATAAGCCTCGGGATACCTGGAGAAGAGATCCGTAACGACGAGAATAAAACGTTTACCTCGACTAGTACGTGGGTATGGACCCATGAGATCCAGGGCGACGGTTTTCCAGGGTTCTTGTGGTTGCCGAGGTCGCTGGGGATCCCCTTCGTTCCCGCGGGTAGACTTGCAGCATGCGCAGAGGTGGCATCCCCTGATGTATCCTCGTACATCTTGGCGCAAGCCTTTCCAGTGAAAGTACTTCTGGATGCTTCTGGTTGTCTCTGCTTCTCCGGGGTGGTCGGCCAGGTCGTGATACTCGAAGAGCACCCGTTGCCTGGTTGCGGCGGGCACCACGAGCTGGTTCACACCTTCAGGCGTAACCCGTAGTAAAGCCTGGTCATTTACGTGGAATCCAGCGTTCGGTGCGTTTCCTCCCCGGAGGCATGACTGGGCGAGTCGGTTGGTCTCCTTATCCAGTTGTTGCTCGGCCTCAATTTCTTCTCGTAGGTTGGGGAGGCCGAGGTTGTTGAGATGGGGACCCGGCGGCAGCATGCGCTCGGTGTCGCCCGCCTCGTCTAGCACTTCCGTACCCGTAGGCTGGCGGGATAGCGCGTCTGGCAGCTCGTTGAGGCGGCCTGGGCAGTGCTCGAGCCTGAAGGCGAACTCTTGTAGCAACAATGCCCAACGAGTGAGCTTGGCCCGGTGGTCCTTCATGCTTCTGAGCCAGAGAAGCGCCCGATTGTCCGTCCGGAGTGTAAATTCCCGGTCCTCCAGGAAGGGTCGGTACTTCTTGATGGCCCAGATAATTGCCAGACACTCCTGCTCGTTACAATGGTAACGGCTCTCCACGGGGCTGAACTTTGCGCTGGCGTAACTTATTACCCGCCTACCGCCTTCGGGTTTCTCCTGGTAGAGTACTGCACCCATTCCAAGTGCGCTGGCGTCGGTCTGCAACACGTACGGGAGTCTAGGGTCTGGCCTGCCAAGGGCCAGTTCTCCCGTAAACAGTTTCTTTGTTCTTCTAAAGGCCTCCTCTGTCTCCCGTGTCCAAGTCCACTTGACCTTGTCACTTATGAGGGCGGTGAGGGGGGCTGCGGTTCCCGCGAAGTCGGGAACGTACTCCCGGAGCCAGTTGCACGTCCCGATAAATTGTTGCAGCTCTTTGCGGTTCTTGGGGGTCTCGGCCTCCGTGATGGCCTTCACATGGTCGTCTTGGGCCCGGTTGCCATTGGGACCAATTGTATGTCCGAGGTACTTCAGCTCCGCTGCCCCGAAGTGACACTTCGCCAGGGTACAGGTGAGACCATGTAGGGTGAGGCGTTCGAAGACTGCGCGGAGATGATCCAGGTGCTCCTTCCAGTTCCTGGAGTAGATGATGATGTCGTCGAGGTAGGCCAGGCAGAAACGCCGGAAGTGACCAGTCAATACCTCCTGACTCATAAGTCGTTGGAAGGTGCCAGGCGCTCCTTTAAGGCCGAACGGCATGACCCGGAACCTGTACTGGCCTCCGTCCGGTGAAGAGAAAGCCGTGAGCGGTTTAGAGCTTTCGGCCATGGGTACTTGCCAGTACCCGCTCTTCAAATCCAGGGTGCTGAAGACTTTCGCATCGCCGAGATCCTTCAAGGCTTCCTGGATGATCGGTAGCTCCTGGGTGGCCCCTTCCGTGGCATCGTTAAGTCTCCGATAGTCTATGCAGAAGCGCACTGTGCCATCCTTCTTGGGGGCGAGAACTATCGGAGAGTTGTATGGCGAGGAGGTTCGCTCGATGATGTGATCTGCCAGCATTTCTTCGATCTGCTCCTGAATGAGCCTCTTCTTCTGATCCGAATATCGATAGTTGCCTAATCGGATCGGGCGGTTGTCGCGGAGCCTGATTTCGTGGCAGATTGTTCGGGTTTGCCGTAGGCGTCCGCCTCTGAAGAAGCACTCGGCGTGCTCATCCAGGAGAGATCGGAACTCCGCGTCGTAGGGGGGTGGAAAGTCCTGCTTGACCGTATTCCAATCTACAGTCCTTTGTTGGTCCACAGGAGTTTCGTCTCGTTGTTCCAAGTAGACTCGATTTCGTTGAGTGCGTCCCAGGAATATGAATTTCTGGTCGTAGTCTTGGACTACAGCATGATGACGTAGCCAAGAGTATCCGAGGATGAGATCCTCGTTGAGGGTGTCGCTGACTAGGAACTCGCCGGGGTATGCTCTGCCTTCTATCACCACCGGAATGTCGATGCTTCCCAGTAGTGGCAACTCTCCGGAGTTACTCGCCAGGCGTGCCGTAGGGGGACAAGGTCGTAGGTGTCCCCTTTGGCCCGCGTCCAGCAGTCGGAAGTGCAGAAAGTTTTGGCTGGCTCCTGAGTCCAGCAGTGCCACCGCAGGTACTCCCCGTATCTCAGTCTGGAGGTAGGGCAAGTCCTGTGATGGCAGACGAGCGTTCCCTACTGTGAGTTGTTGGATCCTGTCGGGGCGTCGGCGGCCGTAGGGGTTTCCGCCGAGCTCCGCCAGTTTTCCGGCCCGCTTCTTTCCTCGGCCCGCTTCCTTCCTGCGAGCACTGGACAATCCTTATGCAAGTGTCGCTCGGGACAATGCCAGCATTGTGGTATAGCCGTGTCTCGTTTCTCCCCCTTGGCGTTGGTACCTGCGCTATTGCCGCCGTTGCTGGGGAATTTGCGTGTGGCCGCCTCCTCTTTCCTAGGGGCTTTGACCGGCTTTTCGGGTTCGTCAGTCTCGGCCTCGATGGCGCGCTGTAGTAGCTCCTCGAAGTCACGCGGTCGTGTGGGGCGGACAGCCCGTCGCATGGAGACTTTCATAGTCTCCAGCAGGGTCGCCACTATCTCTTGATCGCTGGCCTCCGGTTGTACCCTCTGGAACAGAAGGTACTTTTGTTGGAGGAACGGTCCAACGTCCTCTTGTTCCCCTTGCTTCCTGGAGTACAGTTGGGCCTTTAAGCGGAGGATCACGTCGTTACTCGCGTACCGCGAGCGTAGTAGTCCTTTGAACTTTGGCCATGAGAAACGTAGGCCCTTGTAGCAGGCCCACCATTTCTCTGCGTCTCCTTTCAAGGCCTGTCCGGCCTTGCGGGTCCACAAGGTCTCCTCCATGTGGTGCCGCTCGAAGTATTCTTCGCATTCCTCCAGGAATACCTCGGGATCCTCGTAGTCGGTCCCCGTGAATTCGGGTATCGGAACGCTGGGTGCGGACATGATGCGCATTAATTTACGCCATTCCGCAACCAAGGCTGTAGTATCGGGCTCCGTTAAAGGGGGCGCCTGGAGGTTCCCTCCGGTAGTCGGAGTTATACCAGACGTCACGATGTCCCTCGATGGTACGTGCTGGGCCGTTGGTCCGCGGGGGCTGCCTTCCTCGGCCGGAAGGTCTGCCAGCTGTCCAGTCAGCTCCCTGGTTTCCATGGCCTCGTTGTCGGAGTTGTCGCTCGGACCGGGTGCCGAGCGTGACCTGGGCGCCACCGGGTGTTTATTCCCACTCCCGGAAGTGGTCTTCTTGCAGGATCGTCCTAGTGCCCGTCTAGTGTCGGGAGTGCGATTGAGATTCGGCATCTCGGTCGTCTGTTTGGTGAGTTGCTACTGCCACTCGACTCTTCGTTGTCCTTTTGAAGAGTGCCCCACGTTGGGCGCCAAATTGACACACGCCACAGAAGAAGCGCGGCGGGAAGGCCCGTCTGGCGAGCTCCGCCGGGGAACTCGGGCCCCGAAGCGGGCGTCCGAAGTCTTGAAAAAGACTGCCCGCGTCGGGGGGAGGGCTAGCCCACGGACTCCGCTGGCGAACTCGAGCCTCACGGCGAGCGCCGAAGTCTTGAGAAAGACTGTCCGCGTCGGGGGAAGCGAGCGGTGGGGGAGCCTGCCCACGGACCCTGCTGGCGAGCTCGAGCCTCACGGCGAGCGGCTGAAGGCTGCGTCGGGATGGGAGAACGGCGAGAGAGCTAGTCCTGGGTGCTGCGAACTCGAGTCTTTAATGCGCGAGTTGTGGAGCTCTGAAAAGAACTGCCTGGCCCCGGGCTCGGGGCCTCCTTATATCTAGCCTCCTACGCTACAGCTACCTCTGCGCTTCCCCTCGATTGGTGGACCGCGGTCGGGTGGGGGACCGGTGCAGCGGGACGCACGGTGGGGTTAGCTGCGCTACTACTTATGCGCGTCGGCCCGCTGGCCGAGCGCGTCTATGCTATTACTAATTCTAGGGCTAAAACTAATTATATTAACGCTAAAATGTCGCATGACATACAGACTATACATGGATCATGCAAACATTCAAAAATCCACATGTAGTCCTCTTATATGGTTAATATTTATAGAAATCACATGTAAACTATATATGACCAAATCCACATATGAACTATACACAAAATATACAGAACTTTTCCGTCTGGGTAGGCGTTGCGAGTTTATCCGCGGGGGAAAAAAATTGCAACCCCCCTCCCGACGAACGGACGCGATACCACCCGTGAAGTTGAGATAAATCACCGCGCACAAACGGAATTTGATGAGAGGAACGCTCCCCGCGGCTTCCACATATGTCACCTTCCCCCCGAGACGCGAAACGCGGCGCGGAGGTTCCGGCGAGACGCGTTCGACGAGAGATCCCCGCGTGACGGAAGTCTGTCACCGTGAAATCATTTTCCGCCACGCGAATCCGCTCCGCGGCCGAATTATCCGGCCGACGAGCGAGGGATCCCTGACACGTCCCCGGGGCGCAGAATGCGGCCGTGCGATTTCCTTTATAATTAGACGTACACACGCTCCCGCCGCTTAACGAGGCGCGTTGAGAAACACTTGGCACGATCGTTATTGTCGTGCGAGCCGCGATTATTTATAAGCCCGCTCAGCCTTGCTTACGCGGCTCTCGGGGGCGATCTGGGAACCGTTGATCACGCGAGCGGAGGTTCGCCGGTTGATGGGTCCTCCGATCGATAACCGCGAGTGGATCGTTCGGGAGGGAAACGATTACGGCGAGAGAATGTTAGGTTTGTTGTATGTCTGGGCTCGGATCGTTAGAGATCCCAGGCGAAAAAATTCTATGTATTTTCTACATAATCCACATATGTGATTTTGGTCATGTATGGATTATATATGATTTTTATATTAATCATACCATATGAGGCTAAATTTACTCGCCAGAAAAAAAAAATCGAATCACTATTATCTCATTATCAATGAATTTTTGGCCTATATCGATATAAGACTTTATTGTAGATTGAAACGTAATCTTCAAAAAAAGTATTATACGAATATCAGCAGAAAGCTCATGGGCAGTGAGATAATAGTGATTAGAGTTTATTTCCTGGCGAGTAAGTTTAGCTTCATACAGTATAAGGACTATGTATATGGATTATACAAACATTCAAGAATTGATATATAGTCCTTATATGATTAATATAGAAATCATATAATTCATATATGACCAAAACCACATATGGATAATATACAAAATGTATAGAACTTTTCCGCCTGGGATAAGAGACTATTCGAAAATAAATTTACGTGGTAATTCGCATTGTCGTTATTATCATCATACGTCGTCGAAACAACGATTTTCTAATTGGCGACTACAAATGTCATCGCGCGGTCATCTCAACGAATCGCGATTATTTATCGCGAATAGTTCCGTTGTACGTAAACGTCATTGTTGACGCGACTCGATCATTTTATGGAATGGACTGCTGCCCTCCCTTTCTCGGCGCAGCTTCCACGCAAGCGAAGCGAGCTTAACGATTGCTTTGAACACGAATTTAAACCGCGTCGTCTCTCGTCGGGTTGCGGCTAGAGCGATCCGCATGCGAATCGAAGGCACGGCGAAACGTCGGATCGATACGCGGAAAACGGCCGAATTCATCGGAGAGCGGGCGTTACTCCGCTTCGTATTGAAGAGTACTGAAATACTTGCGAACGAAATAGAAAAATGTAAATTCTCTCTCTCTCGGCGACAACAGAACGGGCTAATCGCGCGAAAGAAAGACGAGACGCGTCTCGAAAGGCGGTTGCTGGAAGCAACTGAAACGCGTTCCTCTGCGCGAAATGTACATATGTATATGCCGAAACCTTGGAACAAAGACAGTGACGTTGCGTCGAAGTGGACGTTTATATTTTGATCGCGATTATCTCGGTATCCATGAATCTTAGCAGAAAATGATACAGACATTTATTGTAGATCGAAGTATCGTCTGCAAAAAAGTCCTACACCAATTTAGCCTAAAAGTTCATCAGTAACGAGATAATCGCGATTGAAGTAGACGCGTTCATTCTGACGCGACACAGCGCAGAGAAAGAAAAATTCTTCGACTCGAATTAAACACTCCCTTCCTCATTTACGAATAAATATTCATTTAATTCAAATGAAATTCATTAGGCTTCGATGAATATTTATGTAGATGTAATTATTACTCCCTACTTCGTCATTCCCAGCTTTCGGAAATACGTAACTCAGCAGGCAGTGAGAGAGTGTCCTATAAATGTTCACTCCGATTCGAAGAATTTTTTATTTCAGCCCGTTTCCCCGAGGCACGGATGTAAAACGGATCTTAAAATCTCGAGTTTTTCACCTACCGTTCGGCACCGTTGGAGGTTTTTTCGTCTGCACCCTCGCTGTTGCGTTGTTCACCTGCCGGAGTTAAGAAGTTCGGATTAGAATCACGCGAAGGTTTTTTCAAAATTCCGACTGGAGTCTGAATTTGCACGTGGTCGACGAACGAAAAGTTTTCGGTCGTCGAAAAATCATCGCAGCTAATGTCCCCATCCGGTAAAAATTGATTATTCCACGTTAATTCGACATTTTCTGACGAGATCTATATTTTAAAAAAATGTAACGCTTATCGAAACCTCGTCGACGCCAAGTTTCTCGCGATTTTTAATCAGCCATGAGAAGCTACTCATTCGCCGGCCACGTGTGCAACTTCTCCAACAGCCGGTCGTGTGTATTCGACCACACACGATCACGAGCGGAACCGACGCGGCGTAGGTACATCGGGGCCGCGTGATCGCGTGAGCCCCGCGCAACGCGTGTCTCGCGCGGAGAGTGTTAAGTCTAAAGTACAAATCGTATCGCTCGCCGCACATCGAACCGCAAACGCGACTCCTACGTGCGTGCGCGTACTTTCCGCCCAGAGAAACGGTTGTAGGAAGCTCTACGACGTGTGCGGAAACGTCATCCATATAGGGAATCCTTCGACAAATTTTATCCACGCAATAGAGTCGAAAAGAAAGATGTATCGATCGAAGAAACGCGCGGAAATTAAGAGAGAACAGATTTAAAATTAGATTCGACGATAATTCGGAAGGATTTCGAAATTATGCATGAGAATCGATGTGCAGCGGCGATCGGATCGCGACGAGAGGCCTTCTCACCGTACCATTCGCAGCGGAGAAGTCCCGTCGCGATTTTCTACCAGTCCTTTTCTCGCATTGCGCGTCCGTCGACCTCTCCGACCTCGAGAAGAGATTTGCTAAATTTTTACAATCAAGTCTTTTTTTTTTCGTCCGGAATTTGTTGCATTTTTTCAATTCCATAAATTTACGTGCAGCGATCCAGTGAGATCGTCTTCCACTTTTTCGATTGGCCTCGAGGCGCGTTTAAACTTCCTTCAAGGTCGGAGACTGAAGTGGAAGCAGTGCCTATCGGTCAGACGCTAATATCCGCGGGAAACGCATTCTTCGCAACTCGTCGCTCTCTGCTTTCTCTCTATCTCTCTCTCTCTCTCTCTCTCTCTCTCTCTCTTCGGAGAGAAGATTGCAACGTACTTGGTGCCCTTATCTCGCGAAATGAAGCGCCACGGCGGGGTGAAAAATATCTTCGAAATTAGCGACGAATCTATATATTCGCCACCCTCCCGAGCAACGCTACTCCCGTAGGGATTGCCGCCGCGTGGTACTTCATTGTACGACTTTTTTCCTGGCACGAAGATAGCGAGTGGAATTGCAAGTTTGAAGGAAAATATAAATATCTAGATCGCGTAAAAGAGGCTCGAATTGAACAAATCATACGCGAGATGCTGTAAAATATCTCGAAAGCTATTCACGCGTCACCAGACTGAGAAAAATAATCTGGTCAATATACATAACCAAGATCCTGGAGACCACAACCAGTTTTGTTAAATATGGATCCTCCATCTGTTTGGTCAGACTGACTATTTTCTGGTTAGAATAACTAGAGAAGTAGTCAGAATAACTAAACATGTAATTAGAATGACAAAATATTCGGTTCAACTTACACGGAGAAAAAAAAACAGCCATTTTTACTGCTTCATCCGGCAGCGCTGAGACTCGAGCTGATTTTCAAGAATTTGTACAGGGTAAACTGTTCCATGTACTGCTTAAAACAGTAAATAAAAATAGTATTTTGGTTCGTATAACTGAACTCGTTTAACCCTTTCAGTCAAGACTTATGAAAAATTAAGGAAACATTTTTTTTAACTGTGACTTTCAGAGCGGATATTGTTTATAGTAAGTTAACATTTTTAATTTGTACTTCACGCGATATCTAGTGGCTTAAATATACATCATTGCATTACAGTGTACGCCATTACCGAAAGCCATTAAAAAGATGAAAAGTTAGTTAGCTGTAATGTAAAATATGTACACCTCAGTCTGTGTACATCATGACTGAAAGGGTTAACCGAATACGTTTTGTCACTTCAATCGAGTTATTTTTCTCAGTGCACTCCTAAGAGAACTGGTACGCGCATCTCTGGCAACGTTAATAATGTCGACGCGCAAAAGTGAACCATTCCACGTAATTACGTTTTGTCGTCCCGCGAACCGACGAGTGGCGCGACTCGCTCGAGGGCGAGACTCGTAAAATTTCAGCCGGGCGCAACGGTTCGAGAAAGCAGAGCGCCTTCGAGACGTCGTCGTAAAAGGGGAGCCCTAAAGTTGCGCGATCGCCAGAGACAATATAGCCAATCGTGCGACGGGAGCACTTCCGAGGAGAGCGATCATTCGCAGAATGCGTTTCGCGCGGGACACGTTATACGATCGACCGGTCGATATTAAATTCCGAGACGTGATACAGTCGGCCGGAAAAAGCGGAGCGTAACGAGATGACGAGAGAAGAACCCGACGCGCGGAGTATCTCCGAGGCGCGAGGAAGAACGATCGATTTCGGGGGATTCCTGACAGCGACGCCCCGAAAATGGAGAAGGCCCCCGGCCGAGGCTCGATTCCATTCGAAACACACGGCGATCTCCTCTCCACGGGGGACTTCTCGCTTCGCGATGAACTGAGAAATAATTGCTGGTGCCAAACAAATGTTTTCTTCGATAAAAACATGATATAATTCCAGGCTCAAGCCATGGTTTTTTTTTGCGAGAGAAAATATTTAATAGGTTCGAGTAATTATTTTTTTCGTGCAGAAAAAATGTCTCGTTTCAACGCAGATACTCTTGAATCGAGCCTCTATATTCTTCGACTAAGAATTTGTATCATTCAAAATTTGTAAGCTCGCATTTTCCAGATTCAAGACATATTTTTGTAACACTAGCAACTATTTCTCTCTATGTGCGTCGAGAATAGAGAAAACCCGCGAGCATTTTCTCACTTCGAATCGATTTTGATCGCGATTCCACCGTCGCAAAGAAAAACCCGCGTTTCCACCGCGCTTCCTCCGCCGGAAGACAGTAACAACGTAAGATCTACGCGTGTTCGCTCCTCGATTCACTTTCGATACGCGCGCGGAGAATCGCCATGGCACTTCCGCGCCCCCCGCGAAGGCGAGGCAATCGTCGCGCGAAGATAGCGGAGGAATCGTCCTCTCACGTCCGACGAGAGACCTCTCCTTCCTCCGTTTTACCTCGCGCGCCGCTCTGCGAGAATTGCTCTCGGCTTTCAGCGACCCTTTCCCGCCCTCGTTCTATTTCACGCGCGGTTTACCCGCGAGCTTTCGTTTTCTCCTTCTATTCGGCGCGGCCCGGGGGCTCCTCCTCCGCGGCGGGAAAGCGGAAGTCTCTCCTCCCCTCGCCGAGCAACGAGTCACTCGTCGGCGTCGTGTCAATTTCGTCGCCGTACCGTGAATTCGAGCGAATTCCGCGCGGTTCGAGCGACGCTTTGGTGTTTCTCGAGCGTGGAGTAGGTAATTGGAAAAAAAAAACTTCAAAAGAGTGGATTTCACCCGGGATAACGAGAGCGTCGTTAACGCTCCGAAAGATCGCTTTCCACGAATGATAAAAAAAAACTGACAGGGCGCGACTGCCGCTGGGAATACAGAGACGTGGAAAGCTCGCCTCTCTCGAATTCGCGTGAACGACTATCGCGATCGCGCGATTTCCCTATTCGCGGCACTTTAGCCAATCGCGCCGGCACCTCGAGCAATTTGCATTTTACAATTGGATCAGCGATCGTGTGGTCGACGAGTCGCCACGTTCGTTTGGCGGTGGAACGAGAGCGCTGCTCGTTCGCGCGAAAATAAAAGCGAATGTGCACAACGCGTGCGGTTCGCTCACGCTGCAGGCCTCTCTTTCAGGGGTGACTCTCTCGTTCGCGGGCTCTGCGAAGCGCCGCGAAAACGGTTAAGAGTTTCCGTTCTTTGGGAGCGCTCCGAAAAGCTCGCCCTCGATCGTTCCTCTCTCGACTTTCCCTCGCTTTCGATCCTCGAACGTTCATTTTCGTCCTCGAAGCCGGGAGGGATGTCGATTTTCTTCCGTCTCTTCGGCAGGAGCTGGCTTCGTCCTTCTTCGCTCCGATAAACTCTACTCCTCGCTTTTACCGCGGCGAATCGAGTCATTGAAAAGGGAAACGCACCGACGACCTCCCCCCGTCGCGTTCTACATGTAGCGCGTATCCATTGTAGGTGCGCGCGTGTGCGCGCGAATACGCGGCAGCGTAATTTATCAGAAGCGAAAGGCATTTCAGCGATGAATTCCAGGAGGCGTCCGCGGGTGTACGGGGATCGGGTTCTCTCTGCGCCTTTATTTATCAATTAATTAATAACGTTAATTAATGTTTCCTCGCGGCAGACTATCTCCTAATGACTTTCCCGAGGCGGCTCTGTCGGCGTTGGTCCAAGTTTTGATAAGGGACGCCTTTTCTTCGGACTTCAACCCCTGTCCGACACCCCGCGCCCATCCTCTTCGGTATTTTCCCCCGGGATCCGACGCTCCCTCCTCCTCGTCCTCACGCTATCCTCTAATTAAACCGAGATCGACGCGAGTGGCTGCTTTTTTTTCAACGATAGACTCGAATGGGTCTACGCGAGAGAATGCATTCTCGAAAGAGACGACGAATGCCGGCTTGTGCCTGCTAAGGTAAAACCGTATATGCGAAAAAAATGAGTTCCGTGAAAAATTACTTTTTGTGTTCAGAGATAGATAAACGAAGTAAACGAAACTTGGAACATAAATTGAGCAGAATATTATCAAACATCGTGCGACAAACTTAACTAATTTTCTTTTAAGATTTGCTGAAAAAGTATCATACACTGTTTTACCTTAGCAGGCAAGTGCGGCTCATCAAACGTTGATTAATTATTTAAAAAAAAAAACAAATAAATCCACCGATAGTTATCAATCCGCGACGCGTTTCCATCCTATTTACCCCGTGTACAACACTGCCCTGTAAAACACTTCCTCCCCCTCCGCCGCGAATAATAAACGACCGTCGGGCGGAATAATAATTGCATTCGACGACATTGTCGCATGACAAACGGCCGGGAGACACGTGGCTGCAGTTCGGCAAAAAGCGGGATTTCTTGCGAGTACCACCCCCCGCCCTGTACTCCTCTCGCGACCACTCGAGCGCATATCGAGGCTCGGAATCGATATAGGCCCCCCCGCGCATCCCCGCGAGCCCTCATTCGTTCCCGTTGTCATGTGCAAGATGAATAAGTAAACGGGATTTTGCAAATTTCGCGCAACCTTGCCGCCGGGGAATCTGCATGAATTTGACTTGCTAAGCCGAAAACTCGCTTAACACGTTGCACGTATCTACGCTGCACGCGTTGTCGTAGGTCGCGGTTGTCGAAGGGGAGGTAGATGCGGCTGCGCTCGTCGGTGGAGGTGAATACGATGATCGCTGGGCTCTATCGCGCCGATGGTGGGTTTCGTTTGCAGCGTGCATCCAGGGGCATCGCCGAGTCGTGCGTGCATCGAGCGATTCGCCGCACGAGCGGGGGAAATGCTTTTCTTTGAGTGTGTGGAAGATGTGATAATTACTCTAAGAAAACGGCTGCATTTGATTATTGCGGAGAAAAGGGATGGATCTGCGTTTTTTCGGATTTTAGCGGTCGATAGACACATTTGCTCAATTTTTTCTTATCATTGCAGACTCCTTTTCGCATCTATTTCTGTTGGAGAACAATTCTCTGACGTCCCTCAACTATCGCACACAGCCGGAAAAATTCGACATAATTTGTATATGACCCATGTGTGGTTTTGGTCATACGTGGATTATATATGATTTATATATTAACCGCATAGAGATCATATATAGATTTTTTGAATGATTGTATAATCCGTATGTATGTCTGTATAGTCTGTATATATGGTTAATATAGAAATCATATGTAATCCATATATGACCAAAGCCGGAAAGGTCTAGTTGAATACGAACCTGGTAGAAAAATTTATTTGAGATAAATTGGAATTTATTGACACCGAATAAAGGTCTATTTGAATGAAATAAATGTTTTGTACATCGTTTTAATCGAATACGAATCTAGTATGTAGAACATTTATTTAATTCAAAAGACTCCTTTTCGATGTGAATAAATTCCCACTCATCTCAAATCAATTTTTTTATTAGTTTCGTATTCAACTAGACCTTTTCTCTGGATGCGGAACCACTTTCCACGGCATTTTAAAAGGGATCACCGTCAAGGAATTGCTCCGGAAAATTTGAGTCGACGCGCGAGAATGTCGATGGAGAGACGCCGGGAGAGGCACGAGTCGTCGCGGGCGAATGTCGCTCGAATTCTTTATAGATGAGACTCGACGGAAGTATTTACGAGCGCTACCCCTCCGCGGTGTGCCTCCCTTTATCAGCTCGATCCCCTCTTCAATGCCCGGGGCATCGTCTCGACTTCGCTTTTTATTTTATGTCCACGCGCGCGCGTGCACGTCCGGCGAGATGAAGAATCGCCCGATACTCTCGGCTCATCCATTCATCGCGGCTTTATCAGCGCCAAAATACTGACAACCGCGCGAAACTTCGACGCGGGGAAAACAGATATTTCTTCGAGATTTATCAAATGCAAGCCCCGCCGGAAATCCCCGAAAAAGCACTTCCTGGTGCTCCACGATTCTCCTCGCTAAAAATCCCGGCGGAGGTGGAACGCTTTATAAGTCGTCCATACGACGAAGATTAATTTCGAGCCGCAACACCACGCCGCGCCACCTCGAGATGATGGCGCGCTCCTAATTAAAAGTTCCCGAGGCTCCGTCTTCAGTTTCCCGAACGTCCCTCGATCCTTCGCCAATTTAGACTCGGCTCGCAGTAAACTCCCCGTGCGATTTCAATTACAGCAGGAGAATTGAAGCATCTCTTGTCTCTTCCAAAAGTTTCCAGAATCCCGGCTACGATCCTCGCGATGCAATATTTATACGATCACTGGCACGGATGTGGGTCTTCGTCTTCCATTTCTTCTCGAAACTCCAAGATGCTCGGATTATGCGGTACTTATCTTACCGGCGAATCCAATGAGGAACTGCTGCAGTCATCTTGCATAGAGGCTTGCAGTTCGTCTTCCGAGGCAGAAAAAAATCGATGTGCTCCTCTCCTTGTTCTGATTTTCATTTACGGCCGGAGGCGCTTTTCAACTCGCAGGCTTCACAGCACTTATTTATTTCATTTTAGAGGAGATGGGGGAAATTTGAGTAAAAAAGGGAGCAATTTTGATTAAAAAAGGGAGATCTACCAAAAATTAGAAACGTGCGGTGGTTTTAAAAAATAATAATTTTTCGAATATACAATGAAGGATGTTTTTCTCACTTAAAAATGTATATCTCATATGAGTAACTGAAAAATCTGAGTATTTCAATCTGATTTAAGAAAATGGAAATCTAGTTTTTGGTAAGAAACATTAATTCAATCAGGCTTTTATACTTTAAACGAAATATTGATGCTGAAAGATAAAGTAAAGATTATGGTACTATTTTATTTAAAAAAAATGGCTATTTTGACCCTTTCCACGTAATCCGAAACGATGAAAAGATAAACTCAACTGAGAAGCTGTATAATAGGTGGTTTTAGAAGAAAAATATCGAATTACCGAATAAAAAGGGAAAGATCACGAGTTTTAAGCCGAAAAAGGACAAGCCTAAAAAATAGGAGAATAAAGTGGAGAATAGGGAACAATTGTGAAGCCTGGACTCATTCGCCTCGTCGCTCCATCGAGGGTGCCTCCTCTCGCGTTTCAATTCAGGGGCCTCTTCGGAGGTGTCCGCGACGCCCCGGCCACGAGAGAGCAACGACGTTCACCCCGACGCACAAAGGCCGTTCATTAAGATAATGGACCATCGAATGTCCCATCCGCTCGTATGACAGAGGGGAAGGGTGCGCGATTCGGGCAAAAGTCACGTGGGTAGTACTTACCTAGGCGTAAAACAAGCCACCGTCGACCTACGGCTTAAACCCGTTTAACAATCGCGCGGTGGTAGTATAACCGATCCCTCTTCCCACCCCCTCGTTAAACCGACTATGTAACTCGGGTCCTCGTCGCCCCTTCCCCATCGTCGTTACACCGCGGCGATCAAACGTCGTCGTCTTTGTATCAGAGCGCAATCTCGCGCCCAGAATTAATCCGACGTCCTCTGCTGGTAGCTTCCCTCGTTACCCGTCGTGAATGACTCTTTGCGCGAGGTTCCTCGAGAGATTCGCCGCGCTAGACACGCACCGATCGCCGGGAAATTGCGGTGTTTCCAGAAGGAAGATAAACTTCGTCTCTCTCCCGGAGGGAAGAGTGATCCGAGTAAAAAACAAAGTATGGCTAAAGTATGGCGGAAGTCTGGGAAGAGTTGAACCGAAAAAATATGGCTACGGATCGTATCCCAGACTTTCAGCCGGTAAACAATGCGCTCATTAGAGTTCAAGTGTTCGTATGCTGCAATCGATATTAGTTGATATTATTTTAATTTATCATTTTATTAAACTCTTTAATTATTACCTAATTATTACTAATTAACTATATTCTAAAACCGAACAAGTCATAGCTTTATAACGAAGAACGCATATAACAGAATTGAATCAAAAAGGTACGGGTAAGTCGAGTAAAATTTCCTTTTCAGCCGGTATGAAACAAATTTGCTTGAAATCTGGGATACGATCCCTAGCCATAAGGATCCCTTTTTTGGTTCAACTTTTCCCAGACTTTCTCCATACTTTAGTTATACTTCTTTTTTTTACGCGCAGAGTTATCCCGAGAAGCGTTATTACTCTTGCTGTGCTGGATGGAGCGACGGCTGGGTTGTTTCTGCAGGGTATGGCGAGTATGAAACTCGATCGCCACAAGTGCCAATGGTAGCGGAGAGCGTCGACTCGTGTTTTTCTACATTATCGTCCAACTCGAGTAGTTCCTTTTCCCCTTTTACAGCTCTACCTGCCCCGCGCCGAGTGCCAGAGGGTGCGCCGCGGCGCTCGCCACCCGCGCGGATCTCCTGTTCTCTCACCCCGTCATCGACCTTCGAACCACCTCGACGACTCTTCCCGAAAGGGCCCCTCGACGACGGGACGTGGGCGCGCGCGCGATGATTAAAACCCGGAAGCCACTTCTGCCCCGCCCACGACGCATTTTTGGCAGGAGCTTCGGGGGCGCGAAATTAACAAGAAACATCCGCAGTTTCACCGATCTCCCCGCGGGTCATTAAAGACGCGCGGTGTAGACGTGCCGCGTCCCTGAGTTACGACAACTGCCGCGACGTGAGAACGCTGAAGAGGCTCGCTAACCCGCGCCACCCCTCCGCCCCATTTACCGTCACGTCCTCGCGTCTCTCCCTTTTCCGCCATTTCTTTTTCTCACCCTCGCGACGCCTCTGGACAGGAGCGAGCATAATAACCGACGTAATTCCGCGCTAAGAATCCGGACGTGTCGCGCGAAATAACGCCTCGCGTCGACACGGATTCCGCGCGCGCGTGCGCTCGGATGTTTCTGGCCCCGGTGGTCCGGGACTTCGCCGGGAGGGCTGCACGTCCGTTTCACTTGGTATGCGTCGCTTCCTGGCGGACACTCTCGACTCGTCTCGCGCAAAATGGGAATGCAAATTGCTCGAAGTTCCGTGAAACGCGGCGGAGGGACAAAAACGGCAAAACGCCGGAGGCTGCGGCATTCGTTTGCACCAAAGCCGCGCGAAAAGACCTCGATGAAGAGGTCCGATCACGCGTGCGTGCGTATCACGACGCGAAGGGAGGAGAGATAACGGCGAGCGCACAACGGCGCGCGAGCTATAGCTCTCTACGCGCAGTACCTATACGGCTATACAATTGACGACTAAATCTTAAGCGTATCAATTATCGTTAAGTACCTACGATACGTCTACGGACATATAGATAGATGCGTACGTCAATATATGTACGCAGGTACGTGATATAGCTAATAGGAAGCTGCGCGCGGATGTGCCTGGACCGCCCTATTGTGTACGACGGCGAGACGAAGAAAAAAAAAAGAGTATTTCACTCGATACGGAAATACAAAAAAAAAAGGGCCGAGAAGAGGGACGAGAATCGTTATTACGTGGAAACCGCGAGCGCGTGGGTGGAAGAAACCGAGACAATGCTGGAGGCGAGCGGAAAAAAGGAGAAGCACTTACCGGAAGACACGCGAAACAAAAGGCCTTCAGCGAAGAAAATCGCGAGATATATAGACGGGGCGATACGCTTTGTACTCCAAGGTTGATGGGTTTCGCGGTGATTTTGAACGAGAGGGAGGGATTAAAAAAGTGCGAACACGACAAACCGAGGTGCGGGAGGGTCGAATTACAAAATCGCGATCGCACGTCGAACAAATACGACGCGTTGGCGGCGACACGGCAGCTTCCTGGTACATATTTCTATTAATTTTTTTCGTGTTTCGTGAGAGAGCGGGCGGTGCGACTTTCTTACCTTTTTTGGACACTTTTTGAGGGTGAGGCCGCCCCCGCCTCAGTGTCCGAGTGAGTTAGCCCGTTACTCTCTTTCTCATTGATCGAATCATCGATCTCTCTTTCTCTCTCTCTCTCTCTCGCTTTCTCTCTTTTTCTCTCTTTCTTTTTCTCTTTTTCTCACACACTGTGCGAGAAGCTCTACGGGACAATAAGAGATTGCGTGAGACGTCTTGCTGGTCCCCGAAGCGGTTGGGTTAGGTCGGGGGTGTCTGTTGCGGTGATACCTCGGACCTTTCTTTTTCTTTCGCTTTCTCTTTTCGTCGCATTCGTTTTACGCGAGCGTCCACCCCTTCAACTTCGCCGATTGGTCGGGTCTCGCCAACGCGGAGGTGCGAGACGCGCGAAAGAACCCTTCGGTCAAATCCGATCTTTCGAAGATCGGAGACGGGGGGTGGATCTGCCCCTCCGCATTGGCTGGTTTCGCTCGGTCGCGCTGCCGGATTGGTTTCAGCTATTTCTTGCGGTATATACTCGCGTATCTAGGATCGTCTCGAGTTTTGGGGCCGAAAATAATCGTCCTTTGGAAATGTCTTTCAAAAGAATCGAATTCTATAATAGTTAATCCTGGAAGCGCGGCGGAACGAAGAGAAACGGGCAGATCGGCAACGGCACGTCCTTTCTATCGTCAACCCTGGGTTTGGCCTGACTAGATTTGACTACCGCAGAGATTTTCAAACGCGGCGCGGTGTAAGTCACATTCGCGTGTATGAAAGTACGCCAGGAAAAGCTTCGAACATTTCCGGAGGAAGCGTGTGTTATGTGGTGAATACTAGACAAAGATATACGACAGCACGACACCATGTGATTCAGCTCTAATAAGTGAAGTTCAATCGTGAAAGGTGCTAGAGGACGGTAACTAATGTTATCGAGAAGGGTAAGCGGATAAAGATAAAATGAAAGATGCCCGATTTAAATTGGAAATTTTCCTGAGCTGCCAGCCTCTGACAACCAATGACGAATATATATTGATAAAAAAAAAATTAACCCTCAATTGCACTATCCGATGTATTATTCTGCGCTCATTTCGAAAATTACCGATTTATCGAGATTTCAAACTGGCATCAAGATATGGATGATTTTCTGTGAAAAAATTATTTTCTCGTTCACATAAAATCATCGATATCCCATATTTGTCACGAGATTTGGACTTGATAACTGTGTTTTTCGTGACCTGCGCGAAAAAAACACAAGATAGGACGTTCCAGAGATTACGGTTCCTGGCGAGATGTCACTTTCGTCGAATCGAATAATCGTGTACGAGAAACTCGGGTGAGTTAAGGCGAAACGCGAGCGCTAAATCGCTTCCTTTCAATTAACCGCAACAACCCCCAAAGGACGACGCAGCGACGCCGTAATCTCCGTAACTTTCCAGCAATAGTGGCTCGGCTTATATACGCGGTGTTATGGTGCCCGGTCGAACGTATAACAAAGCCCAACATGGAAACTCGAACACGGAAGACCCGCGCCTTAATTAAGTGGTCGTGGTATCGAGGCAGGCCGCTATAGTGCGGCTTACAGGGAAAAGGAGTGACCGAGCTTGAAACGAGAGACCGCCCGACGATAGCGACGCTGTAACGATTTCGTAAAAAAAAAGTCTTTCCGGAGAATCGATTTGCGTACTTGAAATTCCAGAGGATCCTTTTCACCGTATATCCGCGAGCCACTTATACACGTCGTCCGATCGATCGCGACTCGAAAAAAATGATCCTCCGTTTAATTAAGCGGTCGTAACGGTATCAGGGTACGCCGCGGTAGAGCCGGGACTTATAGTGGCCGGGTTCTAAGCGGGAAAAGGGGCGGTGGAGGAAGGGGTGACTAGCGAAAGGGGAGAGAAACGTGGAGGGGTGGAAACGGTGGTGAGCGAACTAAATATAGACGACGAAACGTTACTACGGATTATTTTATCAACGAACAGACACCCTAAGGCTCGACCCGAGAATTAATCTCAATGTTACGATGATCCTAATCAATGTGAAACAGAGAGAAAAGATGTTCAGAGGCACCCGCAGTCAGCGATTCGTTATTCTCTTTCACCGCGTCAGCAGCGAACCGATCAGTGGGTCGTATCACGCGACACCGAGTAGCTGTGCAGTTTCGGAGACTACAATGTGGTAGCTACGTGTAGAATTCAGTGCCGATCTAACGTTCTACGAACCGATTTCTCTCTCTCCCGCTCTCAGGGACAATTGAAAGCTCTTCTCCACAATATAGAGACTGCCGTTGCCGAGATCTGCCGCGCGACGTCTAGTCGGGGTGCAGGGAAGAATTGTCGTCGTTCCTCGCAGGCGGAAGTCGGCTGCGTCTTGGGCGCATTGGAATCGCCGGCGCTCGCCGAATCGAATAGAGGAAAAGGAGCTGGCGACGCCGAGTGTTTGTAAACACGTTTCGCGCGGTAAACAGCGGGAGATTTACGTGGCGAGTGCGGCGACGAGAGAAGAACTGGAGTGACTCGCGTATTACATAGCGTACATCGATCGTCCCTCTCGACTTCGAAGTGGAAACATCCGAGTTACTACCGGCTACACGGATTCTGTCGCCGGTGAATTATAAAATGTCATTTTTAAACGTACCGACCGATGACCAATCAATCCTCATGCTTTTATTAACCAGGGCAAACGCAGCCGTAGCTAACAAGAGCATAAGAATTGAGTGTTCGCTGGCTAGTATGTTTAAAAATAATATTTTCGACAGTTATTAGACAGAGAAAAAGAATTAGTTGGATCTACTCATAATTACTTGCGGGGTTGCAAGTAATTAGGTATTTATTTATATCAATGAAATATTTTAATACATCAATTAAATATCTCTTCCATGTGAAATAGTACGTGATTGCAAGGAAGAAATATTTAACTAATATGAAAAAAGATTTAATTGCTGTAAATAAATATTTAGCTGCAAGGTCGCAATTGTGATTGCGAGGAAGAAATATATAATTAAAACGAAAAGATTTAATTGACGCAAATAAATAATTACTGGCAAGGTCGTAATTGTAATTGCAAGGAAGAAATATCTAATTAATATATGAAAAAAAGTTTACTTACATCAATGACATCTTTTTTCATATCAATTCGATATTTCTTCCTTGCAATCGCATGCTATTTCACATGATTATAAGGAAGAGATATTCAATTGATGCATTAAAATATTTCATTGATATAAATAAATAATGACTCGCAACCCCGCAAGTAATTTTCAGTAGATCCACCTTTTTCTCTGCGCAGCGACAGAATCCCTACGTTCTCCGCGGAAAACCGATTCGCGTTACAATGCGATGGCTGTGAATTTCAATTCGCCAGATTCAACCAGGACGACGCCAATTTAGCCCTCGAGCCTCTCGCCACGACGCGAACTCCAGGAAGGCGAGCAATCACCCCGAGACGCGCCTTGCGATCCGCCTCGAGTACGTTATCATCACGCGGGCTTGCTCGCGATCGATATTGTCACGGCATTGTTCGCGATGGCTTAATATTGTGGGACCTAATTAATAGTCTTATCACTAGGGTACCGCGCCGGATGTAGGCGCGCGCACACCCGTGCGTACATACGTGCGCTCCAGGCTGTACATATGTACGCACCGTCACGTGTACGGAGAATAACGTACGCGTAGAATATATCTATATGCTAGAAGATGACATCGGCTGCCGTCGCTCGTCTCGAAGGATGTGTAGAGTTAATTCAAGAAACAAAACTAAGACGAGTCGAAATCACATCGCCGCGTGACAATTCTATTTCGAGTCTTCGAGAAACGGAGCGAGCGGCGAAGAGAGACTTCTTTATTTCTCTCTTACACCGTATAACGAAGCATCGCGATATGGACACGCGTCGCCGTCGTGCGTATAGAGTAAACGGATAAGATGTAACGATTAAAATTAATTAAAGGTAATAAGGTATATAAGTATAAGAAGTCATGCACACCTCAATCTTTCTGCCCTCAACCACGGTGCCGTGTAGCCTCTCACGTGCCCGGTCCGCGTCAGCACTATTTGCGAATGTTACAAAACCGAATCCCTGCATGCAAGGACAGACAAAACAACATGCATTAAACTCAACTTACAGACTGCCGCGCACACCCCTCGCCGACCGCTCTCTGCCGGCGCCCGCCGCACCCCTCGCCGGTTTCGCGACTATTCGCTTTTCGTGTTCTTTTTCTGCTGGATTTTCTTCGCGGAATAAAACAATCACGAGAAGTGCCACACTGAAAATTCTTTAGAAAATAAATTGTCCCTCGTCGGATTTGAAATTAATAATCGGACACTTCCGTTTCTTACATCGCAAATTAAAATACGGAAATTTCGAGAATATCTCTCGATTAAAATTTCGAATGTATAATTTACAATTTATATCGAAATATCAATAATTTATAGTAGAAAAAAACGTTTGAAACGCGCTAGACCTCAGGAGTCTTGAGTAAAGCTAATAAACAAACAAAAAATTGTAATAGGAAATAAGTTTAGAATACGCGACAGACCCCCCCTCTTATTATCATGGCGTTTCGTGCGACGTGCGGGCGGTTTCGAGTCGTCGGCGGGGCTGGGCGCCTCATACTGCTTACGGAGACGCACCAAACAACGTGCAACAAATAAGTAAATATAAAATCATGGTAAGAAATCATGGTCATGGTCACATTAATCATCTCATTATCATATCATATCATATCGTGTCATGTCTCATCATGGTCATATAATATCATTAATATTCTGCTGTTCCGGGAGGTGGTGCGCGTGAAAAAGAGTAGTTGGGAGGGCGGGGGATCTTGGGATCGGATGGAGGGATGGTCGTGTGCTCGATTTCGCATTTTCTGCGCGTATACTTTCAATCAGGTACTCCTCGATCTCGAAATTTCGCGAAGGGGAAGTAGTGAATAAACAAAAAATTGGCGAGTCTCGTGTCATCAGTGTGTTTCGGCGTAACGCTTTGTACACTGAGAAAACAATTGAATAGATTCAACTAAATATTGATTTGCCTGTTACTGACAAAATATTTTATTAGATCAAGTAATATTTATCGGTCCCAATAAAATGTTTTATTGGCTCAAGTTGATATAATTTTTTGAGAAAAATATTTTATCGGGAAATATATCGGTATAGGTATATTAGTTGAATCAATAAAATATTTAGTTACTAATATACGAATAAACGTTTAGGCCGGTTTTACCAACAGGTACAAACGCGGTATAGCGCTATACTGAGAATAACCATAAGGCTTACCGCGGTGGTAAAACCGGCCCTTAGTGTACGCTTCGCGTTAAATGGATTTCGCGGTTGCCTTCCATCGGGCGCAGCTGGAGTGGATGCAACGCCGCGCCTGTGGAAGGCAACCGCGAAGTCGAATTACAGCGAAGCGTAAAACGCGTCACCTCTCATGTGTGTATGTGCGTGTGTGTGTGTGGCTGCAATTTTTTTGCAAAGGGGTGCAAGATATCCATGAAGATCGCGCCGGCAGGGGCGAGTGAAAATTTTGAAAAGGACCGTAGGGGTGGGGAGGGCTTCCACTCGAATAAGGAGATGTGCTACCGCTGTGGTTGACTTTTGGTTTGAGAAATTCCTAATAAAAATAAGAGAAATAATTCGAAATCATGACGCCACACTCACGTTTCCCTCGAAAATTATACTCCGGGAGTAAGACGAAATACGTAAAGAGAAAATTTTCGATTTTCTCGTCGCAAGATGTTTAAAACGTTCGATCGCACCTCGACTGTCCCATAAATGCAATCGTAGCAAATTTCCTAAAATTGCCGAGCCGTTCGCCGCTAATGAAGTCTTCCAATTCGGTGCATACAGTCGCGGAATGTATGCAAAGCGAGAAGGGAATGGCCGCAAAACCGGGGGAGGAGCGCGCGGTATAGCGTTGTTCTCGTGCTCCATCGCGTCGAACGTGTAGAATGCATAATTCATCGGAAAATTGATACGCAAATTGAAGTTGCCAAGTGCTTTTATCCTAACGGGATTAGTTAAAGTTTATAGGACGGGGGCGGGACAGGCGGAGAAGGGGGCAGCGGCGGTGGAGAATCATCGAGACCGCAGCGAGAGGAGGGAAGGTGAAAGAGGCGAAGAAGAGGAGAAGAGCGCGCGAATACAAAGATAATCGAGTTTCTCGTCCTTCACTCGTTCGAGCGACCGACTGGAGAGCGGTGTCTCCACGTAGCGGATATCACGCTATACGTGCGAATCAAATGTGATTCCGTTGCAGTCCCTGCGGTCGTGGCGTCACGAGGTTGTCAAATTGAATTTTTGATGAAAGCATCCTTGCGCGAACTCCGGGAGACGGAGATGCGCGAATGTACGTAGGGGTGGAAGGATATTTCCCCTACTGGGAGGGGAATACCGAAAAGAGGACACTCTCTCGGTGACGAGGTTCCGTAGTTTTTTACAAAGCGACGCAGGAACGGTGTACACTGAGAAAATTAACTTGGTTCAAATGAGAAAATGCGTTTGGTTAAACGAGTAGTTATTCTAACCAAAATACTACGCGAAAGAAAAATACGTGGTAAATTTTCGGGACAAGGCCAATTTCTCGTTATGATAACTACAATTTTAGTAAAAATTATAATAAAACTTGTAGAAGTTGCAAGCGCTTGCTGTAATTTTTACTAAAATTGTAGTTATCTTAACAATAAATTGACCTTGTCCCGAATTTTACCACGAACTTTATAAATTTTACAATTTTTTTTTCCGCGTAGTAAGTTGAACGAAATATTTAGTCATTTTAACTACACCTCTAGTTATTCTAACCAGAAAATGGTCAGTCTAGCCAAACACACAGATGGAGGATCTATATTTCACCAAACGGTTTGGTTATGGTCTCCAGGATTGTAGTTCAATTGATCAGGTTATTCTTCTCAGAGAGTGTATAAATTCGGAATCCGGACAACGAGATAATTTCAAGTCCAGGACGCGGGCGGTCGCTCATTCGTCGTCCAAATTTCTAGAACTCGCGCGCGCGATAACCGGGGAAACAAATGCGATGCATCCGCACCTCGCATGAACGCGGACTGCTCGACGTCGCAACGACGATTCCCATACGTTCAGCCGCGGACGCTCGAGCGTGGGTGGACTACCAGAGACGTAAGCGATGGGCCGTAGGTCATCCGGGAGTTAGATTGAATTGGTCCGTCCCAACTGCGGTCGCGAAACGATTCGAGGACCACCCACTCCGCCGGAGCGAAGGGGTTGAAACGCTCGCCGTAAACTAGATTTAACCCCCGAGCTCGTGGAGTTCGGTGATTAAAGTCGGCTTGGCAACTTCCGCGTCGCGATGCTCTCCACCGGGGAATACATTACGCTCGTTAGCTTTTTATTTAGGATTCGAGCGGAGGAATTGAGATGACTCGCGAGCGCATATTCCGCTCTCTCGTTGCAAAATACATTGAACGAGGAGTCCTTCGGATTCGTCCTTTTCAAATTCGACGAGACATCATCACGACATCAAAATGATCGAAGGTGGGGTACTCTCGCTCGTCTGGGAATTTCCGGGCTCGATCCAGAAGAGCCGCTAACACTGACAAATGGTAAGGGTTGTCGGAGACGGAGGAGAGGGCTGCTATTTTACCGCGGCGCGAAGAAGGGAAGTGAATTAATACGCGACTACGACTTGTCTATATATAAGAGGGAGTTAAGCGAGACGCCATTGTCGCGAGGAAGGATGCTCTCCCGACCTCTCTTTGTTAAATAATTAATGAGACCGTCCCCTCTCCTCCTTTCTTTTAGACCGCGCTCGATTCAAGAGCCGACTTCAACGTCGGCTCGTTAATTGGATCGTGCGACGGTCCGATCTCTGTATTTCGCGCAGTCTCGTTTGCTTTTGTCGAGCACGGCGCGGCTGTGAAAGTCGGAAGTGAATCGGGGAACGATAATCAAAGGAATCGACACCGTGCTCCGAATAATCGTCAAAGGGCTCGCGACGGCAAAGGCATCGTAACACGGTGTCTGGTAAAATTTGGAAAACAAAATTCCTTGATTTTTCCAGACTTCGCAGTGCGAAGTAACTCGTTTTTTTTCTGAATCCTCGTAGGTAGACATGGATTGCGTCAAACGCAATAGTCGTCCTCTTGGACGAGAGATGGAAAATTATTTAGGGCTCGTAAAATTATTTACCTCGATGCGGATCCGGGCCAAAAGCTGTCCGCGAGGGTATTTTCCACTGACCAGAGATTTCAAGAAGAAAATTCATGCGTGTATTCTCCTGTGTACCGTAGAAACTGTTAATTGCACCACTGCACCGTGGTCGATAAACGTTTATTCAAATATGGCGAAGTGCACCAGAGTTAATATTTGTATGGAGCACCAGTACGAGCCGCGGTCATTTTCCTGGCATGTCGATGGCTCGAGGTTCGTCGAACGGATCGGCCTGGCTGCATCGTCGTTGCATCGTTGTTATACTTACTGCGATCATTGCAGATTTCCGGATGCGTCGCTGGCTCGGTGTCCGACAAACGATGCGCCTCAGGTACGTTAACGCCGTATCGCGAACGTACTGGCTTCCATAATTTCAACCGGGTCGATTACTTCGTTGTAACGAACAAATATTTGTTAACTATTACGATATTCAGATGTTTCGTGAGCGATTACTTCAAAACTCTTGCTCGATACACGACCAAATATTGCAATAGTCAACGAATAGTAGTTTTCCTTCAACGGAATATTCATTTCGCCATATTTAAATAAACTTTTATCATTTACTAATAAACTATTTCCTCGATAAGCGGGAGAAATAGCGAAACGTGTCATCGGCTCGAGTGCGTAGCACTCACTGCACGGATCGAAGATAGAGGGGGGAGCGGTGAAGGTGAGCCGCGACGGAATAACAATACACTCGAGCTGGTTTTTGAGAATCAACCGTGTGACGTCGAATTTAACCTTCCCCGTGTAGGTCTAAGTAGTATTTCAAACTGTTATATAAAAGGGATAACCTACGATAAATACTCAAGATCAGAATTATGAAATTAAATCGCACGAGACTCGATTGAATTTCAATTTGAAGGGTGCCGGCGAAGAACCGATCGGGGTTATTGCGACTCCTTAAAGGAAAAAAAATATGTATATAGCGATACTTACACTGAGAGAAAAATGTAGTAAATTTGACTTAATCGGCGGCTATAGGTGGGGCGAATGCAGATCTAGTTCCTTAGACTAATAATTGACTCGAATGGACTACAGCCTTATAACCAAATCTATTAGTCGGAGCAACTAATTCTGCATTACTCCCCACCGGTAAACGCAGATATAATTGAATATACCATTTTTTCTCTCAGTATAGAGAGTGCACAATGAAATCGACTTATTAATTAAAATACCAAAATAATTTCAAAACATTTTTTAGGTATCTTTTTCACGAAATAAAAAATTCCCTGACAATTCCAGACTTTCCAGAATGCCCTGACCGCTAGACACCGTGGATAATTCGACTGAACATCGCGTCTCACCGAGGTGCGATCGAATTTATTACATACACTGAATAAGTGCAAAATAGTCGAGCAAACTAACCCAATCTAACGAACTCACCGAGGAGCACTCCCGATCGACAATTAAATTCTCTCGACGCGACGCGACGCCAGGAGCAGTCCCACTCCGGCGATTCTCTCGAGATCGGGTCATTAGGCGTTCGCGTAAAGTTGGCAACGCTCTGGCCTTATCCGGCAAGGAAAATTGCACGTGGCGTGCACCACGTGCCGCGCTCCGCGTCCGACGTAGTAAAGTAATCTGTTAATCTCGAAGTTGTGCAGCGCGGCGGCGAGCCACACACATAGCATACGTAGATATAACCGAGCACCCCGCGCCGCGGCGTCGACCACCCCTTACGCCTTAATTAAACGGCACAACGATCGCGTGTTGCTCGTCGAACTGCGTGTAATGAACCGCGCTGGCGAGTGAAAAAAATATATCGGTCGTTCGCGCTCCGTCCGCGTAGTTACATTTTTTCTCCGACGCTCTTTATACGGAATGCGCGACGCGCGCGTCGACTGGTGAATGAATTTAGCGCTTCGCGTGGGACTCGGTCACGAGCTTCTCGATTCTCGACATGGTGCCCGTGATTCGAACGAAGATAGCTATCAAAAGTTCCGTTGCGATGCGATTCCTCGGAGCTTCCGAAACCCTATCCGAGCTGTATCTCGAAATTGGCTCGTCGGAGAGAAAAAAGTTTCCAACCAAATTTGTAGAGCTGTCGAAACTGCACAACTTTCGTTTGAAAGTTTTTCTCCTGTGACCGACCGATAGCGAGATACAGCGTCGTCAATAGCGGGGAACCGAAGATTGATTCGAACGAAGTTCGTGCGAAACCACCCCCTCGATACATCTCGATCGCGATCCATCTCCGGCCTACTTTCCGCCCGCTTAAAAATCGCATCGCGTTAATCAACCTTTTATCAACAAGGCCGCGACCGCGAGTATGGATAAGCGCCGAGCAGCGAGGTCTCCACAGCACCTTAATCCTATGTTGCAGGGCGCGCCGTCGGATTTACCACCGCTACGCTCAGAAGCGACTGATATGCATAATTGCGCTTTGTCGTAGATCCCCATCTTACACGCCATCTCGACGTTACGTTACCGGGTTACTGGTACGAATGAGGAATTTTCCCCGCGACCCCCTCTCGCTGCGGGCAGGTAGCCATTATCCTTTCCATTACAGCCGTTCGTTTCCCTATCGTCCCGATTAGACCCTCGCGTTCGCTCGCGGGTACTTCTGTACGAAAATGAGACTCGTCGAGTCGCGCGATTCCCTCTAATAACGCAAATTGCCTTCGCTCGATGGCCTCACGATTTCGCGCCCCCAAAACTGGCCCTGCGATTGGTTAGCGACGTCTGATGACTTTTTGCGTCCCTACATTCACGCCCGAATAAGAGTTCGCAGGCGGAAGTGTTATATATTTTGTATACAGTCCATATGTCGTTTTGGTCATATACCGTGAAAAATAATCAGGTTAAAATGACAAAACACATCTAGTTAAACGTGTTTAGCTATTCTAACTAAAATACTGGTCAGTTGAACCAAATATGTAGTTATTCTAACCAAATGTCAAATTATTCCAACCAAACGTTTAGTTATATTAATCAAAAATTAGTCAATCTAACTAAACAGATGAAGGATCCATTTTGGTTAGATTGACCAAGATATTTTTCTCGGTGTATGTGGATTATACATGACTTCCATATTAACCATATAAGGACTATATCGATGGCTTAGGCGCAATAGGTCGTAACACACAAAAAACAAAGCAAGAATATGCAATAGGACGTATCACACAAAAATAATCAAACATGGAAGATAATTTTAAAATGCATCTAAAATACTTTTCTTGATTAAATTTTAGTTGTAACTGACCTAAGAAAACATCAAACTTGTCTTAAATATTGTCACTGTGAAGTTTTTTGTGTGTCCTGTAAAATTTACTGTTTCGGGGATACGACCTATTGCGCCTAAGCCATCGATATACAGATTTTGTAATGTCTGTATAATCCATATATAAGCCTTATATGGTTAATATAGAAATAACGTGTAATCCATATATGACCAAAACGACATAATTGATTATATAGAAAACATAGAGAATTTTTTTGCCTGGCGCAAAAGAGAAACTAAAAAACAAGAGATTTAAAAAAGGGCAAATCCCCCTCGCGGTGCAACGCGACAAATTGAAAGTCTGAAAGACGCGAAAAAGTTCGCGCGATATCGACTCGAACGTCGTCGAGTCGAATAAAGGGATTCGATAAACGCGTAAACGTAGCGGCACCTATCTGAAACGATCCCGTCTAGGGGAGGGGGTGGTCGTATCGTTACGAGTCACGGTGTAAAGCGCCGGACGGGCGAAACGATATCAAACAACGACTCCGCGATAAAGCTGCGCGCATTCCGGACGAGATATATCTCGGCGACTGTGGTTAGTTGCTACGTGACGCGCGTTTCCTTCGATTGGACGATTTCGCGAGCGAGGGAAAATTGCCCGTAGAGGACAATTTCTTCGATCGTGCCGTCCCTAACTACGTCGATCGAGGAACATCCTACGTCTGTACGCACATCCGTCGCCTCCTCCTAACGATCTTAAGAAAGTCGTGTGGCGCGATGGAGGACTTTTCAATTACGGAATCGCGCTTTCTAGTGTCCCCGAGTGACAAGCCACCCTCTCCCCCGCTCCGGGAGGACGCTCGATCGTTAGACGCGCGATTATGATTTCGTTAATATCGCGCCACGAGGCCAGCCGAGTGACAAATTGCGTGCCACTGCCGAGACGCGGATCGGAAGGTCGATTAGGATGTGCTCGAACGGCGTTAAATCGAATCGCTTATTTCCGGCGAAAATTGCAGTTACCGCGAAAAGTTATTCGCGGAGATGACGACGACGGGATCTAATATTATACCGTCGGCACTTCTTGGGCTCTGCGCACTTTCCACGCTCGGCCGCGCGCGCGCGCCACTTTAACGAGGACGCTAATTGAGATTTTAACGAGTTCGCGCGAACGTAAAAAGCGGTGCGGGGGCCGAGCTCGTATTTCTTCGACAACCGTGGCGAATAGAAAAACTCCAAACGAGAAGACGATGAATTGCCGGAGACGTAATTCCGTCGATCCCCCCTTGCCGTCTGACTCGTGCTCGACCATTACCACTGAGACTCCTACGAAAGGCGCGATCGAACGAGCGGCCCCTCGAGATCGCCGCAAAAATTCGTTCCCCGCTGTCGGGGAAAACCGTGGGAAGAATTGCCCGAGGAGCGTGACTGTCGCCGGCGTCGTACGAGCTCGGATCCATCCAAGGAAGAATCTAATCTTCGCGCTGGATACACCGAAGCGCGAGATTGACTCGCGAAACGAGATACCTCGAGCGGGGAGATATTCCATCGCGTCTGAAGCTTTACGGAGAAACGCAACGCGGTTATCACACCTATATCCGTGTATTCCTGTGGGACGTCGGACAATGAGGCGACGTATACGCGCGGTTGCGTTAACAGTCGCGCCATGACAACGGCTAAGAATGCGGGCGATGTCACTGCCACTTGGCTTCATTTGCTTCCCTCGCGATTATCTCGTTACCTGTTGACTTTCGAGCGATATTGCCACAGGGCTTTTTTGTAGAGCGAGATGTAATCTTCAAAAAAGTTGTCTACTAATTTTCGCCAAAAGCGCACTGATAACGAGACAATTCGCTTTCAAGTGAAACGAACGATAGTTAAACCACGCGTAAGTTCCAACTGAAATTACGTATGAATCTTAATAAGAAACAAAAAAAGAAGCACGCAAGAGTGACCGAACGGATGCGACAATGACGTCACGAGAACACTCCCGGAGTCGGAAAAAGTATAAAGTATAAAGTATGGAAAAATCGATGAGTCGACGTCCGGGTTGGTGAGTGGGTGAGTGAATGAGTGAATACGTGGCCCAATTATTACTCAATTAATCAACAGTGAGGTGCGAATGTGGCAAGACAATTAAACTACTTCGCGCCGACCGGGTGTGAGCGTGTGCGTGTGCGCGTTTCGAAACGACTATTTAATAAACAACCAATCAACGATAAGTTAACTATTTATACGTATATTATGCGTGAGTACCGTAGAGGCTTCTTGGTCGGGGGTTCGTTGGGGGGAAAGGAAGAGCGGGGTGAGGATAGTTTTCTTTTTACAAACTGGAGGGATTCGTAATGTAACATACGATACCTCCGGTAAAAATCGGACCGTTATGTCATTCGTCGAACTCGCTTGACAGTGGAATGTGGTAATATAATCTGACTTTCGAAAGCGACGACGAAAAAATGTGTACGTCGATTGCGCGAGAAGGGGGCCACGTGCTTCGGATATTTAACTTCTTTTCTCTTCTCTCCGACGAGAGGGAAAGAAAATGGAAACGTTTCTCGGGCTTTTAAAGGGGGGAAACGATCTAGATTGTGGCCGCTCGACTCTATACACTCCTCGCGCTCTATTTGCATTATTATCAATCTCGTCGGCCGACGTTGGCTAGTTTCGCTAAGAATAAAGAGCCTAAAAATAAAAGGGTCGAGATCGGCCGGCGAGCGGGGACTCGTTAATGACGGTTCGTCAACCCCGACGGGTTGCGCTACCCTACTCATCCCCGTATCCCTCTTCCCACCCTGCTGAGAGCGATCCCTCGCGAGTGATATCTGAAGCACGTGACGCACGCCCACGCGCGAAGGTGATTCGAGAGATTTAGAGTTCAGGTAGATGCACCAAAAAAAAAGAATCCCTCAAAATTAATTCCGTAGAGAACCGGACTAAGTATGCGTGAGTAAGCCTCGGAAGCTCTTGCAGTCGTTAATTGATCCGTTAGAGAAGAAGAGTTTACAGAAGCGAGACCTGAGTATTAAAAAAAAAAGTAAAAGAAAGGAGTAATGTGAATTATGCGAGGCGATACGCTTCACGCGTCGCAGTAAATGGGGTTTGGTGGTCGACAACCACGAAACTGACATTCTGAGAAGTGTAAAGCGTATCACCTTATATGTGTGGGGCTGGGGGGAAGGCAGGGGTGAGTGTCGCGATGAATACGGCATCGCTCGTAGGCGTCGAGTATTCGTGGACACGGTCGGGAGGGAACGAGAAACCGATACAAAAAAAGGGTGTAGATATTACAAAGAACATTTTTCATTCGACGTACCGAGACCTCAATTATACTCGCTTTATGAATATTCTCTCGTGTAATTGAATTTGCCTTTGGTAAAAAATCTTCTGCAATATTTATTATTTTTCGGACGAAAAATTCTTTCATACACCGGTCAAAAACGACTGTATGATGGCAAATCTATGGAAATCCTTTCGTGGAATCGAATTTGCCTTCGGTAAAAAATCTGCGATACTTATTTATTATTTTTCGAACGATAACTTCTCTCGTACAACAGTAAAAAATAACCGTATAAAGGCAAAACAAGAAATGATTTTTCTTATAAAAAACGAGACCCGCAAAATTTCCCGAGCAACTTTATCGGCGAGTAAGGAAAACTCATATCCTCTACCGTCGCCTGCGAGGAGGGGTGGAGACGGGACTTCGACGGAGTCGAAGGGTCCGCGCGATAAGAAGTTGAACGCGAAGAGGGGTTGGAGAGCGATACGGAATCTCGAACAAAAGCTCGTATAATCGATTCCGACGCGAAGTCGCGACGATTTCTTTTTTTTATCGTTGCCGTTCGTCACGTGGACGAAGAGTTTCAGGGCCGGGGGGTGCTCAGGGCGGGGAGGGGCAAACGTGAAAGTGGGTTCGGGCGAGTGAAGAAGAGGAGGTTGATATTCGAGTGGTGACCGAAGCTGCAAACAGCGATATAGAAGCGCACAAAACAATACGAGATTCAAGTAAGAATAGGTATATATAAAGTGAGTAGATAGAGGTGAATGTGTGGTGAAATCGGGGTGAGTGCTTTCACCAAACATTTTCTCTCTTCCTTTCCTTCTTCCTCTCAATTCCTCTCATTCTCATTCTCTCTCATTCTCTCTCTCTCTCTCATTCTCTCGGTAAAAATCGTGGGAGAAGAGATCCGACCGTGATTTTTTGGATTTTGGTTGGATTCTCTCGGTTAGTATTAGATCGTATACGGAAGGATGATGGAGGAAATTTCAAGGCTCTCCGATGCATGTTTACCGAGTCGAAAGATTCGCGCGACTCGCGGGCAAAATGAAGCAATGAAAGAGCCCCGGGACATCCGACGATCAGATCGGTTTTGTGCGCGTTGACAAGAGGCGTCCCGGCGGCGGTATCGACAAACGCAGAGCGTCGAGAAAATCGACGGGAGCGACGTCCAGGCGAGTCGGAGTGCCAGTGTGACGAGAGATAACGATACGAGGGACCAAGTATGGCTGCCAGTGAATAAGCAGCTTCTATCTAAACATATATGTAAGTGAGAGAGGTAAGCATGGGCCTTCGATATACACGAGTATGTATATAGTAATATATACCTGATTCACCTAACGAAGCGTGCGGCTACTATTTACATATATAGTAATAATAAACTTTCGAAGATGCAGTATTCATGCTGTTTGTATATGTAGTATACCTAGAGGTGGTATTAGTAAGTGTGTTTCCCGCCTGGCACTGGCCCTTCGACCGTTACGAGAACGTCGCCGTCGTTGAGAGTAATTTCGAGATGCGCACTACTCCGGATCGGTTAGCAAGATACGGATCGGAATCATTGTTGAGAAATAATCCGAAGCGAAGAGGTAGGAGGTAGGAGAGAGAAAAAAATGAGAGAAAGAGAAAAAAAGAGAGGCCTTGAAATTTCATCCGAAGGAGAACGAGGAGGACGATTGGATGAGTTAAAACAGCATGTCGGACGACAAGTGAAAAGTTTCATCAAATCAAATGGGGGCAGCATCTCCCGACTTTTCTCGCGACAGGACGAGTGACGACGATAGGGTCTCTCTCTTTTTTTTACGAGCACCCATACCGGAAACCCGCTTCGGGCTCCGAGACTTCGAAGAGCGTGGCGAGGATATCTTCGATCGGAGATCTGCATCTTCATCGTCGCGAGGAACGAATGATCCCAGGAGGAGAAGTTCTATATCATTTTTATATGGTCCATATGTGGAATTAGATATATATGTGAATTGTGTATATAATTTTTATATTAATCATATAAAGACTGTATTTGGATTGTTGAATGTTTGTATAATCCATATATAGTCCATATATGGTAAATATAGAAATCATATATAATCCATATCATATACGAGGCTAAACTTACTCGCCAGGAAAGAAACTTCAAACACCATTATCTCACAACCTATGAACTTTTCGTTCATATATTGGTATAATACTTTTTTGAAGATTACGTATAACAAAGTCTTACATCGATGCGGGCCAAAGATTCATTGATAATAAGATAATAGTGATTCGAGTTTCTTTCCTGGCGAGTAAGTATAAGCCTCACATGGTATATGATTAAATTCACACATGGATCATATCGAGGGTCAAAACGCAAAATCTTGTAGCCAGCAACATGAAATAAATGCAATACCGCTTAAGTAACTCAATTTTTGAGAAAAACAAAATATTACGGTAGTTTTTAAAATTGTTTCCTCTTTCCTCTCGTACTTGCTTTGAGCTACTTTATAACCGAAAACATTTCTTAAATCACTTTAGAATTACAGTCATAGTTTTTAGCCTCTCCTTTAAAATGTCCTTTTCGCTAGTTCCGAGGTCCTGCGTTTTGACCCTCGACATACAAAATGTATAGAACTTTTCCGCCTGGGATCTCCGAGAGCGATACCAGGATATTGCGATCTTTCGACAGCGCGCTTCGCCGTACGATCGTACGATATAAAACGCAAGGAGAGAGCGCACTCGCGCTTCGCGTACCCTTTATATCTTACGTTCTCGAGAAGCACGCGGCGATCGATCCACAAATAATAACAGACCGAAACATCGCGTGATTAAAAGCCGTTCGGAGACCTCTCTCGTTCCTCTCGCCGCGCCGCGATCTCGATCGATCCGCCTGCGCGGCATCAAAGACTCGAGGCCAGAAGCGCGAGCATCCGGCGAACCCGGGGTACGGCAACCGTCCCTATAACCAATGGGAACTAAATGAAAAATGCGGAAGGCTAGCTAGAAAAATGCAACAGCTCGTCTAACAACTACGAGGACTAATACCATTGGTTATATTGCAGGTATGTATGTACGTGTCCCTGGCACATACACAGTGTATGTAGAGGTATGTGCACCGTCTGCTTCGAAGGAGGAAACGCGCCCTGCGCTCGACGATGGATGGAGAACGGCACTGCGCGTTTATCTTCTCCGCACGGGAACGCGCGGAGATTTCATCGGGGTTCAGCGGATGCGACGGCGAATCTTTCGAGCGCGCGCGCGTCTCCTCTTTCGAAACGCGCTACGGTAGCACCTTCAAAAATGCTGCACTTCATTAGGGATGCCACATTCCATTTACATTGACGAAGCTTTCGGAAGTCTTACGGCTAAAGCATAGTGCTTTTACAAAATGGGAGTCTACGCTCTGCAATAAGATCCTCCGGCAAACTTGGCATTTTGCAAAAGCATATGGCGGCTGAAAAGTGGGTTATTTCGTCGTGGGGCCGGACGGCGCGACGGACTCTCGTCGAAGATAACAAATTTGCTTCCGAATCGACAAAATTGAGTATGATACCCATCGCGCTCCAGTTTTCACGGTTTCTTTTTTTTCTCGAAAGAGCCCGTCGCGCCGCTTTCTTAAATCTAGGGGTTGCGATGGCAACACTCGGTCCTCCTCGATTCGATGGTCTGCAATTCAGTTCTGTCGAAGCCCTTAACGTGGATTTCGTTATCACGAGGAAGAGAAGTACGAATCCGAATGAAATTCGTCGGTGAATTTTTCGTTTGCGAAATCGCGCGCGAAGCGAAGTAATTGAAAACGACTGAAACGCGAGATTTTTTTGGGAAACTGCACGCTCGTTCGTTTCCTCGGCTTCGATCACCCCCACCGACATTCCAGGCGATCCTACGAATCGTTTTTATCCCGTAATTAAATTCGACCGTACCCCGGCGTAATCCTCCGCTGTAGCGCCCTTACAGATAAGTTCCCATAAATCGAGCACTCTCCCATAATTCGCCCCATTCCCTCGTCCCCCGTTGAATCTATATTAACCCAACTCCAATCTGCCCTTCTATTAGGATAACCGTTGCCGGCCGACCAAATGGATTGTAAATCCCCCCTTCCACTTTCCGAAATCGTTGACGAACCCTCCCCTTCCCTCTGGACGAGCGGGGAACAATAAATCGGAAGGTGTTAGCGAGAGGGACGGGAGGGAGGTAACACGTGACAGCAGTCCGCGATTGGCACGAATCGACTGTTTCGAAAAAAAGGGGTCCCCATGTCGCCACGCTCCGATGCAAACGGGCGCGCGATCCGGTTGTAAGCGAGTTTAATTAACCCCCCTACATCCGGAAACTGGACGCAGGCCATTTCGCGTTCTATATACGTCCGGTGATTGGGTGCTATATTGGCGGATGCGCCGCGACGTGTACTTCCTGCGCGCCGAATGAGGGAGGGAGAGAGGGAGAGAGGAGGGAAAGTGAGGAGAAAGGAAAAGTGGAAAAGATTAATTAGTTATTAATGAAGAGTTCCTGGAATGTGCTTTCCTCGTTAAGTTCGCGAACTGGGACCGAAAAAGTAGGAAAAAAGGGACATTTTTAATACACAGAGAAAAAAATGTTATCAAATCAATTAAACGTGTTTTTCATAGTACTAAAAGCATATTTATTCGATTAGAATAAATATCGATTGGATGTACGTAAATATTGATTTATAATTGAATATTATTTGGATCAAATCGGTACCATTCTTTCAAATCGAATAAACGTCCTCTTAGGACTACCCAAAAATTCGTTCATTTCGATCAAGCAAATTTTTTCCTCAGTCTATTAATTATGAGAACTCTCTCCTCTCATCTCTCTCACTCTTTTCTCCCTCCTTCGATCTCTCCCTTCGGATCTGTAATCTCCGCATTCGCGGTCAGAAGTTCGACGTCGCCGTCGACTCGGTTGTTTACGAGAAAACATTCTCTTACTTCTCGCGGTTGATTTACCGTACAGTCGATGCGCTGGTATTTTCACAGAGTTCAAAGAGTGGAAGGAGGGGAGGACACTCCGTCGCGGTAAGAAAATGTCTCCCGGGACATCTAGCGTTCCGGAGGAGGAACACCCACGAAATTACGCCGTCCGGAGGTCCTGGACGACGCGATCGATGCACCCCGAAGGTATCTCGTACGCCCTTGCATCGAAATGCATTCGACGTAGCGTGCCACGAATTTAAAGTTGGCGAAGGATCTCGCGTATGGAGTTAGCAAACAATCGATCAAACTCGACGCGTGGAAGTTCGATCCTCGCGTCTCAAATTTAGAGTGGCGCGTAATTCAGGGTGGTTCCGTAATGGAATTTGAAGTTTAGAGTCGCGTCTCGAGAGGAGCAGAACCATCGATCAAATTTGCTCCTCATAAAAGTCGTCTCGGTGTCAATTTCCATAGCTTCTATTCAGAGTGCTCCGTAATTCGGCGTAGTTTGATAGGAAATTATAAAGCTTGGAGTGGTAAAACTGGAAGTTCGCGCGCTGTAAAAAATTCTGCGGTGTGGACGTATATAGACCACTCTTGATGTTAGATAACAGTCAGGGTGGCCACTCAATTCCGATCACAAAATTCCCTGACCTTTCCCGGCTTCTCTGACTGAAATCACTAATTATCCCTGATTTTTAAATTTGCTAGATGTGAAGAAACGATTGAAATACTGCGATAATATAATTCATATATGTATAGAAAAAAATGTTTACCTGTTTGTGTCCTAATCGAAATATTTCATACTTTGAAAAGATAATCGGATGAGGAGTAAAATTGATATGCCAAAATTATTATGCATAGCTATATATCGCATAATTCTGAAATATCTTGATATTTGTCAGTTATCACTTATCACGCAAGCGTTTATTTGAATTATATGAGTATGAGAACAATACGAATGCACAGGTTGCTGTACTTAGATAACATAAGATAGATTATAATTTTAAAATACATGGAAACGTTTTCTTTATATTTCAATAGCTTATGCTCAGGATTGGGGGTTAATGTGATAATAACTTTGACCAAAGTTACTACAAAAATTTAACATAAAACAATTGAAGAGAAGAATATCTAAAACCCTCTGGATTTATAAAAAATTCCTTGACCATCAAAAAAATCCCTAACTTTTCCCTGACTAATCAAATTCCCTGACATTTCTCGGTTTTCCAGTTGAATTGCTACCACGATAATGGCATAAGACTGAATGGCACCAGATGCGGTACATATAGATCCACACCGGTGGTGAAAGGATGTTAAAAATGAACACCACTTTTTTACCGCGTAGAAAGCATTTCGAACTCGAAAATTCTCATCCGATCTTTGAACGTGAGAAATTAGCACGCGCGAGTTCGTCCGGGCGCAGCGTGTCGCGTGAAGCGAGGATCCACGAGGGGTCGAGTAAACGCGGGCGGACGGCAGCGGTGCGGAGGATCTTGATGAAGTGCACCGGAGTGCACTCGACGTAGTGCGGTGCTGAATATGCAAGCTCGCCGGATGCCGGCTGTCGACTCGATGTATTACTGCGGATCTCGTTCCCGCTACTGTCATCCATATTGAAACCTATTTGCTATTCCAAACTCACTTTTTGTTTGAGCGAGCTAGAGGCGAGATCGAAAGCGCGTATCCGGAGAGCGGTGGAGCAGGGCGGGAGGGGAGAGGGTGTGGCATTCGTCGGACAGAAAGGTATAGGCGCTTCCTGGGTTTCGAGGCTATGAAAAATTCCAATTTCCTTCCCCCGGGAGGGCGAGGACTCCTGTGAACGGGGAGTGTAGATGTCATTGACGTTTCTTGGGAATACCGTTCAAAATTTATTTTTTTCTTCGCTTCTGGAATGTCGGTCGGGTTTGGTATTTCTTAATGGATCTCATCGAGGGTTTTGGCAAAACTGAACATTTCGGTGAACGGTCGAGTGTAGGTATTGTCACTCTCTCGTACGGATGCTGAAAGGCTGTATGATAACGGTATCGAAATATACGAGGAGTCGATGAGTGTTGCCAACGCGCTGAAAATGAAATCGATCGAATGCAGACGCGCGCTGGAGTATTTTCTTTCTCGAGGTATAAATTGTGATATCGGAAACGCGTAAAAAAATTGAGCGCCGCGCGTTCCCCCGTTATCGCGCAATTTAGCACTGCGCGATATTAAACACGATAAATCGAAGCTCTCTCCGCGCTCGAGAAATTTCCAGGCGATTCTGCATTGCTCGCATTAATATTTTACGCCCGACCCTGGGTCCCTGGATGCAGTCGAGCGAGGACGCTTTTTGAAATCGCGACGTCCCTTTTGAATTCGACGAATTGTAGAGAAATATTTCGAGAACGATTTCCAGCAGTTCGCCGTCCCGCGAATCCGAGGCAGACGCGAGTAATCGACGTCAATCCGATCTGCCCGTTTACGATCGGCTCCATCCCGGGACTTCGGGTTTTACGATAACACGATTATATCTTTATTCGTTATGGTCTTTCGGGGGTGGGTTGACAGGGGTGGCTCGCAGCCGAAGGGCGGAGTACGCTTACCTTGCTTCCTCTCTCGTTAAATATGATTTCCACGTCCAGAATTGGCCCGAATTGCTGTAACAGAAAATTTCAATCGCAGTTTGATTCGGAATCGATCGGCGGGCAAATTCGATATCCGCTTAAATGGGATAAAACGAGATAGCCTCGTGGATAGAAAAAGCTCTGATTTCTTCCCCGTAATCTAAAATTATATGAAATAGTTGGAACCCGACGATCCGAGTAGGGAGTATTTATCGTTACGAAGCAACTGTCTCGTCTTCGATTAAAAGAAATGGACGTAAAACGATTTAATTGGCAGCGATTCTTTCGAACGATTCAAAAGGAAGTGGGAAGGTAAGGGTAGCAAACGGAAGAGACGATTCTGAGGGAGGAAAGTATAATTGAAGTGGAGAAAAAAATCGCTTTCGTCCTACGCAATTCGTGAAATTGATTGAATTTCCTGCAAGGTCCTTATATCCCTTCGGGAACGAGGAGGCGTTTGATTGGCGAGGACCGAGAAAAGATTCGCGGCGTGGGCGAATCTTCGATGACGTCACGTCTGCCAAAGCGACGCGAATTCTTGAAAAGTTCAGGAACGACGAGGGCGACGCGTTGATAAAATACTGATTTACTCCCGAACGACTAATTCGATTTACTTGTAGACAATCGAAAATACTCACCCCGAACATCGCCCTGAGATCAGGGTCCCTGAAGCGGAAGGGTATGTTGCTAACGTGAAGGCGCTTAGGCTGACCTTTAAGGTCTGTTCCCGGCGTCGCGGTACCGGGCGTCGTCGCACCTGACGTCGCGGGAACCAACGTCCCACCTTCTACACCCCCTTCTGGACTCGCCTCATTTCCACCCGGGGTCGGCGCCGGTTGCTGGCCGCCGCCTCCTGCAGCTGCAGCTGCGGCCGCTGCGACGGCAGCCTGAAACACCTCCGACTGTAACCGAAAGAAAATTTTACACGTATAATGGGGGATATAATACAAATAAAGAGTCGCGCGTGAGATGTAATATTCCTGCAGAGATTTCGATTTCTGTCGACATTTTGGTTCGTCTGAGATTTTTACAAGTGATCGTTTCTATAGGTTCATCGATTAATGGCCGCGTGTGAATCCTATTGTGATAGCGAGAGCAGAGCAGCGGCGGTGGAATCCGCTTTAGCGATAGCGGCAGAAGGTATGGATAAAGCGTATAGCAGCGGCACTGCAGCAGTAGTAATACCGCGAATCGGTCAGCCGCGAAGGCGGTCCTTATCTTGCAATTACTACTGCCAGCGAGGCGCAGTGGTTACCGTCAGTGTACGTTCGGACGGATATTCTCCCGGTCATGTTAGGTCAACGGGAAAACGATATCAATCGTGCCCCTTTCGCGGGAAATTGAACGTTTCTCTGTGTCGACCTGTCATTTCGAAATGGGGACAAATAAATGAGAAAATGTAGTTTTCTCCACCCGTATTGGAACGAGAGAACGGGGCATGACAAGGAGAATATGGCGAAGGACGATACGGACAGCTGCCGTAAATGAAAAGAGAAAATTGAAAAAAAAAAAATGTTGATATTTCTTCGAAGCCTCCCTTTAAATATCCCTTTCCCTTGTCTCACTAGATCTCTAGGTGCCGCCAGGAATAAACGAACGACGATTTTTCACCACAATGTAAACACAACTTGTATTTTTAATATACCTTTATACCCTTTTAGAGCTTTTTTCCAGTGTCGTTATGAAAATTAACATGCTCTATAATGAAAATTAATACATTTCCTTATGGAATTGCCCTTATAAATTTCATAACGGAGTATATTAATTTCTATAATCACGTATTGAATGAAAATCTTATTACAATTGTATTAAACTTAATACAATTTTTTTACAATACATAAATAATAATAACTCGGAGATTCTTCATCTAATGGCGCTTCGGATCGTTCTGTGACGGTTGATCGGCGCCATAACGGACTTGTGTCTGTAAATCGAGTCAAAATCGGTTTCGAAATTCCCCAGAGTCGCATTTAGCGCACGTAACACGCCAGGTCGACGTCGTGCACTTAACGTCGCGTAAAGCTATACGCAACTCGCGCCTTAACCCCGATTACGATCAGTAATAATAATATATCTGCTCGCCGTGAAAAATTTACAGAAATAATATCAAAATACCGGCGCGCCTCACGCGACGCACGATCGCTGGCGGGCACAAATCAGCATTTAGATGAACTGCTTGGTATTCTCCGTCCGATCTCCACGCCCCCGCGCCCATCCCTCTAGAGCTGTCACCCCTTACCAATCGATTTCACCAAGTAATGTCGAATGAACGAACGAACCGGCAAACGCGAAGGAGCCAAATGAAATCAGGAAATCGTCGGGCAGTCGACTATTCGCTTCGTATTTTGCATGCTAATATTGACCACGGCGGATCTCGGCTGTGAGCTCTGATGTCGTCTGGCCCAATAGAGGGACGCTCTACTCACAGCGGTGCAGTAAATGGTTGGAGCGACGATCGAGCGAGAGATTCGCAGAGAATTGACGCGAGATGAATGCTGTTCATCGAAGCACCAATATTGCGAACTTCATATTAAATTCCCTGCGCGATATCCCTAAAATCCGCGAAATTCTCCGATATCCCCAGACTCACCAGGATTTCCATATCGGCGGCCATGGGGGGATCAAAATGAAAAGGGGAGAAAAGAAGCCCCGAAAAGGGGGTCGCCGTCACAGGTGGCCGAGCGCGCGGACTTTAAAGAGGAGACTCGTTTACAGTTTGCAGGCAGCGAAGCTTTTAGCCGGGCATGAATAATGGAGACGTATCAGGCACGTGCTTCGAAAGATTTATGGTTGTATTCGGGGTGGTTATGCATCGTCCCTCCTCTTCTTTTTATCCCGCGAGGACGGAGCGAAACGGGGGATGACATCGGGGCGTAGCCGGCGTCTTTGGCGCGGCGAGAGAGAGAGAGTCGCGTATATACCGTTCGGCGACGGTGAAGAAACGCGGCCGGCTCGCGTTAAAGGTCAGCGTGGGATTTGGAGGGCTGCGCTGTATCGGTGTTCTTGTCGTTCCTTCGCTCGCCAACGGAACGTCATTCGTTCCACTTGGGATATGGGTACTCTCGCGTTTCCCGTGGAATAAAAATGGCGAAAAAATTGGGGCGAAGAATCCCGGACGGTACGTCGATGATTTATGGACGAAGGAAAAACGATCGAAGTTATGGCTGGTTTGGCTCTCGGTACATTTTTAATTTGGAGATGGAATTTTGAAAATTTAGCTGTGGAACGAAATGGGAGAATCTCAATGGAATAGGTACCTATCGGTGACTCTGTAGGGAAAATAATTTTTTCACGCATAAAATCGCCGATATCTTATATTTCCTTTGAGATGTCAACCTTCTAAATGTGATTTTCATAATCAGCGGAACAAAATACACAAGGTCGAGCGATCGATTCCAGGGATTTCGATTTTTGCGAAAATTTGAAAAAATTTCGAGGAGTTTGAAAATGAACTCCATGACATTTTTGAAAAAAAAAATCGAAATCTCAGGAATCGGTAGCTGGACGATCCTATATTGTGCATTTTTTAACGGTGATTCCAAAAATCACGGATATATTGAGCAACTTTGAAAGGAACATCGAGATATCGCCGATTTTATGGGGGGAAATATATAAAATTACTGATATTCCACATTTCCCCTTCGAGACATCAACTTGATAACCGTGATTTTCGTAATCAGCGTGAAAAAATAAGCAAGATAGGGTGACCGTGCGGTCGATTCCATAGATTTCGATTTTTGACAAAATACGAAGGGATTAATTTCTTTCTCAATTAACTAAATTTCTTTTTACGAGTACAGTACAAAGATATAGATCATAGCCGGTACTTTTGCCTTATTTTTTATTCAATTTGTCCATTATCATCACCATTGCTGATTCCCACCCTTCGCACAACGTACAAAATTCAGAATACCTCGCTCAATCTCACCCTCTCATCTCCCCGTCGCGTCTCCTCGACCCCCCAACCACCCCTGATGCATATTACAGGATCCACGCAAGAGACTCCACGACGGTACACACGAGTTAGTCTCGAATTTCTCGGTAAGTTAAGGCTGGTGGACGAAATGCGCGACGGCGCTCGCCAGACAGGGTGGTAGCTGCTCTCTCCGCTCGGAGATGATAAACTTTCGGCGTTCCACCCTGCACGGGAGAGACCTGGCGGTATGAAAGTTTTTCGGGAAAAGTTTCCACGAGAAGAACGGAAATAAAGTTTCGCATGACGGTGAAAGTTCTGAGAAATGTACCTATATATCGGCGCGCGCAACGACTTTCGTTGAGTTCAATTAAAAATGGGGTGACGTCGTTAGCCGAAATGGAACAATACTTAGCTAATCACATACACCGTTATAGATTTTTACAATAAGAGAATTATTAGGACGGGACAACTAAAAGCGTATTAATGACAGGATTTTGAAAAGAAATTCATTCTCCAAATTCTACAGTCACCCCAAAATGTTCATCGACAGACAGTACGAAGGGATACAATCGCCGACAAAGCAAACATCGCGGGCTTCCCTCGCAGAGGACGAGAAGGAGCGAAGGCCCTCCTTCTCCTCTACAAGGAATCTCCTTTAGCAAGCTTATCCCGACGTTAGATCCGCCCTAATTCGAGGGGCGGAGGGTCCTGAGCTATAAGGATCGTAACCCAGTTCACGTGTCGCAAATAGTTTCATATCTGTGATACAGTTGCGGGGTGACGGCGGGTCGCGAAGGGCAGCTGGAGCAGACGTCAGTACGCCGGAAGACTGCGTACAAAGCCTATAGGTATCGCCGTCGCAGCTCCGGCTCGACTGTGCATCATCTGTAAAGGGTCACGGGGTCGAATCCTTGCGGGCTTCGCGTATACCTAACGGCTACTGCCGTGCGAAAGTGGTCCGAGCGCCAGGGACGGGAAATTGTCGCGACCTTCCGGCGATGTTAATCGAGACACGGTGCGAGGCGAGCTGGATGGCGTTGCCTCGATTGAAATCATGCTAATTTCGCCACGGAGTTCGAATCCTTTCGAGCCCCCGGAGAGCCACGACTAGCACCTGGCTTCCTCGACTGCTGCACCGGTTGATGGTAATCGGTTTATGGTGATTAGCGAGGCTCTCGAAATCAGGAAACGCGGTTAAAATAGGTTTCGTTGAGGATTTATAGCCGAGGTAGTTCGTCCCTCGTTTCGTGTGATCGAGGTTCCCTTATCCTCCACGCTGAGAGAAATATTATAATTGCTGGTGCGAAAAAAATGTTTTCTTCAATAAAAAATATGATACACTGATATGAAAATATGATAAGAAAACCGTTCATTTGTAGTTAATAAATATTGGTTCGAATATGACGAAATATACATTTTGTTGGACCAAGTAAATATTCGTTAACTGTTACGATATTTATTTGGTACGATTAAATATTTTGAGCCAGCAGTTTAAAGGAAATAAACATTTTAATAATTAACATACATTTTCTTATCCTAATGAAATATTTATTTCGCTATACTTGAAATTACATTTATTAACCGTTAATAAACTGTTTTTTCGATGTATAATTGTAGAATCAAGCGATGGTTTTTTTGTGCGAGAAAATATTTAATTGACTCGAGTAACTATTATATTTTTTTCACGCAGAAAGAATTTCTCGTCCCAACGAAGGTTAAGAATATTATATCCTTCGACCGAGAATCTGAATTCTTAAAAATTGTCAATATCATATGTTCTCGATTTAAGAAAGATCTATTCGATACTAGCGATTATTTCTCTCAGTGCGCCCGAATGAAGAAATCGGAGTAAACCGCGTGTCGAGATCCAGCGCGCGATCGCGAACAGCGCTGCGTAACTTCCGGCGTATCTCATCGCCCGACGGGCGAATAGTCGACACGGAAAATTGGAGCTGTCGTCGCGAGATATATCAGCGTGACGTCGTATCGGAAGCTACGTGGGCTATATACGCGGCAGGGGGACATGAAAAAGAAAGAAATCTAAAGTAATATCGCTTTTTTCGTTCGATTTCATTGTGGCGCACGCGAACAGCTCTTCCCACGTACCGAGGAAAACGTATCGCGCGTACGTGTGCCCGGTTTGAATCCTACTGCGATAGAAGTCTTTGGAAATATCGAGGAACCAGTATATTTGATACGGTCGGCGAACCTCGGAGGATTGCCCGACGACGATCGACGATGATTGGATGCGACTCGCGAAATTGCAGAACTGCTCTGGGAGAAATTCTAGGTTGCAGAGCAATTAGTATAGCTCTGATAGGTTCACAGAAAAAAAGAATTAGTTGTATTTACTGAACATTTTTTGCGGGGTCGCAAGTAATTATTTATTTATGCCGATGAAATTCTTTGATACATCAATTTGATATCTTGCTTACCATCATGTGAAACAGTAGATATGTGATTGCAATGAAGAAATATCACATTAACATGAAAAAAGATTAAATTGATGTAAATAAATAATTGCTTGCGACTCCACAAGTAATTTTCAGTAGATTCAAGTAATTCTTTTTCTCTGTGTATATTTTAAGACTAAGTAACAGGTTAACTGGACAACACCAAATGTGACAATATACGCATTGCTGAAATGACTCTACGTATGTTTGAGACAGCTATTTGTTCTGGTAAAATAGAAATAAGTACTGTTAAGAGACAAACAGAAACGTATTCTTATATCAACAAACTACTAGCATTGCCGCGCAATCTATAACATTTCTCTGAATGTCCAATTTCTCGACGAACGCCGTATTTGACCGCTCGTGACATCCCGCGACGCCTAATTTGATCTTCGAATTAACGGCCACTTTCCGCTTTGCTCGCGCCGCTGTCGCGATGTCGGGGCGGAAAATGAAGAGGAAGTCGAGGAGGGACCGAGGGGGGTCATTAGGACGCTATAAAATCCTGCTTACTCTATTTCCTCGGCGAAACGACCAATTATTCGCGGTAACCGCTCGACAAATCACGAAGGTTTTCACGGTGGCGAACGATCTAGTTCGTTTTGCGCCTCGCGTTTCCTCCCCTCGCCCCCTTCACCATCTGAAACCCGTCGTTGGGAAAGCGACTAGGCGTTCACACGAGAGAGAAAGAGAACCGCTGGTTTGTCGTTTATCGATATCTCGACGTTTATGGCAATAGCTTCGAACGCGGCACCGCCGATTATCGGAGGATCAGTAATTAGGGGTCAGGAGTTAGAGTCGAAGTAGTTTATCGTTTTACGAGGGAATTTATCGAGGCGTTTCACGGTTTTCCGTTATCACTTCTCGGAGAGGAGAAAGAGAGGCGAAAGACGTTCGCAATGTTGTGCTATTACAGAGATAACGGCCCTAAATTCGACGAAATTCGACTGTCGAAATTAGGGGGGGGGGAAATTCATATCCTCTCTCCACGCGCGCGTTCGCGCGGGGCATCGACTCCTTGCCCGGACGTCGACGCCGGGGTCCATTCTCACTCCCGCCTTACAACGAGATTGGTATAACGCCGAGTGTTTCCCGCCGCTACGTGAGCGAAATAACCAACGGCGCTGCGCCTCTCGCGCCGTCCGCGAACCGCGCCGGGAAGATTGCTATGCACCGCTCACTTCGGCGGCGACGGTTAAGTACGGGTTCCTGTACGGCCTCTCCGAGAACCGGGGACCGGTTACGTGATTTGATTCTACTCCGAAACCCACATATACGCGGACTTTCTTCGCGCGACGGCGGAAGAACAACAATTCGCAAGCGCCCCGGGGCGCGGTCTCATTCTTGCCCCGGCGAAATCGTCGCGGGCCAGACGGAAATGTTCTATGTGGATTATACATCATCCATATATGGATTTGGTCCTACATATATGGATTATATATGACTTCTATATGAACCATATATACAGAGAAAAAAAATAGTACCTATCTCTAGATTTGATTAAATTGGCGGTCACGGGCGGAGAATGCTGATCAAGCTATAATACTTGAATTAAATAATTCGGTTATAATGATTTGAAATTGTTCGACGAAAACAAATTGTAGACAAGTCTAGCAAATTATGTATTAGTTCAAGTATCCAGATCTGCATTCCCCCGCAGGTGACCGCTAATTTAGTCAAATCTGTCACATTTCTTTCTCAGTGTACGGACTATATGTTATAAAAAATGTTTAACAATTCGAATAATCCATATATAATTTATATAACATTTATACATAAATTATATAGGTACCGTTCATATGGGACCAAATCCATATGTGGACAATACACGAACGATATAGAATTTATCCGTCTGGGGGATCCCAAAGCGACGAATCGCTTCTCGAATATATTTTCAAAGGCTTACCGCGAATCGAGGGGTTTTTTTTTCCTTATAAAAAAAAAGCCCGTCAATATCAGAGCACAAGACAGCACTCCCATTTTTTTTAACAAAATCAAAATAACGAACTCGTCTCTCTAAAGTATGAAAGAACGAACCGCCGAATTCCGGCCGCGGAAGCGGCAATAATTTCGCCTAACTCGCGGCATAGTTGGGCGCCGGGTATCCGGAAAAGCGGGCATCCCACGGTCCCCGGCTGCGGGTTGTACGGGGTTGGCCTGCCCCCGAAGAGTGGCCAATATAACGTTTGGAACGGAGGAGTTTACGGGCGCGGAGAACGACCGCAATATTCGCCCAAGCCCACTCGCAGTACACCGTTAACCGCAAAACTTCCCTCCGTGCAACTACGCGGAGGGGATGGATATCTCGAACGCGTTAAAGCGCGCGCGAAGTCACCGCGATTATTGGACGCATAGCGAATACGCGACGCTTACGATGCGTATTCCGATCTGGAGCGACTGGGATGCTGCGCTTAGCATTTTCGTTGATTATCTCGCTGAGACTCCAAAGTGAGAAAAAAATTGAGTTGTTCCAACCGAATTGTTTGTGTTGAAGGTTAAATCTCATCAAACTAATCATTGCGTGTTTGGACGGACTACATACAGTTAGAATAACTAAATTGTTTCGTTTTATTCAATAAAATTCATTTTGTTGGTATTTATCCACCCATTCAACTTCACTGCTTTCTTAAGTTAATCGGAGTTGGTTTTTTTCAATAAAAGTTTTGGTCAAACGAACGGCGGAAGTATAGTGTTAACTACACTGAGAACAAAAATCGTTGTATTCGACTAAATATAGTTATCCGAACAGATATTTATTATAGTTGAAGCAGTTGAGTTTCAAGCTACCTCAACTAAATTTCAGTTACCATAACTACATATTTTTTGAAATAACTATACATTTAGTTGGCCACCTCAAGAGGATTCGATCGGCCAATTTTATTCTCAGTGCGCAACCGAAACACCGCCCAGAGTCGTCTTAGAGGGGACATCGAATGAAAATGGGTGCGCAAACGTGAAAGACAAACGAAAAAATTTGCAGAATTCGCAACTTACGATGGCCTGTTGGTCGACTCCGTTCGGAGGTGGGGGTGGACTGAAGCTGGCGGCTGTGGGTGCGCCAGGACCGGCTGGATGTGGCGCCCCGGTGGGCTGTGGGACTTGGGGAGCCCCGGGGGGCGGCTGTTGCGGCGCGCCGCTGGTCTCTTCCTTAACGGTGACCGGCGGGGGTGGCTTAACGTCTCCGGCAGCGCCGGCCGCTCCTACTACCCCCGCCACGCCGTTGACCGGAGGGGGAAATACACCCCCACCGTAAGGCGCAGCCATCCCTGTCTGCACCATATGCTGAAACAGAAGTTGGGATTTATAGACTGCGCTCTCTCCCAGCTGTAATGATATATGTCTTGGTATCGCGGAGATTATATACGGCGATCGGGAGAGAATTATACTCGGTACGCGGCGCGCGCGCGCGCGTGCGGTGGCACTGTCGCGGATAAATAGGAGCGAACGGCGAGGGTGGAGTAATGGAGTTACGCCACTGAGGACGAGGGAGCGAGGTCGATCGGTGCGGATACATTGAGAAAAGTTTATTTATAGTTATACGGTGTCTAGCAAAATTTAAGAAAGAAATTCACAGATTTTTCCAGCTTTTTCAGCCTGAAATAACCAAATTTCCCTGACCGCTACGGGTATAGATCTACTATAAAGTGTTATGCATCAATCATTTTCCGTCCAATGTGAACGAATTAAATAATATTTATAGAGCGAGTTATGACAACTGGGAAATAAACATTAAAATAATTAAATTTTGTCAAATCGTATTATCATTTAATGGCTATTTTTAGAACAAGAATGAACTTGGATTACACATACACATATAAAACACTTTTTAGATTTCGACATAAATTCTTGAAAATTTTAAGAGACTACAAGTCAAGCTATTTGAGAAAATTTGAGTACTTCCGAAAAATTCTAAAAAAAGTTCTTCACTTTCCCAGATTTTTCCCTGACCTTCGTAATTCCCTGACAATTTCAGGTTTTCCAGAATTTCTTGACCCCTGGACACCGTGAGTTAATATACGTATATTTCATTATGGCGAAAAAAATATTTCTCCAAATAAATGTTCATTAACTATAACTCTATTTTTGTTTGAGTAAAAGGGACGTTCTAATAATTAATATATATTTACTTGGCCCGACTAAATATTTATTTCGCCATAATCAAGTATACATTTATCAACTACAAATAAACTTTTCTCTCATTATTGTCAGTGTACAATTCTTTCGAACGCGAAACTGGCTCCAGCGGTGACTCTCGTCGACGTAGCGTAACCGCGCGATCGTTCCAAAACCACTTTCGAGCGCGGCCGCACGCACTGCACGGTTATTAGCGCGACTACATGCCCGCGGAACCCGGCAGTTGGACTCCATGAAGATTTACGAGCACCGCGTCACTTCGGAGTAGCAACGTGGGTGACGCGACTGGTTTTAGAATCGACCGCGTGCGACAACATCGGCGACCGAGCGTTTAGTATGCGACGAGCGAATCAGTTGGCGCGCGTTACGCAGTTCGAGACGGCTGGAAGCCTCTTTGCATCCGTTTCAACGCTCGGAGAATTCCTTCCATTTGCTCCTCGCGAAAATAAATTGGAGAACTTTGTGATAAAGCGAATATAGTCCTTTAAATTACAGATAGTATCGAATGTTATCCGTTATACTCGTAATATCCGCATATATGTATCCCAAGCGGAAAAACTCTATTTATAAGTATATTTTCTATATAATCCATATGTGTCTTTGGTCATATATGGATTTTATATAACTTCTATAAATCATATAAAGACTGTATACAGATTTTTAAATGTTTGTATAATCCATATATAGTCTTTATATGGTTAATGTAGAAATTATATATGTATAATCCATATACGACCAAAACCACATATGGATTGTATAGAAAATATATAGAATTTCTCTCTCTGCCTGGGTATGCAGCATGAAGGTCTCCTTCATACTCTCAGTGTTGCGGATTCTGTCGCTGGTGATTTATTAAGATGTCATTCTTAAACGAACTAGCCAATGAACAATTAATTCTCATACTTTTATTAGTTACGGCGGAATTTGCACTGGTTAATTAGGTACAGCATGAGAATTTATCGATTACTGGTTGATAAATTTAAAAGTGACATTTTGAAAAGTCACCAGTGACAGGAGCCGTGACGCCGGGAGTACTTCGCGGTAAGAGGTCGGTATAGTGCCGCGCCTGTGGAAGGCAACCACGGAACAGAATTGTACGTATACGCGCACACAAGGGCGCACGGTAGCAACGTGTAAACGTTACGAGCCTCGTCCATCCCCCGGCGATTAAATCAATTCTCGCGACGTAAAGAGGGGTGTGAGAACCGCGTGATAATGCAGATCGCACGAGGGGGGGTAGTGCAAATACGTATAATTACGAGCGCGATAAGCGAATACAACGACTGTCCTTCGCGTTGACTATAGGAGGGCTCGACACGAAAGAGCACTTGATGCAAATCTGTTAAAGCTTTGTCGATCTCCCACTTCGCTCGCTTGCTCGCTCTACTTGCCACGCGTTTACCAAATACGTCGATCGAATAGATATATTGGCCGTAATGGTGACGCGATTTGAGAAGATCGAATAAAATCGAAACCTTTAATTTGTGAAATTTCCATCGTTGTGTACATTTCAAGATAGAAGGTTGAAATCGAGAGAAAGCTTTGTCCTGGCCTCATCTCTCTTAAAAATGGTTTGAACCTTAAGAATTGAAAGAACCTGAATTTTCAGTAGGGGACAGGCGGGCAAAACGGGGTAGGTGCTTAAAACGGGGGGTACCTCATTTATTTTCTATACCACTAGGTCCATCCATATACGACGGGTTCCAAACTATAATATACATGCTTGTATACGACCTTTGTCATAGAGCAGAAATTAATAGCTGCTAGTCGAACGTTATTGTATCTAGCGCATGTGCGTTTTTAGTAAAGAAAGTTTTAATATCGCCAGAGAATAAATTCATCGTAAGTAGGTAGTAATAAGGCAATTTATTATTAAATAATATCATTACTAACTAAAAGTGGGTGGTTCCTAAAGACTTTGTTTGGAGTTGTGTTAAAAAATAATTACTTATAATAAAGTAAACAGGACATAACGTAAAAGTCTGCATATCTGGGCAAAATGGGGTACCAGCTAGTACGGTAAAACGGGGTATCCCATTTTGCCGTAAATGGGTAAAAAAAAGATAGCGCATGATCAAAGCGAATCACAGACAATCAAGAAATCTAAATTGACAAATACTAAAAAAGTTGAGTCCGATTCAGAAGGCGAAGATAGTGACACTGCTTGTACTGCGGAGACTTTTATTCAAATTCCACAGAGGGATGGATAAGTTGTTCTTGGTGTCACAAATGGGCTCATAATTCATGCGCAGGTGTAGACGATGAAGATGACGAAGCAATACTTGTTTGTGAACACTGTCAATAAGTTTTTCTCGGTTTATGTATATTACCCCATTTTGCCCTACACGACGGACATAATGGGGCAAGTTGATTTATTTGATATTTTCTGTAATATAAGAGAAACGTTTACTTTTTTCAAAGTTAAAATATTATTAATAAATAACTAGTACTTTAACAATGATATTGCTTTATTTAAGGACGCGCAAAGTCTTAAGATTTTTTAAAAATTCTACTTTAAATGTTAAGTACCCCGTTTTGCTTGCCTCTCCCCTAGGTACTTGTGTAAATATTTATACCGTGTCTCGAGATTGAATTTTTCAATTAAAATCCGAAACAGAAGAACATTATAGACATGACGATTTATTATTTTGCATATTTTAGAAACAAATGCGGTTGCCGATTGCTCCGGTTACTTTCACTTGAGTTTTCAAACGAAACTTTTAACAATGCTGCGACAATCGAACGCCACGATAAAGAGTAAGAAAAGAAAGGAGAAAGCACGAGGTGCTATCGCAAAATGATTCCCTTCTCGCGAATGGCGTGGCAGCGCGGGCGACGCAGTTACGGGAAATGGTCATTACGGCCCCACTTTATTTATGAACGAAGTAGGTTTCCCCATTTACCGGTGGAATGGGTAATTCCAATATCGATTATCGGCTGTCGTCGGCAGCGGCACAATCAAACTCTCGCGATCGATCTACCCCCCACTCACCGCTTAATCGATGGATAAAAGAAACGCGGCGGAGAGAGAATGAAATCATGATCGACATTTTTCTTCCCGTGAACCCGTGAACTCCGAAGAACCATTCTTCTCAAGTTCAACACCCAGGCGAAAAAATTCGACATATTTTGTACATAATCCATGTGTGATTTTGGTCACGTATGGATTATATCACAGAGAGAAATCACATATAATCCATACACGACCAAAACCACATATGGATTGCATAGAAAATACATCGAATTCTTCCGCCTGGGCGGTTGAGAATTTATTTATGTGTACTTCTCGTTGTCGAAAAAGACACGGCCGACGACCCTGCGTCGCTAATCGTCTGTCCCGAAATTCCTCGCGCGTCGTAAACCCGAAGCTACTTATAGATCGGTGCGGGTATAAGTAGCATCCAGGTCACGTTGAAAATGACGAGTCAATTATTCACCTCTTTCCACTTGGTCGATTTTCGTCATCGACGCATCCGCGCTAACTACTGTGGACTTAACCGTCCCGGACTTCCATAACGTTCGCTTGACAGTTGCAACGTTAAAAAATTCCCGTTGAATATTTTTGTCCGAATTTACAACACTCTCCTTCCGACCGTTGGACATCCCTTCGAAGAGCTGAATTTCGAGAGCGGTGGAAACGGTAATATAGATTTGCATCTCCATTCTCGAGGAAAATCCGCGTTTAATTACTCCGAAAAGGGAAACGCAGATCAGCACGGCAGAGCGGCGCTACGTGAATCCACACGACGCCGACGCTCGAGTCGGTCGGAGGGCCGCGATGTCAAACGCGGGCGAGCAAACAAACGAAGCGAACGAACAAACAAACGTAACCGTATCCGCAGTTGCCCCCGCAGAAGTTAGTTCTGGAAGTAACTTTGCACGGCGATCCAATTCTGATCCTCTTCAGTGTTATGCAGATGCCTACGCGCGCAACATCAGCGCGAACGGCCGCGATCGAGGCACGTCCGGTGGATCAATTTCCATGCGGAACGTAGCGTGGGAGGATTGCCCTTCGCCGACGTCTGCGGTCGGCGCGAGGCGACGCGCGAACACTGAGAAAAAAATTTGTTTGTTCCTACCAAATTGTTTGCGCTGAAGGTTAGACTTCGTCAAACTAACCATTGTGTAGTTGATTGGGCTGTACGAGTATATCATATGAGACTACTTACTCGCCAGGAAAAAAAGTTCAATCATTATTATCTCATTATTTATTAACTTTTGGCCTATATTGATATAAGACTTTGTTGTAGATAAAAATGTAATCTTTAAAAGAGTATTACACAAATATGTGCTAAAAGCTCATAGATAATGAGATAATAGTGATACCTTTATTGTGTAGTTGGAATAACTAAATTTATTCATTTCATTCGATAAAATTCGTTTTGTCGGTAGACGCAACTCAATTCAACTTCGTTGGTTTGTTAAATTAATTCGTGTTGGTTTTCTTTCGACAAAAGTTTTTGTCAGACGAATTGTGGAAATGCAGTATAAACTCCACTGAGAAAAAAAATCGTTTGATTCAACTAAATTTTGAGGTTACGAGCGGCCGACCAAATGTACAGTTATCTGAACAAATATTCAGTTAAAGCAGCTGAGTGGTTAGTTACCTGAACTAAATTTTAGTTACTCAAACGAAATATTTGTTGAGATAACTATATATTCAGTTGGTTTGCCCGAGAGAGGTCTTGGTTGGAACATTTTATTCTCACTGATGCCTCGATGAAGATCAGGTGAACTATACCTATGGTGGATTTTAATTTCCTCGAGAACTCTTATCAACCTTTCAATTCCACGAACGTCCATCGGAATCGTCGAGAAAAGAGGTGAAAGAGGGAACGTATATATCGAACATATACAAACATATACAAACACGGGGTGTCTACGTGTATAGAACGCAGACGTCGACCGCGCGAGCAAACTGCAGTCATGAATATCCGGGTGGTTTTCGACGTTCATAAAAGCGTCGACGTAACGTGCATTCGCTGCGCAATACACATAAACGTGCTCACCCTGCTGGGCAACTATAATAAATATCGACGCGGAACCCTCCCTCTCGTTTGCTCCTGCTCTCCTTCTCTCTGCCGAAAGGTTTAAATCCGTACCGTGTGTGGGGTAAACAGGCGTTACCGGATACGGTACCGACGCGCGCGAGTTTTCCGCGTAGAGTTTGGTCCATTTCGCAGCTTCCTTTACTTTGCGCGTTACTGGAGCTAGGAGGAATTAACGCGTCGATCTCGGCTTATCCCTTGTCCATTAATCACTCCGCGGGCGAGCACCACACATGCGCGCGCCGTACTGAACGACTCTTCGAAAGAATAATAGGATTTCTCAATCGCGACGTCTAGTCCTCGACTTTAAATCCCCGTGGATCCGGTTGCGAGACGCGTTGATCTGCAGTCGAGCGCGTTTAAGCCCTCCGCCCAGCAACTTTATGCGCGTGAAGTTTTGAACGTTCATTTTTGTACGAAAAATTTCGACTTTAAACGACCATGGCAATAATGAGTTTATTGATTACTTTTTAGCCAGACGGAAAAGTTCTATATATTTTGTATATGATTCGTATGTGGATTTGCACCCAAGGAAAAGGTCTAGTTGAATACGAACCTATATATATAATAGTAAAAAATTTATTTCAGGTGAACAGGAATTTATTGATATCGAACATGAGTCTATTTGAATTAAATAAACGTTTTACCAGGTTTGGACACAATTAAAAAGATATGCAAAGGCATTTATTTAATTGAGACTTTTGTTTCATGTGACTAAGTTTCTATTTGTCTCAAATAAATTTGTCTATCAGGTTCGTATTCAACTTTCTCTCAGAGTGGTCGTATATGAATTATATATTATTTCTATATATATTAACCATATAAGGACCATATTTGGATTCTTGAATGTTTGTATAATCCATATGTACAGTTCGTATACGGTTAATACATAAATCATATATCCATACCCAATCAAATCCACATATGGATCATATAAAAAATATTTAAAACTTTTTCGCCTGGGTTATTTTCAATAGTCGCTCAGTTCGCAAAAATGTCTCTATAGGTTAAATAATCAATATAAACTCAATATTGGCGATGGTCCCTCAAAGTCAATATTTTTCGTTCGAATGAACGTTCGGTACTTCAGACACACGCGGCTTTCCCGGATTAAAGCAGTTTTTGGAGCATACGAGATGCGCGCCATTCTTTAACGGTTCCAGCCGTTAACATCTGCCGACAATGAGATTAGAGTTGCAACGGCGGATACATGAAGGGACATTCAGAGCGTGCTTCCCTCTTGCCGGCATCGAAGCGTGGCGAGGCGGTGTTGCTGCTCGTGTTGGTGTATAGCGCGTTTTAGAATGCGCGGAAACAAGTCTGAGGCGTTATCTCGAGAAGGATTAAAAACGTGCTCAAAAATAGAATATACGTCGTTTATCGTCGATCGGTGCAATAGTCTCCGCTGAAACTAAAATATCGGTGAGCCGAATGAAATTACAAACGCAAGGGGGTCGTCGAGTGAAACAGAGAGAGCGCGCGAGATAAGAGAGTGTTCGAATATTAAATCGTTTTTTAATCGTAAATTATGCATTTATTCCTCGCAATCGGCGACGGCACGCGCGATCCGCACGGCGGCCGGCTCTGGCATTCTCACGAACGCGGCCAAGCGGACGCGATATGTTCGAGGCGATATACTTTACACTTCTGTGTAAACGGATTGCCTTTCGTCAGGCGCAACCGGAGTGGATAACGCCGCGTCTAGTGAGAGACAACCGCGAAATTCGTTTACTTCGAAGCATACACTGAAAAAAATATTTAGCCAATCCAGCTATATTTCTGGCTAGTAGGTAGATCCAATTAGGTAATTTTTTTTCTTGGTGTAGCGAAGTAGAGATGTTTCGACATCGACGACTCGTGCCTCTCTCGTGTATCAACACTCCGATAGCACTTTCTGCGCAGTAAATTACGCTCTTTTCATCTCGACTTTCACGACGGACGCGTCGCGTAAAGATCGAATCGCGTAGAGCATCCCTTTTCGATTTCGTCGCCTAGCCCAGTCATAAATACGAATTTAACCGTCACGCGATCTCCCCACGACACATCCCATGTGCACCAACCCCAAGGGATTTCCTCCCGCCGCCATTGACGTGGCGTCATCGGGCCTTACATATTTTAGGAAAATCTTGCCGTCGAATAAATCAATTTCGCATCTCGCGAATCTGTTTTGCCGAGAGAGAACGCCGTTTCTTCCGCACGCGCGCGCCGGGCTAATCTGACGGATTAATCCCACGGATAAAGTAGGGATTTTCCTTGACGACTGCGCGTCGAAACGCTATGTCGTCGGGACGGATAGTAGCGCAGAGAACGAATCGTGGTGGTGGTGGGTGGAGGGAAGGGGTCAAATCGACGGGTATTGGTCGTTCCGACGCGGTCAGGGGAACCGAGGGGGGTCTCCGCTGTGTGTGTGTGTGTGTATGTGTGTGTGGAAGGGGTATTATTCTATTCCGTCTATCCGGCGCGCGGCATTCGTGATGAGGTGGCCGACGAGGAGGGTATGCGTGGTGAGTTATGTGAAGTGAATAATTGAGCCGGCAGAGTCCGCGCGCGCGTCACGCACACGCGCCCGAATCGAAGCTGGAAAATCATCGTCTTCGAATGCGAGGCAATTTTTTTCGTACATATGCTCATGTGGGGGGGGGGGAGATAGGTATCTCTCTTTTTGTTTCGGGTAATCTCTAGGGAAGAGATGGATGTGGAGTGACGACAAGGCGCAGGGATAGATATACAGGACGATGCGACTCAAATATATGTAGCAATCACGAGCAAACGATGAATAAAAGATCTGCGAAATATTTAGCTTTTGAGAATGGGAGGATCAACTTCTCGGAGCTCGCTAAAATTGAGTCAAATCTTCGTACTCCTGGCGACACGAATTCTGTCGCTGGGGAATTTTTGAAACGTCATTTTTAAACGTATGTACCTACTGACCAATGATCAATCAATTCTCATGCTTTCATTAACCAGGGCAAATGCTACTGCAGCTGACGAGAGCATACGAATTAACTGTTCATTGGCTAGTTTAAAAATGATATTTCAAAAAGTCAGCAGCGACAGAACCCGTGATACCGAAAGTATATCAAAAGTATTTCTTCAATGACATCTTCCGGAAGTGGCTCCACTCGTATTCATACAACGTCCCAGCTGCACTAGCTCTCTTCCGCGAGCTTTCGGAGTGAAAACAATTTTTAAAAAACAGTCCAATGAGAGCATTTCCAAAATTCGTCAGCGTCCGAGCGCCGTTCGACGAGTGTTTATAAATACATAATCGAATCGCGCGTCGCCCGCCGGCTTTCCCGTTATTCCGGAATAGCGAGCGTCAGTGGAGGCGAGATTTTCGAAGCGGCGCGCTCAGATAAGCGCCTCGAGGAAGGAGAGAACGCGACTCGCCACCTGCGCGACAATGTGTAACGTCGAGACGTACATTATGCCGTGTGCCTACACTCGCACGGATATATCCATAGTATCGTCACGTGAGACGGCGACGGAATAAATCCAGAGTCTCTCTCTGGAAACCTCAAACTCGAAACTCAGGCTTACCGTCGCTAGGAGCCCGTCCTATTTCATTATTCACCTATTGTGCACGCACAGCGTGGCCCGCGCGCGCATACCTACACGGGGCTCAGCGTCCGAACGCGACGCAGCCTTGGCAGCGCGACAATGGGATGCGACGACGACGTCGACGTATATTACGGAGCCGATTCGAGGGGAAGAGCCTCGTGTGGACAGCCGTGCATCCCGTTGCTCGCGGTTGCAACTGCGGGGGCGTCGCGAGTGTTGTGTGCATCACGTATAAACGCGGGGGGGCGCAATAAAAATGTCGTAACGTGCAACCTCGCTCAGGTGTAGGAAGGCGAGATATGCGGTTGCGGTACGGTACGGCGTAGGAGAGCGCGGCCGCGCGCGCGTCGATATTTCATGGCGTGTACATCTGGCGTTTGCGGGTTATGAGAATTTGCAGGCTGATCCGTTGCCGTTTTTACGTGGAGAGAGAGAGAGACGTCAGCATTATGTGTATTCTACACAGGCAGCGTTTCGCCGCGCACTTTGAATATTCATATTTTATTTTTTTTTCATTAACAAAACCAATTTTTGCGCACTAAAATCACTGCTACCGGTTATTTTACAATAAGAATTAGCAAAAAAAAAGTATTACAAAAAATGTGCAAGTTCCCTATTCCCAGCGTGCTGCGAGGAGACAAATACCGACTGCTGTATAACGAGCGTGAACGGTATTTCATTCGGCGGACTATAAAAACCCGGCAGAGGATGTGACATATTATATATGTATGTATGTATACACAACCACGCTGGAGCAGCCCCGGTTCACGGTAGATGCCTACCTACGCGTCTCGTAAATACTCCGCGCTAATCCTATAAGCAGACTTAAAAGAGTTGCCCACGTCGTTTCCGTTTGATGTTTTGACGTGCGACCTGGGCCAAGAATAAACTAGGAATCGATAGTAGACGGACTCGGCAGATAACGACGAGAGACTGTACTCGCTCGACTTGTCCGGGATAAATCCGGAAATCGGCGCGAAAGATATCCCGTCGTTGCGTCTATATCGTATTTCTGAATACGACCGAATATTGTAAAAAAAATTGTATTAAATTTAATACAATTGTGTATAAAGCTTTTATCCAACACGTGATTCCTAATGATTACGAAGATTAATATACTCCGTTGTGAAATTTATAAGAGCAATTTCATAAGAAAATATATTAATTATCATAATTACGTATCTACTGGAAAAAAAGTTTTACGTCAAAGTGTATATTAAAAATACAAATTTGTCTTACAGTGAAATTACGTTTTTACTCGGACGAATTTGTTTCCATTTTCGTGAATCATTCTTCGGAAAAAGGACGACAATATCCTTGATTGTTCGTAGATTATTATTCGCCGTTTAATAATCGTTAATAATTTCGCTCGAATCCTTAAAGTTTAAGTAAATTCGGTTGCACCGGGTCAATTTCTCGCGGAATGACGCGCGTTAGCGGGTCATTTTACAGCCGGCATCGAAATAGAATCGGTAAGGATGACAGATTCGGAGCTGTCGTCCCGCGGTGCGACGCGGTTCCGCTGCAGTTGGCGGCACGCTAAATCAGTCTGATTCGAGTGATTCGTATGAACGTGCGCAGATACGGTCCATGGCCAAGTGAGAGCGATTCGCGAAGAGCTCTTCGGGCCCTCGCGCGCTTCGCTCTCCGGTTGGCCAAAGCGTCGGAGGGTGTTTCGAGAGCGCTCGCGACGCTCGTTCGCAATCGCGTCCGCTTCTCGACGGGAATGCGCCGCGGCGCGCTTCGGGAGGAAGCCGCGCATTAAAATTCGCTCGATCGGAAGCGCGGTGCCTCGTCTGCTGATTGCGAGAGCGATTTCCTCCCCCTTCGCTGTCGCGACGTCGACATAACAGCACCGCCGAGTGGAGCGAGTCGGTTCGCAATCCTCCATCTGTATCTCCTTTGCATCGAATAAAAATATTTTCCAAGAGCGATAGAGATTCGTTCAGAGCTTCCCGCAGGCGGAGTGCAAATAAAGGAGCTAAAAAAAATCCATACACCAACCCATTCCCGGATCCGAGCAGCTCGATGATCCCGGGGGCCGAATAAATCATCCCTCCCCAACGATTTCCGATAAATCTATCAACGGGCGCGCGCGCCACTCGCGGCGTGCTCTCGTCAAAAGCGTCGGACCTCACCTCGCGGCGCGCCTAACCCCTCTCGGTGTATCGACACTTCTCGCCCACGTTAAAAATATCGCCTACCGCGTTCTCTGGAAGAACAAGCGGTGCGGTGCAGCGCACCGAGGGCGTTGCGCGCACGTGCAGCATCCGCCATCCGCCCACGCGAGGACGACCCGTTGGTCTTCGGCGCCGCGGAAATAGAACGAATAAAATAGAATGGATATGGAAAAGGATGGCGACGAACGGTCCCCGGGAGCCACTTGGTGAGAGGAGAGGAGAGGGGAGGAAAACGCGCGATGGATCGCTGGGAGCGACGAGACCAAGTACCTACACACCTGAAGCGGGATGAGGTGGGTGGGGGTACCTATAGGTACCTGCGTGTATACGGGTCTGGAAGGGGTGTGGGGAAGATTGCGGAGAGAACCGTCCGGAAATAAGTTGCGCGAGTCTCTCCAGGAGAGGAGAACTGCAGGCACGAGAGAACCCTCTTAGCGGGGCGAAGGAAATCGAAGAGTGCTTTCGATGTAGGTATCGACCTCTCGGCGGCTACGCCGTTTATACTGTAGCGCGGAGGTGGACGAGAGGATGCACTCGCGTACTTTGTTATATTTCGCCTTTCGCAGTAGCGGTGAGGAGCGAACGAACGTTTTTATCGAGGTCTCTGGAATCGAACTCTCAACGCTGTTCGATGTATCTTTTCACGTGAATTCCGAAACTGGTAGACATATTGTTAACACATATTAAGGGAATTTCAAAGGAATATCGAGCTATCGATGATTTTCCGAGGAAGAACAAATTACGGCGTATAAAATCGTCGACACCTTATATTTCCCTTGAGATATCGACCTCCTAAACGTGATTTTCGTAATCAACGGAAAAAATACACAAGATAGGGCGATCGAGCGACCGGTTCCAGAGATTTAGATTTTTGTCAGAACGTCACGTCGTCGAGCCGAATAATTTTCCTTCGAATCGACTCAATTTTTTTTCTCGGCGTACCCAGCGTAAGGAAATCGAGCGATAAACTTGAGAAAAGATATATTTGAGAAAAGGGCAATTTGCAACGTCGAAGAGAAAACTCGAGAGTCGTCATTCTCGCGCGAGCCACGATTCGCGAAACTACGTAATCGCACGTCGTACGGGTGTGCGCGGTCGGCGGTAAAAGAAATTCAATATGTAACGCGCGGACCGCCCTTTCGCCCCGTGAAAATCACGGGACGGGGTAAATAAACGGCGATTTACGACACCTCCGCGCCGGGAAGCCCGATCCACCCGGCGGAAACTCCTGGATTCTCAGCGATCATTCTCGTCCACGTACAGAGCGGGGATCGACTTTCCTCGCACGAATTGTCGGGCTTCCGGACGGTTGGGGGCGTTCGTCCGCGGCCGCGGATGATGTCCACTTAGCGCGAGCCGAGTTTCCCGCGAACAGACCCCGATTATCCGTCTGACGCTGCGTTGCCGTCGAACGAACGCGAAATTAGCACGTTTAACGCGTAGAGCAAACTATACGAGACGCTCGTGAATGAACCCCGTCGTTTACACGCGTGTGAGAGAGAAAGAAAGAGAAAGAGAGGGGGGGGGGGGAACCTTCGCAAGAGACGCGACATTTCAGCCGAGAGAGGAAGTGTTAGAATTTCGAGCATATCGCGTATATCGTTGGGTACTTCCAGAACATTTGTCGCGGAGGTAAGTGAAACAGTCGAGTATACGAGGTAGCTGCTCCGCGAGTTGCTAAAGTGTATAAGTCCCTGGCAAGGAGGGAGAGGGACACGGGTGCGTAAATCCTCGTTACATCGGTAAAACGCGACGGATGAGGGAGAGAGGCGAGGCGAAAACTTTGAATTAAGTAAACGCGTGGTTCGCTCGTGCTTCTGGGATCTGGAGAACGGAGAGGAAGTAATAATTCGGAGGGTGAAGTTGCTATGGATGCGACGGGAGCTTTTGAAGATGGGGGAAAGAGGGTGGTGGAACACGGGGGCGTAACTTTTCTTCGTATCGAAGACAGGGACGATACGTACGCGAGAGGAAGAAAGCGGAGGAGAAAGATCGAACGCGGCAGATGTGAGAGAGGAGGGCGAAAGCTTCGAATTAAGCTTATAAGCGTAAATGCGTACTACGGGGATTTTCAGATACAGGGAGGGAGGGAGGTAGAGAGGGAGTAGGAATTCGGTTTTCACGGAATTTTTTTTTTATCGCAGATTCGAAAAATGCGGGCAAAATTATTTATCCCGTGTTTTTTTCATTTTTTATTTTCGGCCTTATTTAACCTGGAAAATGATATTCTGAAATGCAGCTATATGTCATCGCGTTCTGTGAATCTATTCTTCTCACACTCGCAACTTAGTATAAGTGCGTCTTTTTGGCGTTTCGATGACGTCACGATGTTGTAGAGACGTCATAACTTTACGAATTATTGTTTTTCGAATATCTTCTTTTTCCTGTGATATTGATTATGTATTCAGATTTTAAACTGAATTAAATATGAATATTTTTTTATTTAAAGACTGAATTGGCGGAGCGCGAACCTCTGCGAAGTGTGGACCCCAAGAAGCAACCAGGGGAACCCTAGAACTCTTCGAAAGGAATTCAGAACCCTGAGCAAAATTTTATTTTTTATAAAATAGGGTGCCAACTTCACAGAGGTGAAGCGCGAAGTATGTATCGCGAGTTGGCAAAGAAAGGCGATGAAGGGAGGGGAAGAATCGACTCGTGGATGCGAGGGTAATTCCGAATTCTCGAGAATACACCGAAACGTGCGAAGAAGCGCGAAAGATGTTTCCCTCGCTCTCCTCTTCTTTTTTTTACCGCGCTGATGAGAAAACTTGGATGGACTTTTTCCCGCGGGGATTGACCTCTCTGCGTTATTAGATTGGATGTGTATACGGGGGACTACGTAATATCGTTAGCCGGGCGAATATCGAGTTCTCGATTACTCATAAATATAAATAGGCCTCGCGACACTCGTAACCGCTTTAAAGGCGCTCTGAAGAGGAAGTGGAAGATGATCGGGAGACTCCAGAAGGGGAAAAAAACGGGGGAAACAGGGAAGTGGACTCTTCCATCACCGATAAATAAAACTACACGTGCCCATATGCGTCCTGACCTCTCGAAAAGAGAAAAATGCCAATTAGGTACAATAAAATATTGAGGAATTTCCAATAATCTCGCATCGATCGCGTAATGCCCCCGATAAATAATGCTACGCGGTGACGCGGATCCATACGACGAGTGCGGTGAAGGTGGCTCCTGCAGCGATTGACGCATTTGATAAATATCGCCCCGTCGGTTTACCGAACTGCCTCGTGCGAACGACGAGGGATGAGACGAAGGTTTAAAAACAGAGGTTCCGAAAATTCCCCCGTTATTAATCGCGAGCGTAACTATTCCGGAGTATGGCAACGATCTCGAGGAGCCCAGACACGGTTTCTACGCGGTACACTGGAAAAATAAATAAATAAATAAAAATAAGTTACATTCAGCCACGGTAAGGTTGAATGCGGTGAACCTCATAGTATGGTCGTTTCAATACCATATGACTGTAAGGACGAATGCATAGAGTTGAGCCAACCAATTTATAGTTGAAACAAGTGAATATTTACTTGAAGCAATTACGCCGTGAGGTTCGCCGTATTCAACCTTACCGTGGTGTAATGTACACTTAGAGAAAAAAGTAGTACAGTTTACTATTTTTTACTCTTTCGATGGGTTGCTAAAACACATAACTCAGATTAATAGTAAATGATTTAATTACGATGTCTGGATACTATTGAGCAATTGTAAAATTGACTGTTTCGAGTTTAAAATTTAGTACTAGGAAAATGTATTATTTCGAGTTTATACTATTTTCTTATGTATATAAAGAGCATAATAAATAATTGTAATCCAGCAAGAAAGTCAATCTTACCCTTGTCTTTTCTCTGAACCCAGGTGGAAAAGTTCAATATGCATCATTCATAGTTCACATATGGATTCGCTCCTATATGGATTACATATGATTTCCATATAAACCATATATGGACTACATACGGATTATACAACATTTTAAAAGGTTCAAATAATCCATATATGGTCCATATGTGGTTTATATAAAAGTCATATATAATCCATATAAGACCAAGTATACATATAAATTATATGCAAACCATATAGAACTTCTCCGCCTGGGAATGTAGCAAATTTTTTTTCAGTGTACACACATACGAGAGATTGATAAGCTTCGTTGATCGCGGTAAATTGATTTAGTGGTTGCCTTCCGCAGGAGCCGCATTACCGACTCGAGCCGTACTTAACGGAAGGAAACCGCGAGGCCCATTTACCGCCAAGTATGTGTATTACTTAGTACGCGAGAAGGCGAAAAGGCGGTCAAACCGAGCGTCCCTCCGCGGCATAAATTCAACCAGATCGAATCACGGCTCGCTTTCTCTCAACATCCACATCGCGCGCGCGAACAGTTTTCCCGTATACGACGTAAACGACGACGTTACAATCGCGAACTCGCCTTTCTCACCTATACATAAACACCGTACAGGCGTCCGCGCAGTCGATATCCCATGCAAATGCAAATGCCACGTCTATAGCACATTCGCAGCGGCGAGAAAACCGGACGAGTATATCTGTATAGGCGGTAATAACGCGCGCGCGCGATTCTCGCGTGAAAACAGGTGGCAGAGGTGTACAGCCGTTATTCGTTGTTCCGCCGACGATATTGCTTCGGGTGAGAAGCTCGCGTTAAATAAAATACCGGGCGGCAACGGGATCTCGCAAAACGCATAAAACTGAAATAATTGTTTGCTCCGCTAAAAAGATCCGCAGTGAAACGAGTTCGTCAATTGTCGCAACCCTCGAGCCGTTGCTAGTCGATGTCGGGGTTCTCAACCCCCACTCGCCCCTAAAGAGAGGCATCCCTAACGAGATGGGGTCCTTAACCAGTCGGAGACGGGACTACAGCGTCACCGCGACACCGTAATGAATATTACATCACCTCGAGAGACCGAGAAAGGATTCTTTGCTCCGCTCTCTAATCCCCGGGACTAATCGGGGTGGTCTCTATGGGCGACCAGTCATTTAATCGTTCGTCCGACTGGGCGTTTCTTTCTCCTTTCTCCGTTTCTGCATGGAGAGAAGAGTATATTTTGATCACCGTTATACTGGATAAGGATTTTATATTTTTGAGAAAGTGTTGCATTCATTGCCTTACCGTACTTGTATGATAAGAGTTGACATAGATCCAGTGAACTTCACTAAACGTATGTCAATTCTTATCTTACAGTAAAGCAATGAACGTAATGCTTTCCCCAAAATAACAAATCTATTATGTAGTATAACAGTGATCAATACGCTCCTCTCTCCATGTGCCTTTTCCACTTCTTCTCTTCCCAGGCGGAAAAGTTCTATGTTTTGTATAAGGTCCATATATGGATTTGGTCACACATGAATTAAACACTATTTCTATAATAACCATATAAGGACTATAGGTATTTAAATTTTTTAATGTTTGTATGATCCATATATAGTCCGTATAAAGTTAATATAGAAATCATATACAATCCATATATGACCAAATCCACATATGGATCATATACTTACAAAATATGTATATAGAACTTCTCCAAAAATTATAGCTCCTCGTTTACCCGCAAAAACTGAATTTTTTATTCCAACCATATAAAGTAACTCGACTTTCGACCGTAACTGAATTTCCCCCGAATTTCGAATAGGTACCGCCGAATCACCTGTAAACGCGACGAATCGACTTGTGCGCGACAAAAAAACGGACAAAACGCGAGACTGAGAGTCACTGTGCGGAGCAAACCATACATCGATGGAAATCCCATTGTTATTCACGCTCGAAGTTTCCGGCGCAGCCCGTGGTGCCCCCTACGAAGCCGTCGTCCTCGCTCCAGCCTCCTGCGCGACCGGCGGCGACCCTATTCACATTCACAACATCGTCCAGGCCCTATACGGCGATATGTATAACGGGCGAGTAACTGCCATTTCTTTGTTGGCGCGGGAAAAGAAGCGTGATTCATCGAAATTCATGAACGAACCAGATGAGAGAGAATATGATAATTCATCATCGCTCTACGGGAGCGACTACGAAGGAGCAGGTAGAGTAGGAACGGCCCTCCGTCCTCGTACTCTCTGGGCGTCTCGTGGACGACACAACTCGGTCCTCTCATAAAAAAATATTCCTATTTTCAAATTCGGAATACATATTGAATTTAAAAATAGGAATATTATATCGACGAAAAAGAAGATGTCCGAAAAAACGAGCGTAAAGAAGTTTCACTTCAATAATTATTCGCTGAACTATAAGTGCGTTTCTCTCTATGACGTATTGTGACGTAATCGAAACGCCAGAGAGACGCACTTATGCCAAGCCACGAGTGCGAGAGAAATAGGCTGTAAGCACGATGACGCAGCTGCATTTCTGTGAATATCGTTTTGCGGCTTAAATAAGGGCGAAAATGAAAAATTAAAAAAAAACGTAGAATAAATAATTTAGTCCAATTTTTCGAATCTGCGATGAAAAAAGAAGAAACATGAGAAAACCGAATTGAAGCAGAACGAAAAATATGAACATTTCTACGCAATTTCCCGATAATGAGTACGAAAATAAACAGACAATGCCACCTTTTCTCTCGTTTTTTCCCATTTTTCTATTGCCTCTTGTGATTCAAATTGATATACGAGTATCAGGACTTTCCGGAGTCTCGAGGATCTGATGTATACCTATCATTTCTATGAAAAATTACGTTCGTTTATCATTCAGCAGTCATTAATAGTTAATCTATATAAAAAAAACATCTGCTTTCTGTGGAAAAATGTGTCCATCAAAGGATTAAAGAAGCGATGCTTAACCTAACGAGGGGGGTCAGAGCTAGTTAGACTTCGACGCGGAAACTTTCTTCAACCAGGGCACCGGCAAAACATTAATTACCGTCCTACATCGTAGCCGCGAGGCACCGCGAAAAATTGTTTCCCTCGTAGGAAATATCGCCGCGCGATGCATTACAATTTATCGCCGCCGCAAGAACGAGACGTGTAATAACGACGGCGAAACCGCGGTTTCGCCAGCTATAACGGGAAATAATTCAGACTGTACCTAAGGCAAAATTTTACCGCGCGCCCACTCTCCGGATACTCCGAGCGTTTTTTTCGCGACTTCGTAAGAGCAATAGACGCGAGTACGGAGCAATACGGAAACTACGAAGTTGGCTGGAGAGGAGAGGGAGAGCGCGAGAGAAAGGATGAACGAAGCGAGCCGTCGCGGTGCCACCTGTATTCAACGAGGACAAAAAATGAATGGGACATTCAACGATTTTTCAATAATTTCCCCGGAGCAAGGGGCAAAAATATAGAGCGAATTACAACTGGAAAACGAACTAGAAAAAAAAACTCTGAATTAAGGCCAGATGAGAGAGGCAAAGAAGGGAAGGAGAGTCGCCAGAGAATGGACGAACGAAACGAGTCGCTGAACCGCGTGCGTTATAAAAAAAAAACCGAACCGACAGAATCCGCAGTGCGGTTCGACTGGTTTTCATTTAACGGGTGCTTTTTCATTATTCCGTCGACGGGAAGGGTTGCGCGGGAGCAGCAGCCGCGAAAGAACTCCAAGGGATCCCCTCGTATCATCGGTCGATGCGCACTCTCCCACGTCGCGCCGCGTAACACCGGGGAGGGGGATCGAGCGACGGGGTGAGGAGGATCAGTCGCGTTAGAGTTAAATTGACGAGCGAATTTCTCCCGGTCGACGCTTTCGGCACGGATAGTCCGCGCGGTATTTACTTGTTTAGGGCCGCGTCTCGCCGCTCGGGTAGTAGCGAATCGCGGAACGGAGGGATCGAGGGGATTTTGGCACCGAGCCATCCCCCCGGCGCACAAAGGCCTACTCCGTCGGTCGGAGGCCGCCTCTACACACCGGAGGGATCCTACTAACCGAACCACCGAAATGCGTCTCCCGACCTCGGGAGAATCTCGAGCGCCCGCGGTGCGTCGTTCGATTATGGAAGAGGGTGGGCCCGAAGGGGGGCTCCGCAGGGCGATCGAAGCTCCCTTGGAGAGGACCCGGTTTCTCTTTCTGGCTTTGGATGAAATGTAAGTTCTAGAGAAATTTGCAAAGGAAGTTCCATTTTGACCGGAAGCGAAGAGCAGTGGCAATCCCTCTACAGAGAAAAAAAATTAGTCGGATCTACAAAAAATTACTTGCGGAGTCGCAATTATTTATTTACATGAATTAGTTTCCTTTATATGTCAATTAAACACCTCTTCTTTGCATCCAGAGATGCACGAAGAAACTTGGACGGTAAATGTTACCGTATTCAGCGGTAAAAAAAAGTCCGTATAGCACTTTCCGGGAAATTTACTGAGCAGAATAGTATACTTCACTGTAAATTCAGTGCCACTCTTTACTGCTATTCAATATACTTTACCATTACTGAACACATCTTACCGTTCTACGAAATAAATTTGCCGGAAAGCGCTATGTGGACTTTTTTTACTTCTGAATACGGTAAAATTTATCGTTTGAGTTTCTCCGTGAAGGTCTAGTCGTGTCTAATTTAATGCGAACCTAATAGAAAAATTTACCTGAGATGAATAGGAATTGATTCCACTATTATTGAGATGAATAGGAGTTTATTCATTTATTCTAAATGTGATTTACCAGGTTCGTATTCGACTAAAAATATACGCAAAAAGCATTTATTTTATTCAAATAGATTTTCGTTCGATCTGAATAATTTAGTAGATCAAACTAATTTTTTCGCTCTGCGTTCGAACGACATTCGCCACCGAAACGTCACCCCGCGGCTTTGCCTCGCGAGAGAACACAAACACCCGGCGGAGAGGAGCGGAAGAGACGGTATAGTAAGCCTCGAGAGCACTTACATATGTGCGCGCTACGATGCGTGTCGTGACGTCACTTCCGGCCAATCAAAAACCATCAACGCCACCATCGCGCGTCCCACCACCACTACCACCACCATTGCGTACGGACGACGCGCGTTGGAGCTGCAGCAAGAGAGCGAAAGAGAGAGGGCGAGAGAATCAACCAGCCAGCCAGCCGGCTTATTCGGCTGCTGCGCCACGCGCGAGTGTGTGTGACAGCAGCCACAGGCGCGTCGCCGTCGCGATGCGGCGTTAGTACAAGCCGCGCGCGCGCGCGCTCATAGTTGATAGTTGAAATCAACTCGATATGGGCTTAATTGAGCGTAATTCGTCGGCGCTGAAGAGAAAATGGCGGCTCGACGAACGCAGAAAATGCCTGGAGAATTTCATCGAGGAAGGAGGAAGAGGGAGGACGACGACGAGTTTATACTACGAGAGGAGGGGGGGGGGAGAAATCGATTCACTTACAAAAGAAAAATGCAAATATCTTCCCATAGAAATGCTCGGTTATTAAGCACAGGCTTGACCGCGCGCCTCGCGACACGACGTCTTTATTAAGGCTCAAGGGTTCACCCTTATCCCAGACTCCTATCGATATCCGTTTCCGGACGCGCCCTGCGCATACGCGCCACAACCTCAAGGTGAGAGAGAGAGAGAGAGAGAGAGAGAGAGAAAGGAAAGCAACGGGGCGGGAATTCGCTCGCCGCGATTCATTTTTCAAAAGGTCACCACCCGCCCAGAGGCCGAGTCCTTGAGCCCCGATATAAACATTCGGGAGGAACTGAGCTTGACACGAGCGCTTCCGGTAGCGATCGATACCTCTGACGGTGGCCGCAACGTCAATCCGGAGCCGCATTCTCAGCGGAGGGCGCGCGGCTTGAGCCGCACCGCCGCCGGCCGCGAATTCGGCGAGGAGAGAATCGATACTGAACGGATCTCCCGGCCGTTCGACGACCTCGTCGCGCGCGGGCACTCTTCTCCGCGGAAACTCTTCGGTACGCGCGACGAATCCTGTGCGGTAGCGCTGAATGAAAGGCGAGGGACTCGGGAAAGGGAGAGTGAAAGAGCAAGCGACTCTGCCTGGCCTTTTGTTTCGCCGAAAAGGGGAAACGATTTTTGCCGTCGTCGCGTTCGAGCACCGAGAAGTCGTGGTTTTTACGCGAGCGGTGTCGTTACTCCCAATTAACTCAATTAGCAGTTCTCCAGGCCCGCGTCGGGGCGAATCCAACGCGGGTTCGCGTCGTTGCCGCTGCGCGCGGGAGATAAAGTTTCGAATTACACTCGGGAGCTCGACGTGGCACTCGGGATTCTACGGAGGGAGTGACGTGTGCTCATGCGTATGATGATATATTGAACGGGAAAATGTTGGCACGCGGACGAAAAAAAAAAACGAGAGGTGGGGTCGAGGTTAATATTCACAGTCGAAACTTATAAATAAGCATCGACAAGTCGTATACTTATTTATGAGCTTCGACTAGGAATATCGGCTTTACATGTAGTTCGAATCGTCGTTGAAAAAAATATGGTAAACAGCGGAGTTTAACGCAAAAGAGGGGGGAAAATGAGTCATACCAGTAGAATATGATTTGATCCAAAGTGGGAATAAAGTGAGAAGACGTTAATTAAATATGCACCAAGGGAAAAAAGTCTAGGTGAATTACGAACTTCATAGAAAAATTTATTTGAGACGAATAGGAATTTATTCACATCGAACAAAAATCTACTTGAATGAAATAAATGGTCTACTGGGTTCGTACACGATTAAAAAGATATGCAAAACGTTCATCGAATTCAAACGGACTTTTGTTCCGTGTGAACCTGATAGAAAAATGTATTGGAGATGAATAATAATTTATTCGCATCGAACAAAAGTCTGTTTGAATGAAATAAATATTCTACTAGGTTTGCACTCAATTGAAAAGACATGCAAAACATCAATCAAATTCAAATAAACTTTTGTTCAGTGTGAATAAATTTCTATTTATCTCAAATAAATTTTCCATCAGGTTCGTATTCGACCAGATCTCTTCCCCGAGTGTGACGATGGAAGTGATTAAAAATTAATTATGGCCGGGCATAACCGACTAATAATTACGAGAAAAATGGTCACATTAAAAAGCCTATCGATACCGGTACCGACATACCAGCTGCCATCGCCGATCCAATATTGACCCAGCTATAACCTCACTGGCGGAACTGCGGAATATATGCTACTCTGACGGCGTCATATATTCGAGTTTATAGTAACACCACGAACGCATGAAATATCGCAGGACCAATCGCGCCGCGTTGCGAGAAACTTGGAAATCGAACACGGGTATCCCGCGATGCGCGGCGGATCTGGACAGCGTCACGTCTCTCCCGCAGCCACTGCCATCGTATCGACGCGCGATTCCATTCGGTCTCGCACGGGCCGTCACACCCGTGTACGCGTTTCGTTTGGCGAGTAACGACCAGTGGATATGTAGACGGGAATGGAGGGGGGAACAAGTAGAGGCGCGATACCGAGCGTGAGATAAATATAGAAACACATGGAAATCAGATCAAGTTGTTGAATATTCAGACCAGTCGTTGGGGACGTGTTTCATTAAAAGAAGCAAAAAGTCGAAGAAGCCTTCGGTGAGGCGTAATTTTTTCTTTTCCAATATCCGCTGTATTAATAATTTCAAAATAAAAAAAAACGGTGCTTTACGAAATTTCCGATTTGCTCGATTATTCGGATGTTTCCTTCCTAGAATCGACTTCGTTTCCATAAAAACGACAGTAACTACTGCGTAAAAATCTTCAAAAATGTCCCGATTAATCTACGAATTCCTGGAGTAAAATATTCCAATCCAATCCGCAAGAGAAAATGCATGATCTCCAACATCACAATGTGTGTCAAATACGCGAATGCTTTTATCGTAGTTATAACCCCCCAGGCGGAAAAGTTCTATATGAATTATTTGAATATTTTAAATTGCTGTATAATTCGTATATGTATAGTCCATGTATGGTTCATATAGAAATCATATATAATTCATACAGGACCAAATCCGTACCTATATATGGACTATATATACAAACCATATAGAACTTTTTCCGCCTGGGCCGAAGAATTTACAAAAAGGAATTCAACACCCACACACGACCCGCGTGTGCACGTGTAAGCGCACAGCCCACGGCGCATCACACACGCCTATCCTCTCTCGTTTCTCCTCACGCGGTCATCGGGCCGACCGCCCCTCCATGAACAAACGATTTCTTTCCCTCCCTGGCGCGCATAGCACTCCTCCGCGGAACGTCACTCGTAGCTTGTCTCCATTCGAAGACGCTTTATTTGCGACGACTATGCGTTTCATATGGTTTTATATGATTTGCATATAGTCCATATATGGATTTGGTCTTATATGGATTCTATATGATTTCTAAATAAATTATATGCGGACTATATATGGATTACTTGAACTTTTTGAATTATCGTATCACAAGCGGAAGTTCTATGATTTCTAAAAAAATTATATATATAGGTACGAGCCATACATGGATTATTTGAATTTTTAAGATTTTTTTAAGATCGGTGTATAGTTTTCATATGGCTTACATAAAAATCATATATAATCCATACAGAACCAAATCCATATATGGACCACATACAAATTCCCGTTCCTTCTTCATAGAATTTGCTCGCTCCGATCACCACATCGCGTGCGAAGACACGCGGGTATTCGACTCGATTGAATTATTCATTCACGGTACACCACTTCCGATTGGTCGGGCGACGATATCGAAAAGTTTATCTCGCGCGCGCGCCTCCGTCGAAAACGGCCGAGGTGCGAGTTGAATTAAACATTTGGACTTCCTTCCCGGAATTCGTCGTCTAGTCGCGCGGATCGAGCCGCGAACTGTGATCCGCGCCGCGGAAATATATCGTACGTCTCGTCGGGAGGGTAAATGATTTCATCGCAGGGAAACCGGAAATACAATTCGCAACATTCCGTCTATGTAATTACGCGCGCGGAGAAAAAGGGTCCTCTTCTCGCCGCGCGCGCACGTTAAAAGTAGGTTGGCGCGCACATATCGAAGCGCCGGTCGCTTTTTCTCGCGTGAAAGTTCTTTACGCGCCGCGCGCTCCGGACGATGGCTAGGGAAATAAAAACGTTCGAACGGAACCCACACGAGCAGAGTTACGTTTCCCGAGAGGATCGCGACGGGGAGGGGGGAGAGTATGTTTCCAGGCAGTCGCCGCGACAGCTGGCGGCGTGTGATTCCGTCCAGTCGCGGCGCTCCTGACGTTGCGTTGGAGCTACGCGCCACATGTTTCCCACAGTGGCGCGCGCGCCCCCCTCCTCTTTACCGCCCCCCAAAAGACCGCGGACTTAAAGATCCGCGTCCACGCGCGAAATTTCGGTGGATTCGCCGGACGTGTGATCCGTGTAAAAACGGCATCGATGCTACCCCCTCTTTCCCCGATCCTCCCTCCGCCACGGCGTCCATTAACCGCGTCACTCCACCGCCCCGAAATACTTTTATCTCGCGATAATTGGCGGTTGCAGCTCGAGCGACCCGTCGATCCGTCGTCGCGTTGTCTCTCGAACAAATCTCCAATTTGGCGGAAGGCCAAGGCAACAAGCGCGCGGGCGGATGTGGAATCTATAGCTCTCACCCCCCCCCCCCTTCACTATGCGCTCGCGGCCAAACGGTTCAAACGTCCCGTAAGTAAAACCGGTTCGAGCGCGGAAATAGGATCGCGGGGCGCAGGGTACGCCAGATGCAGCTTCCGGATGCACGTGCAAGAATACGGATAAGAGATAGCCGGGTGGAAAAATTCTGTATATTTTGAATACGATCTATATGTGGATTTGGTCATATATGAATGATGTATGGTTTTTATATTAGCCATATAAAGACCATATTTGGATTTTTAAATGTTTGTAAGATCCATACATAGTTCGTATATTGTTAATATAGAAATATGATTATATGATAATTCATGTACTTACACGGTAAAAAATTCTGCGATGTGGACCTATATAGACCACTTCTAGTGTACGATAACAATAGAATTATGACTGAATGACACCAAATGTGGTACATATATCGTAGGTTCACACCGGTGTAAAATAGTGTTAAAAATTAACACCACTTTTTTTACCGTGTATGACCAAATCCACATATGGATCATATACAAAATATATAGAACTTTTTCACCAGAGTAACGTGCGTTTAATGCGAAGAGCGGGCGGAATGAGCATACTCAAAGAAATGGTCTAGTTGAATACGAACCTATATTGGAAAAGTTTATTTGAGATGAATAAGAATTTATTCACATCGAAAAAAAGACTATTTGAATTTGATAGATGTTTTGCATATCTTTTTAATCGAGTACGAACCTAATAGAACATCAATCAAATTCAAATAGACTTTTGTGTGTTCGGTGTGAATAAATTCCTATTTATCTCAAATAAATGTTTCCATTAGATTCGTATTCAACCAGACTTTTTCCCTAGGTGTACTCGAACGATCGTTACGATTATTGTAGATGGAAAGAGCGAGAAAGGGAGAATGAACTCCGATCGCCAGACTTTGCAGTGGACAACCCCCGTGTCGGGCAGACGGTGATGGATTGCGTACCTATAGACGTTATTCACGGCGACGATATGCACCTCGCGTTCCGAATGACGAATGTCTGTCCGCACCTCGTATCAGAAGGGGGACCTCGCGTTCGCTCTCTTTCTCTCGCGCTCATTCTCACTGCCGCTTTCCGCGCCGCGGGGTCGTCAGCCCATTGCATTGTCCCGTACCGCAATGTCGAGGCGGAGACCCGCGCGTGTTTGAATTATCCAACGCGCACGGAGACAATGCCGGTCGGCGAATAGTTTTATCAATGAATGGCGCGAGATTCGCGCGGGGCCAGGCTCGCGACAACCCCGATACGTACAATACCGACTACACTGCATCACCGGAGGGACGCGACAGATGCGCTTTGACGATCTCGGAAAACCTGTAGCGTAGCGTTGCGAAACGAAGCATTCGTCGAATAGCGAATCTGTCCAATCGAGGGACCTTTTCGTCTTGCCACATCGAAGTATACGTATCGTATAGACTGAGAAAAATAACTTGGTTATTTTTCTAACCAAAATCTTGAAGACGATGAACAAACCGTTTGATGAAATTCGGATTCTCTATCTGTTTGATCAAACTGACCATATTTTGGTTAGAACGACTAAACATTTGTTTCGAATAAATAAATATTTGGTTAAATTTTCCAGTATTTTGATTGGAACAACTACCTAAACATTTAATTCAATTGACCAGTATTTTGGTTAGAAAAACTAAACGCGCTTGACTAAATACGTTTTTAGTCACTCAGTGCCAAATACTCGGTTTTACGGGCGTCCTCAACGCATCTGAAATCACGTTTCACACACCAATTCGTGAAAAGTGGCATAGTGCGTGAAATAACTCGTGCAGTGCGTGAAATAACCTGCACAGTGCGTGAAAGAAAAGTCGCACACTCTCGAGATATCGCTGCGATTATTACTTGAAGTTGGCACAGTCAGTGTTTCCAACGCCACGCATTCGTAGCACAACTCTACACAGCTGATGCAAAGCCAGAACCTAACCTAACTTAACCCATTCACTGCCGCTGTCGCTTATAAGCGTTCTATTCCATTCAGGCTTGAACTGGGCACTGCAGTTACATGTGTATATGTAGGCTGGCACTTGAGTAAAGGTTCTTTGACGTAAACGTGCACGTGGTTTGGAATTTTGACGATTTTTATATATTTTGTTATTGTTCGAATTATTAACTTGAAGTTGGCACGGGGCAAAATGTATCTAAATTAAAGCGGCAGTGAATGTGTTTTACAGTTGTTTGTTTGTTTATTTATTTCTTTTTACTTTAAAAAATACTTGTTTGTAATTTGGGGTTGGGGGGGCTTCGCCCCCCCAACCCCCCCGCCAACAACCCGCCCCGAACAACACCCTGCCCCGAACCCTGTCAACCTCGTATTTGACACTTGTTAGTGACAAAAAATAGAATTCATCATTCGAGCCTTCGCGCCCTCATAACGAAAATAACTATTGTCATTCAGACCTAATTATTTATCTCAGTGTAAAGAAATGCTCGTCGCTCGTGTCCCTTGAGAGTACACCTATTGCGCGTGAAACGAGTTCCACCGGACCGCGCGCTCTCGCGCGGAAGAAAAGATACATCTGCGAGAGGGGGGACTCTCGCTTTCGCTCGGACCGAGCGAACGGAACCTGAGAGTACAGTAGAGGGGCTACGCGAGAGGTGGGATATAAAGAGGAAACCGAGGTGCAGGGAGGGACCGACGGAGGTCCACGATACCCCGATGCGCACGGCCGAGGTTCCTTGGCTGGTTTCACGGGTGCTCGCGTAGTTCTCCCGCAGTCCGAGGCGGGCAGATGCGATACACACGGTTTGTGAGCAGGCCCGGTGCTGGAGAAAGAATCGAATCCGCCGGTTTCTCGCGCTCCGGGTGCAGCGGCGAGTGGAGGGAAAGAAAGAGAGCGAGGGGCTTCTCTCTCTCTCTCTCTTTCTCTCTCGAAGAATTCAGTCGGTCTATACCTGATCGTCGTCCGCCGCTCCTATCAGTTTGCCGCGGAGTAGAGGTAGGGAGAATCTCTGCGAAGAAACGCGTACCTGTTGTGTTTGTTGCGCACGGCCAGCCCCTTTCCGCCCCGCTCCTCTCTTTTATCCTCGCGAGAAGAGCGCCCTGCCGGTTAGGTGCTCCGGTAGCGGCGGGGCCGGTTGCCTCAGTTAGCTATGTGACGTAACGTTACCACCGACCCATCTTTCGCCACGCGTTTCTCGCATGCTCGCGTGAATTTTGCGTACCGCGCTGTACGTCGCCCGTTATGATAAGCTCGCGACGTACCGTGGCGAGGATATGGCAATTTAATTAAACGGGTGAATCGCGGCTTTGAGAATGTACTGGTCACTCGTGACGGAGAATTTGAAACTGATTTGTTATCATGAGCCAATGAGGGAAACTCGAGTGGAAATCTTAATACTATAGTTTGGTTTAAAGATTCAAATCTATAGATATACCATACAAGGCTAAACTCACTCGCCAGGAAAAGAACTTCAATCACTATTATCTTGTTATCTATAAATTTTTCGCCTATATCGATATAAGACTTTATTTATTTAGATTGTAACGTAATCTTCGAAAAAGTATTATAGAAATATGAGCCAAAAACTCATAGGTTGTGAGATAATAGTGATTCGAGTTTCTTTCCTGGTGGGTAAGTTTAGTCTCATATGGTAAATAGATCCATATTTCTTAATCGTGTTGAAATGGAGCATTTCGATCGCTTGTATTACTTCGTTCCTTTCCAATGAAATAATACGAATAATCGAAATGCAAATCTATCATCCGATTCACCTCAGTCTACCTTAATTACAGGTTTCGACCTTCGAAGTTTACAAATACTAGTTTGAGCCAAAATTTTACGAAAACGAACAAATCGGCCTCTTGTTAGGTCTAAACTGATATTAAATCCTTCGAAAACGATTTAATGTAAGATCAACCGAGAGGAAACGTAACATATTGTATTTCCCACCCGCCTAACCTAACCTAGCCCTATTTCCCGAGAGAACCCGTGCCACGCATCACCAGCCCGCAATGGTTGCGCTCATTTTTCTCACCGACGCACGCGTGACGCTATAATGTCTCAGTAAACGGCAAAAGGGCGGTGTGCAGCGCCGTAAAATCCTAATCGCTCCTTCGTTTCGCCTCGGGAAAACGTAGGAGCTTCTCGTTTTTCTCGATCACGTCGTAAAGCCCCTTCTCGTTTTTTCCCTCATTGTCAAAGCGAGTCTCGTAAGCCCTCGATCGCCGAGAATCATTGCGATCCGGCGTGCGACGCGGTGATTTTACATGACCGACGGTAATCTCAGGAATTCCATCCCCGGCCTGTCGACGGATCGTTCCAAAAGGAAAAGAACGATCAAACGCATTCACGGTCGGCATCGCCTCGAGGGACGGTTTGATTAACGGTTTCGAATGATAAACGGTTTAATTTCGGGGTTGTAATAACAGGCTTCGGGTTCAGAGGGCAGAGGATTTCGAGTATGTACCCGACGATCGAATTCCTTTGCTGCCGAGGTGAAAGAGGAGCGGGGGACGAAGGAAGTGAAGGGAGGGATTACGGGAGATCGAGAGGAACTCGCGTTTCACGCGGTTAATGGCGAGAGAACGATCTTCGACTGATTGTGTTTTCTGAAATTCGCACGTGAGATTAGGAGAGAATCTCGGAAAATATTTTTCTAGTCGAGTGGAGGTGCATGCTATGTGTGCAATCGTTTTAAATACGATAATATTATCGCTTCCATTACGAGTGGCGCTTGTACATGCAATCTAGCAAATGTTGCGAGAGGGGGGGAGGTAGGGAGGAAAAGAGAAAGAGAGAGAAGCATTTGTTAAATTGCCTTGAGACAAAGTCCCCTAAGAGCAAGACTACATAGATGTGTACAAAGGTCTAAATTAATTCAACGCAGGAAAGAAAGAAAATAGTAGACACATGAGTAATAGACTGAGATATGACAAAAGTTATATAGTACTAGCAGTTAAATCGTAAGCCTCTCGCAACAGCAACAAATACAACTTCCTCCAGAAGGCAGGGTGCGAAGACGAATCCCTAACTGAGAGAGGGAGAGGAGAGAGAGAGAGGGAAAAATGATAGGAATTTCGACCGGGAGATAATCGAAATTCCCCATCGCGGATGATGTAAACGCCATGCGCGCCAAGAGTTGAATCAGATCTCCCGACGTACCGGTCGCGGATCTAATTCCATCTCGTGGTAGTGCGGTCCATGGCACAGCTTCTTCCCGGTCGAGACGTCGCGAATGCCTCGTCGACCGCGAGGAAATTCATTTGGGAAGGACTCCCTTTCCTTGACCGATTTCTCTCGAGTCTTTTCAAAAAGGCCTCCGTCTTTACGCACTCGCGGGTGTTACGGGGGACTACGACGTACAAAACATCTTTCCGACTTCATTCAGTCGCGCCAACTGTGCACATTCACGTTTTCGAGTGAATCGAGATACTCGCAGGTGTCGCGGAGCGGCCACCTGATGCGGTGCACGTGTGCCCCTGAATAATCGCGAATAATCGATCCCGCTAGTTTCGGCGGAGCGAGAGATATGGAAATAGCCGGACGCGAGAGGCTGAGCTGCCCACTCGAGAGCTCGCTTTGGAAGAGCCCCAGGCGAAAATATTTTATATATTTTCTATATAATCCATATATGGTCTTCGACACGTATGGATTGTATATGATTTCTATATTAACCATATAAGGACTGTACCATATGAGGCTAAACTTACTCGCAAGGAAAGAAATTCGAATCACTATTATCTCATTATCAATGAATTCTTGGCCCATATCGATATAAGACTTTATTATAGGTAAAAATGTAATCTGCAAAAAAGTAATATATTTACAAATATTAGCCAAAAACTCATAGGTTTCGAAATAATCGTGATTCGAGTTTCTTTTCTGGCGAATAAGTTGAGACTCTGACATGGTATATGGATTATACAAACATTCAAAAATCTGTATACATGTATATAGTCCTTATATGATTAATATAGAAATCATACATAACCAAAACCACATATGGATTATAATACAAAACATAGAATTTTTCCAACTGAGGCGGAGAACATTTTCTCGTCATTTTTTCACACGAACTTCGTCGTTCAACGGTGACGAAATTATTGGTTGATTTTATGGACTAAATCGGACTCACGAAACCGCAGGCAGACAAACGGTCATACGTTTGATCGACGAGTTAAAGAAGTGGTTTGACGGCCCTCTCGGGAACCCAATCGACACTTACCTGAAACGAAAAAAGAAAAACCAGGTTAAACTTATCATTCGAAAAGCCACTGCGAAGATATCGCTGTTAATACAAGTTTTCGAATTATTTTGCCCAAGTTCGGCGAAAACGTCAGTTTCGTAAGAGATTGCCGGGTCGATCGATGGAAATGATACGCGATACTTCGTCCGCACGATCGTTACGTTACATCGTCGAACATACGACCGTCCACTTAGCCTGACGAGATAAGGTCGATAATCGTCCACGTGGGCCGCTAAATGGGACTCGAGATAATTTGGATATTGTCTTGTAACCACTGAAAGCGTCCTGCTTCGTAAATTGCTTATTTGTTGAGATATACGTACTGTAAGAGGGCGATGGTCGAATCGACCGATTGGATTCAATTTCATTTTTCTTTTTAGCCAACATCTATAGCATCTATTGAGGTTACGAGTGTATACGGGTAATCCGGAGGAACACCTGCAGAATTATCGGCTCTACCAAGATCTCTCTTCGTTCTCAAATTTAAATCGCACTTCACCTTTCCCCGAGAATACGAGAGACACGAAGCAGCTGCCGAGCGATTCGAACTCCTCGCAGTTTTCCGCTCCGCGGCGCGAAGTGTGCCGCGAATCTGTTGTAGGCGTCCGTGCGGGGGGGTGGAAGAGCAGGGGGAGGAGAATGGGGGGGGGGAGGGCGAGAGAGAGGTTGTCTTCGCTCTCGCGTGCGACTTCTGCCGCTATCAGCAGCAGGTGCAGCGGAGTCGTGGGAGGACGCGACTCGGACCGGAAGACTCGTAAATTTCATTTGCGTTTTAATATCGGACCTCCATAAATCCCCATAACCATCGGGTCTGCGCCGGTAATCTGAATCGCCATCCTCGACTACGTCGTAGACGTTCGGGAGAGCTCGGGATCGACCCTGGCAACCAGCCCACGATGCGACGGTGCAAGCACCGGGACTCCATCTATATACCGGCGGAGGAGAACGGCAGGGGATGAAGTGGGCTGGTTTGGGCGTACGTGAGCTTCGAGAGGGGAAGAGAGCCTTCAACATTTTCGCAGAAATCAACATTTTTGGAACTGCATTCTCGACTACTCTATTCGATGTATGTTTTCATGTAGATTCCGAAAATAAAGGATATATCGAGGGAATCTCAAAAGAAAACCGAGATATCGATGATTTTCTGAGGGGAAACAAATATCTCGTGCATAAAATCATTGATATTTCACATTTCCTTTGAGATATCGATAGAATAACTATGTTTTTCATAATTAGCAGGAAAAAATACATCAGTTAGGGTAGCCCAGAGCTCAATTCCACAGATTTCGATTTTCGCGAAAAATTGAAAAAATGTTTACCCTTAAGATTGGACAAAAATCGAAATCTCTGGAATCTGTAGCTGGACCATCCTGTCTTATGTACTTTTTGATGCTGATTCCTAAAATCACAAACATATTCAGTAATTCTCAAAGGAACACCGAGATATCATCGATTTTATGGGAGGAAATATATAAAATCATCGATATCTTATATTTCCTTCGAAATATCGACTTAATAACCGTGCTTTTCATAATCAGCGCGAAAAAAATACACAAGACAGGGTGGTCGAGCGAACGATTCCAAAAGTTTCGATTTCTGGTAAAATTGTAAACGACGATGTTCGACTAATTCAACTCAGAATAAAATTCTTCCATCGTTTCACATGAGATATGTATGCACTCGTCTATTTCGAGACGCTCTCGCCCACCCCAGTCATATCCCAGCAATTCTGAACCCTCCGCTGAGTATCTCAACGTCGCCGAATCACGCTATACGAAATCGCGGAAAATGGAAGCCGACTACACGCGAGAAAAACAAACAGATTTTCTTCCGCGACGTATAGGCGAGACACGGACGACCGCTGTGAAAAGGGACACACGTGGAAGGGAGACGATAGTCGGGCGCGCTTACGTGACGCGGACGCGACGCGATAATCATCGCCGCGGGTCGGTCCACAGGGCTTCACCTTTATCCCAAATCTCCCATTCCCGACGGCCCCCGTGTTTGCCTACGATCGAAATACGGCGTAATAGTCGCATACAATCGTTTCGTTTGAAATTTGCTTCGTTCGAGGAAACAATTGTAGGAGTGGAACCGATCAATTCTTTTTCGAGGAACGACGAAAGGTTGGAGATTTTGTAAGGTTCCTTCGGTCAAATTGCATTCTGAAACTGAATTACGACTCTCGGCCATTTTCTATAACACAAATTACATCAACAGCTGATATTCGAATTATTATGTTTACACCGAGCTGATGACAGAAACTCGCTGGATTAAGTTCTGCTATTTTTTCGAGTCGCTTTAAGGTTACGTCGAGTAGGATAGGCGCACGAAACGTTTATACAGCACTGAGAAAAATAACCTAGTCAATTTAATTAAAATCCTAGAGACCATAACCAAACCGTTTAGTGAAATATATGTAGATTTTCGATCTGTTTGGTTAAACTAACCATTTTCTGGCTGGAATAACTAGACACATTTAAGGATAACTAGACGTGTAGTTGGAATAATCAGACATGTAATTAGACTGACTAAGCGTGTAATTAGAATAATTAAATATTCGGTTCAACTTACTAATATTTGGATTGGAACAAATAAACTCATTCAACCAGATGCGTTTTGTCATTTTGACCAAGTTATTTTTCTCAGTGAAGACACAAGCGGAAATACGTATAACGATAACAGTACGTCAAAACGAGTTCCGAGATGAAGAAAGAACATTTTGGCGAAACATGGCGATGGATGACTGCCGGAGGAGGAGGAGAGGCCTGCCCGGCAGCTTCTTTCATCTCGTTTACTCCCGGTCCCGGCTGGCTCGCCCGATAGCCCCTCCGATGACCCTCCCGTCATTATCGTCGGTTCGCCCGACCGAAGCTAATGACTGTCTTACGCCTCGAAAGCCCGAGAACTCTCCCGCGGCACTCCTCTCGTCGATATTCTTCATGTGCGCGCCGCAGGTAGGCGTATCGACGTTCTCGCTCGCGATGCAAGGACGCGCCTCTGTATAACTAAGCCGTTTTCCGGTGTCGTTGCAACTGCAATTCTCTACTTGCATCGGGCGGTGCAAATCACGGTAAGTATAAACGCGAGCGTTCGTTATTATACCCCGATACGAAGTAACCGACGTTTACGAAGAATTATAGGGTAGTAATTATCGTTAAAATCATTGGTGACTCCCGACTGCATAACGAAGGAATTACAATGTTCGTAATTTATTACTTCTCGCTCCTTCCATCGTACGAGAGACTCTCAAGGTAAATACACACATCGTCCGTTTCGTGACGCGTATCGCGAGACCCTCCCGCGACCTCTGTTATCTCAGGCCGAACCAATTCCGTTTTTCAGTGTAGGTAGCAACTCCCCCTCGACCTTTGAAGTCCGTAAGTTCGTCCCGTCGCGATCCCGAGGCGCCTGTCCGTTGTTTTCTTGGGACTCGCTTACAAAATATTTGTCGAGCGCCGTAGTGCGTACGCACGGGGGAAAAATCACCGAAGGGGAAAGGGAGAGGGAAACGTCCCGGCGGGACGTGGAAAGATTCCCGAAGCCGCGGGACGTCCCTCTCGCTCGATATCTCCCGTCCTCCCGTCGACTGTACCCGCGGAAAGTTCGGGAAGTAGATGATGAGAGGATTCGAGAGGGATCTTCGTTGAAAAAAGCTGATTGCGATTGGATGAGAGGCAGAGGGAGAGAGTGCGAGCTTCGCGGGGTACCTCTAACGTGGCCGGAGTCGATATCCGGGGATGAGGAGGTTTCGCCGTCGGAGGGACGCTTATATTCGAGGATCTCGATCCTCGCGATTCGTACGAGCATTAACGATATTTCCACGAGTGACGATCATGCGGATGAGCTCCGCAGCATCCGCTGCCGCGTATGAAAACTCATCGATGTCGCGGGGGAAGGATTTTGAAAGAGGCGACCGCGAAGACTTTTTTCTTTTTCTCTCGCATATAGAGATATGTGATTTCTCTCTCTCTCTCTCTTTCCCGAAATTGGCTCGGAAGGATTGATACGAGGCTTTTGCCTTTGATAAAGAGCGATCGAGGGGAATGGAGTACGAGAGAGTGCGAGAGTATGGCTCTGGCGAGGATGGGACCGCGGTCGGTCAGAGGCGAGGGATGAAAACCGGCTGTGTGTGGGCGAGATTGAGAGGGAAAGAGGGAGAGCGTCAGAGAGAGAGAGAGAGAGAGGGGGGGAGAGGAGGAGGAAAGAGGAGGGAGGAGACTGAGTCCCGGATGACTTAAAGAGAAACTGCGAGAGTCTGTGGCCGGTCGATATCTGCAGCAACGCATTCGCACCCATCTTTCCATCCCCCTTTCTTTCTCTCGTCCACCTGGCCGCACTAAAGCGATGCGACGCGTTTCCTTGACCCGCGGAAAATTTCGTGTTCAATTCGGTCTTCCCAAAAAAAAAAGTATTCAATGTTTTAATTCAATTTGCTATCTATATACATATTTAATATCGCACGAAAAAGAAAATGTCCGAAAAAATAATTACTCGCAGAGTTACAAGCGCGTTTCTCTTTCTATGATATTGTGACGTCATCGAAATGCAAAAGAGACGTACTTATTCCAAGCAACGAGTGCGAGAGGGATAGACTTACAGCACAATGACACGGCTACATTTCAAAATGTCGTTTTCCAGCTCAGATAAGGCAGAAAATGAAAAATGAAAAAATATGGGGTAAATAATTTTGTCCAATTTTTATAATCTGAAAAACAAAAATTTGTGGAAAAACCGAATTGCAACCCACGAGAAACTAGTGATCCAAGAAGAAAGGGAGGGAGATGATAGATCCTCTCCCTCCCTTTCTTCTTGGATCACTGGTTCCTCGCGCTTATAACTCAGTGAATAATTATTTTCTCGGCCATTTTCTTTTTCATCTGACAGCGGCAGACAGCGGACGCAAGAAACCCCCTCAATCTCTCGTTATCCGTCGAGAATCGGGTCGGTGCAGCAACGAGGAGAGAAGGAGATATTTTCGGCAAGATCGCGCGTTTCCAAAAGTACACGTCTTCTGGATTCGATGTACAGACGAACGATGAATATTGCGCGGAGATGAGAGAGGATTCCTCGGGCCGTGAAAATAATGACAGGGACGAGAGGATTGGCAGGAGGGGAAGCAGCGACTTCGAGAGGATCCGCGCGCGGGAAAGGTCGAGGACGAGCGTCGGAAATCGATATAGGTAAGTGGTAAGTGTACATAATTCCGACAGTGAACATAAATCCACCAGATGTCAACACACACACACACAATATTGCTTTAAATAAGAAAATTCAACCACAAAATAGTTTTAAAAGACATCTAGTGGCGTTCAATATTGCTTTAAATAAGAAAACTCAACATACACAAAGTAGTTTTAAAAGACATCTAGTGGCGTCTTCCTATTGGAAAATGCAATTTGACGGATTTATGTTCACTGTCGGAATTATGTACATTTACCCTACAGCCCGATCGCCGAATTCGTTGCCTCTTACAGCGGATACCGCGCGACGTCATATCGCTGCAGCGAATTTGACGAAACCCACTCGCTCCGCGACGGCTGCCTCGTGATGTAAAATTACGGCCCCCCGCTTCTCCTCCGCGAGGAGGACGGGAGCAAAGAAAGGGGCACTTTCGTATCACCGCACCCGTCGACGTGGTACAAAGCGGGGTGCGATCCGAAAATCGGAAGGCGGTGAATCATCGTCGCGATGACGAAGAGTTATAATGGGAGCGATACGCGGCGACGCGACGGCGGTGAAGGACCCGTCCAAGGGGAAAGGCGATGAAATATGCTCGCGTATATATGGTGTTTTGAGAAGTATGAAGAACAAATTCCTCGAGTTTTCCAGAATTTCCAGCGTAAAATAATGAATTTTCCTTGACTATTACAAACATAGATCCAGCCATTTCATCAACAGTTTAACAAATATTTATATAACGGATATGCCAATTAAAGAGTAAGTATGAAAGTAATTTATTGTAATTTTGCGAAATCACATTTTTATTGTTTAATAACTTTTCTTAACATAAGAAAGAATTTTAAAATATATATATGTTTAGTTACAGCACACTTCATATATTAATATTGCTGTCATCAGTAATCGATATTCTGACTATCGGTAGAAAGAGAGAACTGATTCATAGAAAACTCCCACTTTCAAAATTTATAAAGTTTAAGTTAGTTTGCGATATTCTAGAAAATGCTTTAATTTCCCTGATTTTTTCCTGACATTTCCCCGACTCACATAATTCCCTAACAATTCCAGATTTTACAGAATTCCCTGACCGCTGCACACCGTGGTATATATGTACATACATATATGGAGGGAAGGAAATGTAGTCTTTTCGTACGCGTATAGACTTATACACACACGCGATGGAAAGAAATATACAAGAAAAAGCCATGCACAGTTTCCCACAGAAATTCTTGCAGTTCCCCGGGGATGCTCTTTCCCTCCCACATCGCGAGAGACCGAGCCTTCTAGTCTAAGATCCGAACTAGAGACGTTCTTCACCGATCTATTTACCGGATGAAAAGTATTTTTTATCAAACCTAATACGTCAATGAATATATCGCGAATGGGTTGACTAATAAAATATGCTCAAGACTACCCTTAAAACTGTATAAACAGGTGAGCTGATATAGGCAATTTGCACCGATCTGTTTACCGATTAAACTATATATGAAAAAAAAAAGATAATTTTATTGCAAACACGATGGTATAATCCTACCTGAAAAAAATCGGTCACGAATCACGGTTGTAAGGCTTTGAAATTTATCGGAGCTAGACTGTTAGATGAGAGAGAGTGCGTATGCTGCTTCCTCGCACGATTGAAAAAGATAACACTACTAAAATGCGGAGAAAAAGCGACTACGATGGAGTAGGTACTGGCAGTAAACTTTTAATTACTTTAAATTAAATATAAAATATTGAAACGTGAGAAAGATTTTTCAAATATTTTCAATTAAATATACAGGGTGTTCATTTTAAAACTTACCACCCACGTTATCTGCGTAAAGAGATATTTCTGAAAATCGCCGAGACACGTCAACAAAATTATTGAGGGGGAACATTTTTTATAAAAATTCAACGCCCCCCCCCCCCTCAACCACCTGACTCCGGGGGCGGTAACCCCAATATTCTTAAATGGAACAGGGGGTCGAGTGATACCTCATTTTAAAGGGCTTTTAATTGTGTACATTTTGACGTCCTACTTTTCAAATTTGACGTTAAAATGAGGTATCACTCGACCCCCTGTTCCATTTAAGAATATTGGGGTTACCGCCCCCGGAGTCAGGTGGTTGAGGGGGGGGGGGGGGCGTCGAATTTTTATAAAAAATGTTCCCCCTCAATAATTTTGTTGACGTGTCTCGGCGATTTTCAGAAATATGTCTCTTTACGCAGATAACGTGGGTGGTAAGTTTTAAAATGAACACCCTGTATGGATAGTGAAATATTAATATTTCTATCATAGAATAGGAATATGTTAGTGATAATTATTCGATAAATTATATCTATTCTATAAAAGTACCACAGCAAACAAACATAAAAATTGTCCAAGACTAGTATTAAAAAATAGACGATTGGCGACTACATGTATACCTGGGGATGAGAGTGGCGGCCACCCCATGAGCCATCGCCTCGACTGTTTGGTTATCACATGTTTGGAAAAAATTTTCACTCGAAAACCCGGTAAGAACGTTTTCCCCCTTTTTCTGTACTTTTCTCAAAAGAGAAAGAGCCATAAAGTAATAAATTGTCCCTTCCGGACAGGCAAAAATAAAAATGCAAAGGTAGTTGAATTTTGAACGAAAATAATTTTACCAGGAATCCTACAGTAAAATTACTTGAAAAAAATAACGATTGAAAAAGATAACACTACATTACATTTATGTAATAATGGAGCACGTATTTTTCCGCAAACTGAGGGATGTAAACAGCGAGTCGCTCGTAGTCGCTTTTTCTCGGCATTTTAGTAGTGTTATCTTTGTCAATCGCGTACGAGGAAGCAGCATGTACGCACTCTCTCTCATCCAACCGTCGCGTCGCGCCCACTTCCTACGTTGCGTCCTATAGCAAATTTGCCTGTAGTACGCGCATCTTGGCTAGCTCCGATAAATTTCAAAGCCTTACAACCGTGATTCATGCACGATTTTTTTCAGGTAGGATTATACCATCGTGTTTGCAATAAAATTAGCTTTTTTTTCATATATAGTTTAATCGGTAAACAGATCGGTGCAAATTGCTCATATCAGCTCACCTGTTTATACAGTTTTAAGGGTAGTCTTGAGCATATTTTATTAGTCAACCTATTCGCGATATATTCATTGACGTATTATGTTTGATAAAAAATACTTTTCATCCGGTAAACAGATCGGTGAAGAACGTCTCTAGTTCGGATCTTGTACTATTCAAAGAAAGGCGGTACAGCGGCGACAAAAAAAAATCGAAAGAATTCTTAGAGCGGGGCAGCCGCTCGTGCGGCCTATGAGAAATATCTCGCTGGACCGCGGCCAAACGCTGCGGTCCCGCCTTTGAGCATCGGTCCATTTCCGACCCCGCGGCCTGCGCCTCATAGCCAGAGCGGACACCTCGCCTTCGGGAGAAAGAGGGAAGGAACGTGAGGGCGCGGAAGGAGGAAGTCGATTCTGGTATGCGGGGAGGACCTTAAACTCGTCCTTTTCGTCCCGTGCGTCGTTTTTCGTCGGATTCCACTTTTGAGCAAATTCGCGGGAGAGAATCTCATCCTGACCATAAAATCCTAACGTGGTAATTCGGTCTTTACGTTAAAAAAATTCATATTTTCAAATTCAATTTATAATTTGTATTCGTATTCAACATCACACGAAAAAGAAGATGTCTGAAGGAACACTTATTCGCTTAGTTATAAGTGCGTTTCTTTCTACGATATTGTGACGCCATCGAAGCACCAGAGAGATGCACTTATGCACTGAGAGAAAAACGATATATTCAATTAAATCTGCGTTTACGGATGACGGGAGAATACAGAATTAGTTGCTCCGACTAATAAATTTGGTTATAACGATTAACGACTATTTGAAGGAAACAGGCAATATTTGAGTCAATTGTTAGTCCAAGTAGCTAAATCTGTGTTCCCCCACCTGTAACCGCCGTTTTAGTAAAATCTACTACGTTTTTTTCTCAGTACGCCAAGCAACGAGTGCGAGAGAGATAGACTTACAGCACGATGACGTAGATGCACTTCAAAATGTCGTTTTTACATTCAGATAAGAGCAAAAGTTAAAAATAAAAAATACGGTGTAAACGATTAATCAGACATTTCGAATCCGCAATACAAAAATTCGTTGGAAAACCGAATCACGAGATCCCGAGTCGAACGCGCGATTTATCTGGAGTTATGAGCCGAGCGCGTATTATTGTAGTCGTGCAGAGGAAAAACGCGAGTGCACTGGACTCGGTCGAATCGCGCTTTATCGCGTGGAAAATAGAAAAAACAAGGTCTTCCTTCGTCTTCCGAGAACCGGGGAAGAAGAGACGGCGGAGTAGGAGTTCATGGGTTCGATCGCGCGGCGCGGGTTGGGACGGAATCGGTAAGCGCGCGTGTTGTCCCGTTCTCGCGGCTCGATTTATCGACCCGAACGAGCGTACTCCGAACAAAGGGGCCAGTCGTGTCCGGAGCCGCGCGACACGCCACGCGATGCAACAGACGCGAGCGTTGCTCCGTCGGAAAAATCGTTCGGCCGTGCCCGAGCGGGAGAAAAAACATTTTCATTCGTCTAGACCGATCATCGCAAAACGCGGACAAATTGGCGCCGTTTCGACGAATAAAAATATTATTTCCGCGATTGAATTTCCAAAGTACAAATATTCTCAGTGGAAATGCCTTTTGTGATCTCGATTGTATTCGCACAGGTGACGAAATTGAGAGAGTCGATGGTTCGAGTGACAGAGGCGAAACGTCGTACAGCGCGAACCCGTAAATACACGAAAAAAAAAAAGAATTAGTTGGATCTACTGAAAATTACTTGCCGTGTAGCGAGAAATTATTTATTTCCATCAATGACATTTTTTAATAAATCAATTTGATCTCCTCCTTACAGTCATGTGAAATAGTACATGGTTGTAAGGAAGAAATATCTAATTAATATGAAAAAAGATCTAATTAATCTAAATAAATAATTACTGGCGACCCTGCGAGTAATTTTTGGTAGATCTAACTAATTCTTTTTCTCTGCGTGCCTTCCGGTTAAAGTAGTATGGTCACGAATCGATTTCCTCCTGGTGCAATTTGGGGTAGATTGACCGTTTAGTATGTCTGATAAAAATTAATTACCGAGTAGAAAATAACCCAGAGTCTTATGGGCAAGACACGTTTCTTGGGGTGTTTGTATGTAAAATCCAAGATTAAAATATAAAAAATATACCAAAAAACGGGGAAAAAAAACAAAAATTTACACCCATTGATGAAAATTATTGACCGTTTGATACTTTAGTAATAACTAATTTCTGCTTCTCGGTGTTCGTAAATAGCGCGTCAAGTAGATGCGGTAAAGTCGCGTCAGTGGAGTGGGTTCCAAGTGTGCATTTCAGATCTTGTTTTCCCCACGATACACTCAAACGTTTGAGTGTATCGTGGTTTTCTCTACTGGGCCACAAGAACATTGATAATATGCGTTGCCACACATAAAAAGACGCTAGTCAAAGGAGGCACATTATTTGAATAATAAGTGAAAAACAATCAAAATAATCGACTAATTCTTATGGTCATACATTTTATAATTCACAAAGAGAATTTTCAATTATAAATCATAGTTTTTTAATGACCTTTTTTACGGACACTCAACGATCACTTTGGAGAGTGACCATACTACGTTAATATAAGAATCCTCCGCGTTGTCCGTATCGTACTTTTACGACGCGTCACGTTATAACTATCGTACGCTAATAACATACCGCGTCACATACGCTCACTACGTCTCGCTTTCTTTCGCGGTAATCACTCTATTTTTCGTGCAACGTCCCCGCATCGCGGCTGGAATTCCAGCAAGCGATTTTAATAGCGTAGCGCTTGCGCGGTACGCTCGTTAGCGCGTCCCACGCGTGACAAATTGTACGACTCGTGTGTATAATTTAAAGATCACGTTTGGAGTGGGATTCGACGATTCGCCACGACGAGTAAACTGGTGAATTCGGTTATCGCGTTAAAAAATAGTCATATTTTCAATTAAATTTATCACCTGTGCCCATATTCAGTATATTATGACGTCATCGAAAAGCCATGAAAGACGCACTTATGTAAATCGACATACGCTGCATTTTTAACCATCGTTTTCCAGCTTAGATGAGGTCGAAAATGAGAAATGAAGAAATAAAGGGTTGATATAGTTTTGTCGACATTTTTAAAATTTACTATAAAAAAACTAGTTAGAGAACCGAACTCTCGGCATGAGCGGCTGCTTCGAAGAATAAAGGGGAACAAATACCGCGTCTCTCTAACCGCACGACTCGAGGAGCCACAAAAGATTGGCGGAATCGCGTGAGACGAGTCGAACACGCGCGTGATACAAAGACGCCAAAGTATTTCTCCCGTCGCTACCGCCTCGAGCGCAATTCGCCGAGCGAACGGTCGAGAATCGCGGAGCGCCCGGCGACTCTCGATCCGGCGGTGGGAAAAAACCGTGCCCGCGCGCGAGGCACGAGGACGACTCGGCGCGAGTGGAGTCACGGTCGAGCGGGCCGTCCGACCCGCCAGCAGTTCTCAACGCGGTTCCGAGAGAAAACGATTTCCTTCCGAATCATTCCTCGCTCGATAACGAGAACGGTGACGTCGGAGCGAGCGATCCGACGAAGGCCCGATGAAAAATACCTCATCGTCGCGTGTGCGATCGATACATATATCGTTGCCGTTCGTCGGCACGCGGCTCGGGGAACGATAGGAACGGGAGGGAGAGGAGGCCGGCTGGTTTAATACGCAACGAACGGTACCGACGACGACCCGGAAATTGTTTTACGGAGTAATCAGCGGCGGTCGTCTCCGTCTGGCCGCGGGGATATGCAAACGAGAGACGTATCGATGATACGCGACATTTTCAAAACAATCGCCGACCTTGACAGTGAAAGGGACGCGGAGAGAACGCGGCAAGTGGTTCATTGGTAGGGAGAAAAATGATTTTTGAACCGAGGTGAACGCTCCTGCCAAGGCTGAGTCGATCGCGTCCTCGTTTCGGACGGACCGCGGGCGTCGCGTGCCCGTGCATCGATTACGATACGTAGTAAAAGTCGATGGGGAAGCGCCGGCGAACGGGGGAGGGAGCCACGAACGAGATGCAGCGTTCGTGTAGCGGAGATGCGAGACGCGTGCGCTGCGACGAACACGCGAGGCTATTTATGTATGCCAAGAGCCCGACACCGCGCGTCGAGCGGCTCCGCGGCCGGATTGAATGCAGAAGTTGCGAACAAAGAGAAGCGTCTCGCTCAAGAGAGCCGCGCGGCGATGCTTTTACGCGAGGCGGTGTGCGTACACTCGCGATGGCTTTCTCCGTGCGCGAAAATTTAACGTGGGATGGATCGGCGAGGAAGGGGGTGGGGGAGTAAACACGCCACGTGGTCAGCACATTTTTTATGAGTTGCCCCGTGGAAAGGGCAGCAGACTCTACTCGGATTTCGTGGGGTGTCATGCGAAGACAAATAACCTGGTCAATCAAACCAAAATCTTGGAGATCATAACCAAATTGTTTGGTGAAATATGGATCTTTTTTGATCACCCATTTGCTTGATTAGACTGACTATTTTCTGATTAGAATAATTAGACATGTAGTTAAAATAACTAAATATTTGGTTAAACTTACATGGAAAACAAACCAGCAATGTTTACTCTTCATCTAGTAGCGCTGAGACTCGAGCTCATTTTTTATGGAAAAAAATAAATCGCAGAATTTACAGTTTGTGATAAATATCGCGACAAGGCTAATTTACTGTTACGATAACTACAGTGTAGTAAAAATTGTAGTTAATGTAACAACAAATTGGCCAGATCTTGAAATTTACCACAGACTTTGTAAATGCTATTTATTTTTTTCCGTAAAGAATTTGTACAGAGGAAACTGTTCTATGTACTGCTCACAACAGTAAATAAAAATGTCTCCTCTCTGTACACATTCTTGAGAACGAACTCGAATCTCAGCGCTACGGGATAAAGCAATAAGAATTGCTGGTTTTTTCCCGTGTACTAGTATATTTTGGTTAGAATAACTTGACTCGTTTAACCAGATGCGTTTAGTCATTTTAACCAAGTTATTTTTCTCAGTGCACGCGCGCACACGTGGAACCTCGAAACGAATATAAGAGTATCAGAAGCGATTGGTACCGCCGCCCTGGGGCTCTCTCTTTCTCTCTCTCTTCGCATTGCGACGCATCGCGTGTACGGGAAGAAAGCCCGATCGCGAAGACGCGATTCGCCGCGCTGCGCGGTTACAACGCGAGGAACGAGGTTACGCGCGAGAAAGACGCGACGGAAGAAGAGCACGTGGTCGTCGGCCTCTTTCGCGTGGGTCGCTTTAAATATACCGTCGGATCGACGAACCCCGGAACTCGCCGTGCCGCTTTTATAGAAGCGACACGCGTGCGTTTTAATTGATCTGGAAAAATTTCGAAAAGAAAAGGCCCCGTGACGAAGAAAATTATCGCATTTTGGAGGCAAGTTAACCATCCGCCTTTTGGCCTGAAATTCGGGTGGAATGTTTATCGTAAATTACCAGGATCCAATTAATTAATTATTTCGCGAGGAAGAAAATGGTCGCATTTTTCGGAGACAAATCAACCATTCGCCCTTTTGGTTAAAATTCAGGCAGAATGTTTGTTGTAAATGACCAGGATTTAATTAATTATTTATTCGCGTTCATTGCATACGTATCGGAATTGCCCACGTGACGTTATCGGTCCCGCGGGGAAATCGCGGCGTGAATCGAAAAGCCTTTGATGCGTATGTTTGCGCTCGAACTGGCACATCGCTTCGAAAATCATTACTAATATTTTATCGTGTCGCCACGGTCGTAGCACTCGATGACGAGTGAAATATAGATCGGGATTTTTTAAATTCCGATCGAACAGCGCGCAACGTTTCAAAACGCCGCAAGAGAGGAGGAAAAGATCGCCTTTATCGCGACCGGAATTCGATTCTACGGACGAGGGACCCGAGCCGGGAGACGAGTAGCTACTCAATCTATCCGTATCGACATTCCGAAGCTTTCAGGGGAACGAACAGCGTGCTTTTTCGACAATGCAGAAAAATTCCGTACATTATATACCTGCACTGCACCGTCGGCACGGAGGCGGTTCCATTAGTTGCGAATAGAATTGCCTTCGAAATTCGATTATACTCCGCGTAACGCAGGATAGTTCTAAATATTTCGCCCGCACGATTAAATGGAAACCGGGTTCGGATGTCGATCTAGCGCCGCAAATACCCAGTCAAACACCCCTGATTCACGACGGTATGTATCAAGTTTGAGCTGCTTTGAGTTTCCTTAATTTTTTCGTCAAATTAACAGAAATCGTTTGTTACAAAACATACCCGAAGTTCTAAATATTCGTTTGAACGAACAATTTCGATTTTAAGAGATCGTGGCCAGTGTTGAGTTTATGGATTACTAGATCTATAGAGAAATGTTTGCGAACCGGACGACTGTCGGAAATAAAGTAATCAATAAACTCAATGGTCACCGGAAAGAATGAATATGATGTTTGGTCGAAATATTTCGTTCAAATGCACGTTCGGAACTTCCAACACATTATTACAAATGTAAATTGCAAATGACACTTATAATATTAAATTTAGATCATGGCGTGATCTAAATGTAATATTATAAGCAATTTACGTTAAATTTAATTCATAGTAGTGTAAAATTTATGTATTAGTTTCTAAACTTAACTTCATCATTTAATTACATAAATAAGTGTCGAGGGAGGACTCATAAAACACACAGTTGCTGCACGCCGTGATCTAGGCTTTCGTAAAGTCGCTGCAAAATTTGAGTCATCTGTTTGGCTGGGAACGGTACGGTGCACCGGTTTCGTTGCCGCTGCTACCGTACCTTCTCCACGCAGTGCGGCTGTCTCAAATATAATAAAAATTTCGCGTATCTCTCCGCTCCTAACCCCTCTCGATAACCCCGAGGGCTCGGTTGGCGTCATCGAACGCATCGCGAGCGAAATCTGGCCTGAATGCGCGTCCCGAGGAAAAACAGTGACTAAAATCACGCGCGATTCGAGATACGACGGCGTGCTTGAAAAAAAAAAAGTATTCTTCCCACTCCGCCCGCGTTGCTGATACGCTCTACTCTACCGACCGAACGCGTCCCTCAAATTAAAGCGACGAAAGAACGCGCGATTCGCTCTCTACCGTCAGCCGTCGTCGCCTTTGACGTCGGGTGTTCGATTCGACGCGTGGACGCCGGAGTGCGGCGCGCGGCGTCGCCTCGCACTTACAGGGTAGTACATCCCTTGCGGTGGAAGGAAGAACGCCCCAGAGCCCCACAGTTTGAGGCCGTTTTGCTCCACCGTTGTGCGAGAAAAATATCCGAAACTCTCCGAACTCCCACCCTCTCCGCTTCCTTCTCGCGTTCGTTCCTCCTCTTCTCTCACGCGCGCGCCTCTTCTTATCCACGCAGCTTATTCCACACGATCGCACTGTTCGACGTTTGTACTACTCACGCACGCACCACCGAACACACGCACCGACGGGAATCTCGACGATAGCGACGCGTATCTCTCCGTTTTCTCGATCGACGAGTCCGTTTCCCTGAACGTTTTTTTCACCGACACGCACCCACTGCCATGCGTGGTCCCTTTGCTACTGACGGCGAACCTTGCCGGCGCCTTCCGCGTGCAGCGCCCCCCTACGCTCGTCGCGCCTCTCGCGGTGGGCTGCCAAACCGAATAGCTAACCGGCGCGGAACGTTCTGCTTACCCTCGGAAGCTGGACGGGAATCCTGCAGAATTCACGAGCGGCGTTTCGCGTCGTTATTGCGAGTTGCGAGATACCCTGATTGATGCGAACGTCTAATCAATGTCGAACGAATTAAACATATGATTCCATAGATTTGAAAGCGGGGCTATAGATTTCTGCGACGAGAAAACGAGCTAAAAATACTGCGTTCCCTTTTAGCTCTGATTCGGGCTCTCTTCCCGGAAGAAAATATGAAGAATAAGTAAACGCGGAACTCTCCACCGCGGACGTAAATTAACACGAGCGTAAGATAAACTTCTCGAGACGAAAATATTTAAACGAACTCCCGTTATTAAACATCGCCACAATTGGAACGAATATTGACTCGTGTGAGTGACTTCGCCAGGAACGAAAAACAAAGGAGGGGCTACATTATTATTGTTCTCCCTTTGCTCTCGTAATTCTACGGAGCTAACGGGGATCGGGGGAGGTGCGTAATTTGAAGTTGCAGAATCATCGGTGTTTATTCTCTCGTCTCGGGAACGGCAGGGCTAGGCGGTGGTGGAGCGGAGGGGGACGCGGCGTGGCCTTTCATTCTCGTTTTCCAGCATTGCGGTCGATGCCGCGTATATGTTTACCACACACACATGTGGGACTCCCGCCTGTAGCTGCGCATCTGTATGTTCGGGAATCGCGTTTGCGTTGCGTTGGTGTTTTCACCTTTAAGCGAAAGGACCGTGATGCGCGGGAAGGGGGGGAAGGGGCGACGGGCGAATGAAATTCCATTGAGGATTAGCGTGCGTGTAAATAAAATAACGACTTATACCCGCGCCTCTCTGTATGTCGAGTGTCGCGGCATAATTAGCCGTGCATAAATTATATCGTAATAAAAGGACGCGTTTGATGAAAAGGGGCGGGGGATCAAATTTGCAACATGAAATTTTTATCCGAAATTTGCATGCAATTTTTATCATCACCTCGCGACCTCTCTAACCCTGTAAATACGTAAATACTCTAAAATTAATTTAAATTTTCGTCTTTACATTAAAATATTGATTTTTCGAATAGGTACACTCTACCGAGAGTGTGGCTTAAATCAGGATGAAACCAAAGACTCAGCCGAAATTACGTCACGTTTAAAACCCCCCGTGGAAGCCCATTGCGAGAATAGAGCCGTATAATACGTCTCCGGTAATCTCCGGTAATCTTTGGGGGTTGTTTTCACGGAAAATCGTCTAATTCGTCTCCGTCAACAACTGCGCAATACGATATATCTATGTATATCCCGTATCGCAGGGAGGGTTGAACCTCGTTTTGAAGAAGGGAGCGGGGTGTACTTATTTGCATTCGAATTCAAAGGGGTTTCTCACTCGAACGTTACGGGGTGCGCGGTAGTTTTAGCTCTGCGAACTTATTTATATGATGTACAAACTGGATAACGCGTATGTGCGACGCTTTCGAATCCCGCTAATATAGATGCGATGAGCGATTAGACAAAAGAGACGCAAGCCGCATGATAACGTTCGACAATGATAGTCCGAGGAACAGCCGCATCGCCCGAATATCGATCCTTAGTCACCGCGCGTAACGTTACGTCGTACGACGAGAGCAAATATTGACGAAATGCAAGTTGACAATTAGAGTGACGATGTTTCATTCGATTAGTAGCGATAACGATAGCGTTTCGACGCTTTCAAAAGTAAGAAAAAAAATATTATTCGTCCATTTGAACGAAAAACAGCCGTAAAATGGAGTACGTCGTGGGAAACACCTGCGCGCCGATACGATATAAGTATATCGGAGAATCGCTACTTCGTCCGCACACGTTTTTGATAGATGAAGCGACTCGAACGCGATCCTTCTTCCGTTTTGCGTCGGCGCAATTTCACCACCCGCCCGACGCCCCCCATCCGTCAAGAAAAACAAGGGACACCGAAAGAACCCTTTTTATTCGTCGGAAAAAAATGGGGCAAATTCACACTGAGAAACGACCCAAATAGAATACCCTATTATCTCGGACTTTTTCTGTTCATCTAATCAAAAAGTAGTCAGTCTAGCCAAACAGATGGAGAGAGTCCATATTTCACCAAACGGTTTGATCATCGTCTCCAGAATTTTGGTTAGATGGACCAAGTTATTTTTCTCAGTAAATAAATTGGTCTTGTCCCGAAATTTACCACAAACTTTGTAAATGCTACGACTTTTTTTTTCCGTGTACCGTAAAACGTTTCCTCCCCCGTAAACTCATCCACGTTTCTCTCGCGCTACAACGCTCGGTATTATTTAACGACCATTACTCCAAGAATTTTTTTTAAACGCGAAACCGCACCGCAACCTGCGCTGGCTTTCACGGCGCGGCTTACGACGGGGATGATCGCCGCGGCTGCAAGTATAACGGGATTTTGCGGGGAGGCGCGAGTAACGGTCCTCTTTCGGCGCGGAAGGGAGCCCACCGCGGCGCCCGTACGCGCGTAAGTGTACGATTCGTACGTACCTACCGCGGTCTACCTACGAGGGGGTAGGTTTATACGCCCTATGGGGAGATGCGACCCCTCTCGCGGTCGCCATGGCGACCGACCCCGAGGGCTCGAAAACTATGGCGCTACAATGTCGCGCGCGCGCGCGACCCTCTAATGAACACGAGTTCGCAGTTTGTCCGGGAGGCACTGCACTCGGGTGGTTCGACCAAGTCGGAATGACTGTTCGATGCCGTCTGCTTCTCTCGAGAATGCGGGGAAGTTTTCTGTGATTCGATCGACCTTCGAATGGCGAATTGAGTCGATGCATTTTAGGGGCGCGTTTCTGGGTGCAAACGTATAAAGGGCTAACTTTAGCTATTCCATTCCGCGAGTCGAAATTTTACCCCTACATCGAGAAATGAGTTTATTAATAATAAGCAGTTAAATGTAATTTCGAATAGAGTGAAATAAATATTTCGTTGAGACAAGAAAATATATAGATATTAATTATTAAAATGCTTATTTAATTTAAACGGTGGTCTCGAAAGGTCAAATTATGCCAAATAAATATTGTAATACTTGAAGAATATTTATTTAGTCCAATAAGAAAGGAACATTTATTAACTACAAATAAACTATTTTCTCAGAGTACTTTGATGCTTTTAGTACTCCATTCGACCATTGGTCTGCTCAGCTTGTAAAATTCTATTTTTAACCGACTTCAAAAAAGGAGGAGGTTCGCAATTCGACGCGTATGTTTTTTCAAACTTAAAGATGGTGAAATGTTTATTAACGGACCATTTTAGGCTCGACATAGGATTTTAATACAATCAAAAATCGATCTACTACAAGCTTAAAAAAATGGGTCTAATACCGTATGTCCCACTCTGTACGGGCCAGTTTGAAGTTACCTTCGGGGAGGCTTGGTCGGTACTTGAGTGATTTAATACCGGTAGAACTCGAGTCGATAGTTAGAGTTGGTGTCAATTCGGGAGATCGAAGCGTCTAACCTCGAAATTATGGATTTAAATGGAATGGAATTACTCACCATTATTCACAAATTCATAATTTCGTGGTTAGACGCTTCGATCTCCCGAATTGACACCAACTCTAACTACCGACTCGACTTCTGCCGGTATTAAATCACTCAAATACCGACCAAAAGCCTCCCCGAAGGTAACTTCAAACTGGCCCGTACAGAGTGGGACATACGGTATTTCGACTCGGGATTTCTTCCCCCATTTTTTCCTACCGAGAAAACATTCCATGGATATATGCTACGGGTGTATCTAACCGCCACTGGAGAGCTACTTCGCGTTACTATACATGTCTCGCACGGACAGATGGGCTGAGTCGCTCGGAACGAGCGCGCGAGGCGACTAGCGATGATCGATCGTGAGTGAAAAATTAATCGTCCGATTTTGCCATCTCTCGCGCGCCGATACCCGAAAACCGCCGCGAAAATACCTCTATTTTCATCGACCGCGAGTCGATAAGAGACGCTCTCGCCCGTCTGACGTTATCCTGAGCTCCGAGACACTGCACACGCGGTTATTTAGGAACGATGACATGATTCGCCGGGAACGAGAAGCTGGAAGCTCTGGATTTCCCAAACGAAGCGGAGCGATTTTTTCATCGCTAAATCGGGAAGGTATAACGCGATTCGGGTTCGAATCGTTTCTGAAATAGGACTGATCAAATTTGGAGGCGTGTATCGGGACGCTCGCGATGAAAAAGTACAGTTTCGAGCGGAAATAAATCCCGAAAAATTATACGAAGAAAAGTTTGTTGTAACCACTCTCGCAATCCATGCGGTAAGATTAAATTATTGCGGCATATGACGTTCAGTATCATAAATATGATTATACTTACTATAAATATTATTACACTTGCTATATTTATGGTAAATATCGACATATTTATGGTACACCGAGAAAAATAACTCGGTCAATCTGACCAAAATTCTGAAGACGATGACGAAACCGTTTCATGAAATATGTTTAGTTAGGGTTACTACTTTTCGGTTAGAGTAACTAAATATTTGGTTACAATAACTAAATATTTGGTTCAACTGACCAATTTTCTGGTTGAAATAACTAAACGCGTTTAATTCAATACGTTTTGTCATTTTACCCTAATAATTTTTCTCATTATACTGAACGTGGGGTGTCGCAATAATTCAACCTTATGGTTGATAATTTAACCACATGGGTTGTGAGAATCGTTAGCACAAACTTTTCTCCGAGCACAGGAAATCTGATTTTCCAGAAACACGAGTCCTGCGCGAGAACTCGAGGGGATTGACGGTGTAAATAAAGACTTTTCGGCCTCCGGCATCGGAGTGCCCGAGGTCTCAGAGTCGAAAGAAGAAGAGGCTTTCGGGAGACGAGAAATAAAAAAGAGAATCGTCAGGAATTCCCCGTGGTATAACATTCGGGAGCGCGACGAGAAACCATTCATCTGCCGCAAGTACGAGAACTCTGGAGCGGATTGAAGAAGCGGACGGGTATTTCGGGTCCGGGAACAAAGGCCGGCGGTGCGTGAAGATATTACGGTTAGATTTTTTCCTCCGAGCCGCGCGCGTCTACGGTTTCAAGTGCAGGCAAGCCGGACGTATTTTTAGCCCCCTCGAGCGTCGGTACGGACGTCACACAGCTGCATCGCACATGCGCCGTGTCCGACGCCATTCAGGGTATGTCTTGCTCGCGCCACCCCGACTTCTGCTATAAATGTTTGATTCTCGACCTTATGAGGGTAAAGCCTGGCACACCACACCGCATCTACTCGGGGCATTCGACGAATATTCGTCGCCGGATAGGAGCTGCAGCAGCCCGATGCGACAGTCGGAAAGAAAGGGCGATTCGAGGTGGGGGGGCCTACTGCAGTCGCGTCGCTGATATTACGCACCATTAAAAATGTTTGTAAAATTACAACACCTTAATACACAAAGGCATTGTAAAATTACAAATTAGAGTGTATTGAAAATTATTAAACGAGTTATTTCTTAAATTTAACGTAAATGTTGTAATTTTTTCATAGATTCTTAAAATTATAATCGAAGCTTGTACCTTTTAGAACATTCGTACAGGGTGAGGCAGTGAAATGGCGCGATTTAAAAAATCGCAAAATATAGAGATTTAACCAGCATTGTGCAGTAATTCGAGATAACTCATGTATCGAGGCACGCAATTCAAATTCGCGACGCCGAGTCTCTCGCTTCGAGAGTCCTCGTCGTCCTTGGTATGGGGGTGTCTCGAATCGTGATTCTCAGCTCGCTGTACCGCGGGTGCATTGACTGCGACTCCGCGTATGATGCGTACATTTGTGTGTGAGCGGCGTATATGCCTCCCCGTATTAACGTCGATACACAATACAAGGTGCAACGATGCGCGCTACTGCGGGATAATGTGCGTGTGGCTATTGTGCGAAATATTTGGCACGCAGAGTTTCGTGAATTTGTTGAAAGTTTTGTTCACTCTAGCTGGATATTTAATGTTTCACGCTGACTAAAAATTCTGAATATGTTGGGGACATCCTAAAGAAACACCGAGATATCGAGGATTTTTTGAAGAAAAATTGTTTCCTCGCACGTAAAATCATCGACACCTTACAGTTCCTTTGAGTCATGGTTCCAATAACTGGGTTTTTCGTAATTAGCATAAAAAAAATACATAAGATAGTATGGTCCAGCGACCGATTCCAGAGATTTCGGTTTTTGCAAAAATTTTAAAAAGTGTCAAGGGGGAAAGAAAAAATTCTCGTGTATAAAATCACTGATATCACATATTTCCTTTAAGATATCGACCTGATAACCACGCTTTTCGTAATCAGCCTGAAAAAATACATGAAATAGGATAATTAAGCGATCGATTTAAGAGAGAATCCGATTTTTGGTAAAATGTCGAAGAGGTTTCAGTTTCTTCAAGCAAGCAATATTCAAGCAAGATGGTCCCATTCTACGGTCTACGTTATGAAAGAAAAACCATAATGCTATTCCAATGCGGTGGATGCAACCGGATTACACTACTGGCGCAGCCATTACTACCCGAGAAACGAAACTAATCGAGTCGACATCTGTTCCCTTTCCGTTGGACTGTCCACGACCGCACGCATTAATCATTCGATCCGACACACGCGATTGTCGCGCTAACATTCGATCGCGCGGCGGAATCACGGTGTTATGCATCCAATCCGACGTCAATAACTGAGCGAGACTCTCTCGATGCGGATTCTCCCGACCAAAGGACGATTCATTTTCCGCGGAATTGCGCGACACGCGCGCGCGCGTCTCTACGAATTAATATCGCCTTATACATATAAGCCCGTTGTGTGCACGTCTCCTACACGAGTCCGAATAGCGCGATTCCCTCCTCCCTCCCCCCTCAGCGCATCTGCTGAAATAATAACGCGCGTGGCGGAACGGGATGTTTATCGCGATTTTATTTTTTAAGGCCGCGGCGTCATATTTTCCCGCGAATCGCGAGCGTAACGGCCGGCTCGCGCCCGTAAAACGAGAAATAACGCGCGGAGGACTGGGGCCGAGTATTTCTTCCGGGAAGTCGGAGGAGGAGGAAGACATTCGTTACACCGCTCGTTTCTCGCGGTTTTCGGGAGGCGCCGAGTTTTTTCCACCGCGCTCGCCCGACCGATACGAAGGGTACGAATAATTCAACGCGCGTTAATAATTTCGTGCACGAAATCGTCGAAGATGATCCCTTTCGAGATCCAGACGCGGGTCCCGCATCCTGCTCATCCCCTATCCCGCGGGTCGAGGATGAAAAAAGAATTCGACTGCGGCGAGAATACTTGTAAAGTGTACGTACGCGTGGATAAAAGATCCCGCATATTACGAGATCACGATATTTTCCGAAGGAACACAGAGAAAAGGGACTGGTTAAAAATCAGCGGAAAACCCATAAATTTTCAGTTATCCCAGTAGCAGAACTCCTCGAGGTGAAACATTAAAGTTTTTAATAGACCACAACGTACTTTTTACAATTCGTAATAGTGTAAAGATGAGTTTATACGGTAAAATTTATGCCAATCTCCCGTTAATATAGTATATTAAAAAGTACGCTCTCTCTGTGTCTGTTAAAAGATTTAATGCTTCAGCTAGAGGAGCTCTGTTATTGGAATTCACTGTAAAAATTACTGATCCTTTTTCTTCGTGGAAGAAATTGAAAGACGAACTTGTAGAATTTCGAACTTACATAACTATGCAGAGGTCGATGGAGAGCGTTTAAAGTTCCTCCGAAAGCGAAATTCGTCGGCGCGCTCCTCTGAAACTCTTTCTCGCGCGAGAGAGTTTATATCTACATCACGGCTCTCGAAGGGGCGATCGTCGAAAAGGGGGTTGATATACGCGAGCGCGGTGCGAAACCGGGGCGATATTACTAGGCCGAGGCGGACGCTGCTGCAGGCGCGTCACGCGTGCTCCTCGAAATCCAGACGACGACGTCCGGTACCCGGCCTTTCGTATATTTTTTCAGAAACTGGCGCGCAGGCCGCGCCACGCCCACCCGACAAACTGAAACGATCCACCATGGTTCATGGTCTCGGTATAAATATCCGAATCTCGACTGCGAATTACGAGACTTTGAGAGGACCGTGAAAAAAGAATTCAATCGAAGGATAATAATATTCTCAACTCTTCGAGGTGACCGAATTCAATGGAATTATTCATTATTTTCCCAGTCAAAGCTGCGCACTTTTTAAATATTAGACTTCAGAGTTGGAGAGAATACGAAAGTTGAAAAGAATGCGAAAGAAAGTGATTTGAGATCTGCACTGAGAAAAAATGCAGAAGATTTGACTAAATCGACGGTTTACTGGTGAAGGAATGCAGACTTGAGTAAACTACAGCCTGCAGCTTCCTTCAAATAGCCGTTAATCGTTATAACCATAATTTATTAACCGAAACAACTGATTCTGTATTCCACCACCCGTAAACATCGATTTAATTGAATATACCATTTTTTTTTCTCAGTGTGGAAATCACCACGAATTTTTATCCGCCATGGTGCTTCTGCAGTACTTTCAGAATTCACCCTGTACGGTCTCCCCCTCGAAATTCGACGCGCGAGCAATTTGATCGGAGCCGAGGTTATGGGACCGTTATTTATACGCCTACGCACACGCACACGCACGTACGTTCAGCCCGCATCGATTATCCGCCCCCGAGCTCTTGCGCCTCTCGCGAACCGCAGTGAAAAGTAGAAGGTCCTTAATTGTCCTAATTATTACGGCCGGTTGAACGGACAAGGTAAACCGCCGCCCTCGCGGCCGACTACGCGGATGATGGGTGTACGGGAGGATCGCGTTTCCAGCTAAATATACCCTCCGAGAATACGTGGTGATTCAGTTGTCCCGACCACGCAAGTAACGCACGTGCGTGCACTTCGAATCGCGCGATTCGGCGCGAAGTTGACGCGAGAATTCTTGGCCGGCGCCGGCAGTACAGGGGGGAGGCGGGGGATCGTTGTGCGAGAGGGAAGAACGTGGGAAATGTGGGAGGAACGATTTCGCTCGAGGAGGTTGCGATTCTCTGTGGCTTGTTAACGGCGAAGGGGCTTTTAACGGAAGATCAAACATTTGCTCGTATAATTAACTCTCCGAATTACGATATAGTGGGATCCTTCGCGATGTCGTCACTCAGAACAAAGCTGTAGCTCTTGGAAGGTTCGATTAAAAATATAGGATTCGAATTTACTCGCGGGAACGTCGCATCGAATTCGACGGAGTGGATAATACGAGGGGAATTGTACGTGTCGAGCTTTAGCGGAATTTATTATGCGTATGCTCGTATGCGTTATTTTCATCGGTGATGAAACGTCTCGACTTTACGCTCGGTTTCGATAGAGCTTCGGGCTTTTCTCGGGTTATAATATTATTGGTCGATGGGAGATGAAACGATTATTTTTCAAGATTTTCTTTGGGCTGGAATTCATCTCCGTCGACTCAATTATTGTCTGACTTGTTAAAATATCTAAAAAGAAATTGAAAAAGTCTCAGAGTACCCCAGGGGATGATCCGTATAGCACTCGGATTATGTTACATCGAATATGTAGGTAGCGGTCCAGCATCGGGATTCCGTTAGGTCGATAAATGCGTCGGGAGAACCCTTTCGTACCCACGGATGCGAGGAGAATCGCGCAACGATAGAACAGAAAGCTACGGTAGTCGTTGGAGCTAAAAGCATCATCGGTCTAGTCCGCCATCTGGTGGCGGGTGAAGATAACTACGAAGAGTTCTCGTTATCCTCCAGCGGCGATCGATTTCGCGAATTCAAAATTACCCCCGTTCGATTTTACCCATCCTGCAGCATAGCGCGCAATTTGAAACTAGCTGATTCGTACACAGAGAAAAAAAGATAGATTGACTAAATTGACGGTTACGGGCGCTGGAACGCCGATTTAGTTATTTGAATTAAATAATTTGTTGTAATAATTAAAAATTGCTCGACGAAAATAAACGTAGTAAAATCTAGCAAATTGTTAGTTCAAGTAACTAAATTTGCGTTCCCCCACTCGTGACCGCTAATTTATTTAAATCTACCATACTTTTTTTCTCAGTGTAATAGATCCAATACTTTAGTCAAAGAATTTTATAAAATCCCAACCTTTTGATTCCTAACGTACCTACATATCCTAATTCGTAAAAGAATCCTCTAAACATTTACACGACAAAGTGTTCCCAATCCTGCAGACGTATTTCTGCAGAGCTTTTAACCCGCACCCTACAAATTTCTTGCAAATTCAAGGTTTCGTGCAAAACATGCACATTCGGCTCAAGTATCGTCGATTTACTGGAAAAAAAATGTCGATACGTTCAACGGCCCTGTAGATAACGATGCTAGTCGACTGGTACCAGAGACAAATACGTATCTTTTCACTATTATTGAGAAGCATCGTTACTTGTTGCCAAGCAAAGAAGCATCATAAGTCCTTGCTGTCTTCGATGTGACTTACGAAGTTCCCTTGCACAGCAACGAGTTACGATGTTTTACAGTAGTAGTAAAAAGGTGCCCGCTTTGTTCTGGCACCGGTCGTAACGAAAACCCATCCCCGTTGATTCACGTTTCGAGCTGATATTTACAGAATTGAATCGATTTTTACAGAGAAACGTTCGATCGAATTCGAAGCTCTCCATCGTCGAATATCGTAAGGTGCATCGAGCGTAACGCCGAAAGAAAAATGCTGGTCGACGGGATACTCGCTCGCACTCGAAATGACGAAATATGCATCGACATACCCAAATCTCCCGGTCCAGCTCCTCCCATTCGTGATTCAGGGAGAAATTCATACGCATATTCCGCATTCGGACTCGCGAAGCGGCTTCGTCCGGCGTTTTTGAGAGATACATAGCAAGAACGCACACGTGCGCGATCATGGCGTCGGTCAACAATTTTATAACATTGTAACGCGTTCGAAACGGGCCTTCGCGCTCGTCGTCCAGCGTCGCATGGTGGCCGGAGTGGGAACCTCTTAATCTGGCGACTCTCGCCGCGTCGGTAATGCAGATAGCTTCTTTGCCGATAATAATAATAATAACCACGATAACCCGCATCATTGAAATCTTTCGAAAGGGATCACTTTCGCGCGTAAGCAGACGTATGCTCCCGTTCACTCTCCATGCAAAAAGGAAGGAGATCGGGCCATGGAAATTAGGCTGGGACCGTAACAAACACCTGTTGTAATAACGAAAGATATTAAAAGTCCCGCAGCGACGAAATCTCGTTTCCCGCGCGCGATGAGTAATCGCGCTCAACTTCCTTTCGCGCGCTTTGCCCCAACTTTCGCGCGATAACGAGAAAACTCCGGAAATTGATTAAAGAGCTGCAGGGAGACGAGTAGTGACTGGCGTTTAGCCCGACGACGTGCAGCGGCCTCGAAACTTTTTGAACCCGCGTGATTAATAAGCGCGAAAGTCACGAAAACTGTCCCATCGCGTTCCGCGATTCTCGGGCGTAATGCTTCTTCGTGGCCGCGCGTATCGATTAAACAAACTAATCTTGAGTTGTACAGATTTTGCAGCGGAGTGACACGCTTTTGAATTCGCGGTAAATGGGTTCGCGGTAGGCGTAGCTATGCGAGGAATACCTCGAAGCCACCGGCGCTCGGTAAATGCGCGAAACGGCGACTCGTGTGATATCTATTCGTGTCATCGCGAACGAGACGTAATTATCGGCACGGTGGGGATAATGGAGCGGATGAGATAAGATTTTCCCTAAGGATCCAGGGAAAATGAAAGGATCCTCGCGCTCTCCTCGATTATCCTTTCGTTCGTAAGAACGCCAGACTACCGGGTGCCCCGAAATACGCATCGCGCTGAGAGGAGTTAGTTCTCTTTTAGGACGGTACTCACGATCTAGTCTTCCGAAACATGATTCGTGAAATTAAAAAAAAAGGCGCACAGAGTACAACAACGTAGGGTAGACCGAAGCGAATCAGATCACGAGGCAAATCGGATCAAAGATCCATATTTCTTAAATCATGTTGAAAATGAGCATTTCGATCGTTCATATTACTTCGTTAACTCATGGAAAAAAGTTAATCGTAGCATTTACAAAGTTCGTGATAAACTTCGGGACAAGGCCAATTTATTGTTACGATAACTACAATTTTAGTAAAATTTTAGAAGTTGCAAACGTTGCTGTTCTTTTTTTTTTACTAAAACTGTAATTATCGTAACATTAAATTGGCCTCGTCCCGAAATTTACAACAAACCTACGATTAATTTTTTTCCGTGACTCCAACGAAATAATACGAACAATCGAAATGCTTATTTTCACCACGATTTGAGAAATAAATATTTAGATCAGTGATGCGATTCGCCTCGGTCCACCCTATACGTTTCGGGCTTCGAAACTCGAATACAAGTACTATATCGTGCACAGAGGTGGTCGCGTGCGAAAATCTTGGCAGTCCCCAGTCGATGGTAATTCATTTACCGAGTTGCACGCTCCGGAAAACTCGGTACGCAAGGTACAGCCGGGCGTCGCGTATCTCTACGATTTACGCTCTACAATCGTAAAGTTTCCTCGGAAACGCGAGAAGCGACGCTAATGCCGTTTAACCAGTTAAGTGCGTTCGACGTGTATACACGTCGAACTAAATCTCTATTGCGGTACGGTTGACGTGCATACTCGTCGTGTTGAATAAAAAATTACCATTGATCATAAAAACTCGAAATTTCAATAAAATGTAATAAGGATATTATATTTTGAGGTATGTTTCCTTTATATTACCAATACAACTGCTATGTATTTTATATAGAGAGGGTGGAGAGGGGCTCGCGGCCCGAAACCAATAGGAAGGTTCGGAAAAAAATAGGAAAAAATGATTTCAGGTTGAAATGAAAACTAAGAGGCACAGAAATCGACCAACAAACAAATTTTGGAAAAATAACAACTCTACTCACAGTTATAAACAAATAAAGTTAGGGCATGTGGTCCGCCGGAACGATTTCCTATTGGTTTGACGTCATCTCTATGCTCGAACGCTTACGTTTTAAATAGGCTTTTCGACGAAAATAATTTTTTAAAAATGTTTTAAACGTCTCAGTTGCAATTTATTATTTTAAAGCACATTTCAAAAATACCGAACCTCCCTATTACATACGTAAGCCGCGACTTGGACGGCGAGCGTTGATCAGCCGAGAAATCGCGTCAGCAATTAGCAGGGCTACTCAGCGTGGTATCGTATTTCGAAAAATATCACACCGAAATCAATAGAAATTCTTAACATTATTTTCTTTCTTCAATTTTTCTTGTTTATGTATTTTATTAATATATTTTTTGACAATTTTAAAGTTTTTAATAACAATAACCTTTTCAGAAATGAATTGTTAATTTTTTATCAAATAAAAATGCAATCCTTCCTCGTTTTTCGTAAAATTTATAACTAGACCATTGGCCCTGCGTTCGACGTGTATACTTACTCGTCATTGCTTGATTTTTGTTCCGCACTCTGTGGGGGATTCTTAAAACAAAATTCCGCAGTTAATAGGTTAAGTGGTATAGACTGGACTCGATAACGTTCACCGGTCGATATAGTGCGCGCGCGGCAATGTAAAATCGCGCGGCTGTAAACGTCCTTCCGGGAAAGGAGCAGAGCTGTAAAAAAAAAAGAGAGAAAAAACGAACGAAGGCATATTTATTGCGCCGTATAAATTCTGCTATAATACAAACGCGGGATAAACGACAGTGTCCCGGAGGAAAGCTCGCCGCGGGCATAATAATACCATAATTCGTTTAACGATGAAAAGCAGTTGTCCGCGCGGAGTGCAGCGGGGCGGCATTCGCGCTGGCCGTAAAAGCGGCGGGGCACCGCATGGCTCGCGTAATTGGCGAGCATCGTCGAACGACCGTTTAGTTATAGGACAACAAAATGAGGGGTACGCGATAAAAAACTCGGAGGAAAGATTCTTTACGGTTCGAAAACAAGGAACTTTTCACTTACAATCGAGAGAAAGAGAGTCACGTTGAAATAATTGTATCTGGCGTCTGTGCTGTAATTATACGAGATACGGGAATCCTGCCGGCGAGAAAGAAAAAACCACGAAAATACAAACAATTCATAGCCGACTCGAGACTACGCGGCTAGCTGCGCGGGGCGCGCTTCCCCCGGATGTATCCGCGACGCTGTACGTCGCCGAGAAGAAAGGCCGGACGAGCGTGGAAAGGAAGAAACTGCAGGAGTGGCATTCTCGCTTGTTTCCGCGACGTTCTTTCATACCCCTTGTAAGAGGGAGGAAGATCCCCCCCATCACCCTCGCGACGACCTATAAATATTATGGGACGAGGGGAAGAATGCGCCTCTTTCTTTCTCTCTCTCTCCGATAACGACAACTATCCGCCCCGCGCGAAAGGTCGGTTCACACAATTATTTCAACAAACACCGGCTACGCATTCGTTCCTCGTCACCGCGTACACGCGCGTGATGGCTTAATTACAAATTCTCTCGATAACTACCTGTGGTGTCGCGCAGGTAGGCTTGGAAATCAAGACTCGCGTGAACTCCAATTGAAGGCTTTATTAGGACTGACGACGCCTGTCGCCTTACCGGCTCATCTACACGCTACACACATACGCACACACGCCCGCTCGCACACACCCACGCATCCATACACTCACCCCTCCGTGCTCTCGCTCTCGCATACATCACGCTACCCAGGTGGAAAAATTCGATATATTTTGTATACCTATAATCCATATATGATTTTCGTCATATATATATGGATTATATTATACATGATTTATATATTAACCGTATAAGGACTATATATAGATTTTTGAATGTTTGTATAATCTTTATATAGTCCTTATATGGTTAACATAGAAATCGTGTATAATCTATTATACATATCTATGACCAAAACCGCATACGGATTATGTAGAAGATGTGTCGAATTTTTCCGCCTGGGTATTCGCTCGCGAACGACGCGTAGAGACGATTTCGACGACGATGTTGAATTTAGAAGTCGGAGCCCAGGCGAAAAAATTCTATATATTTTCTACATAATTCATATATGGTTTTGGTCGTATGTGGATTATATATGATTTCTATATTAGCCGTATAAAGAACTATATACAAATTATAGAAGCATTCAAAAATTTGTACGCAGTCCTTACATGATCAAAATAGAAATCATATATACATAATCTACATACGACCCAAACCACACATGGATTATATATACAAAATGTATAGAACTTTCTCAGCCTGGTAGGATTCCTGTTTTTTTTTGTCTCCTCTCCTCTTATCTGAGAATTTTATAATATTATACATTTTGGTTTTACGGTCCTACACGCGTGCGTATGCGTGAGCCCTCTACTTTTCTCCGTATTCGATCCTTTTTTTTTCAGTTTCTTTTCAACTTTGAGAGCTCTCCGAGATTTAAGGATCTAATACATTCCTCCCCCCCCCCCTCCTCCCTCTCCCTCTCTCTTTCTCAGCTCCTACGATCTCTCCGCGCGGAATAGAATTTCGCGCGGACGCTGGACTCCCATAAGAGGCTTGCTTACGCGCGCGACCTTTTCAAAGTAGCCGATCGAGATACAGGTGTCACACCATTAGCCGAGGACCCGTATCCGTCGCCTTGACTCCCCTTTAAGGCGCGCGCGATCTGTCGACGATCAATTTTCCGACTGCAGGCTTCGCGGAAAACGTCGGAATTGGAAATTGCAGCGGCCGCGCGTATAACTCCAATTCCGGGTCTTTTCGCGGAAAGTCCTTCGCAACGCCCCTCTCCCCGCGCCAACGACAACGCGCACCGGGACGAGATGAAATCACGGCGCGAGACTATCCGTCCGTCCATCGATCACCTTTGAGAGCTCGGTCGCGACCTTGGAGCCGGCTGCGATCGATAATCCCATAATCGTTTTCATTTTCCCGTCGGGGCGAATCCATCGCCCTCTTCCCGCACTTCCGCGCGTCGCTAACGATTCCGAGCTCCGCGCTCCTCCGTCTCGTTCACTAGGAGCGTGTATTCTCGGATGAAAAAAAAAGAAGAGCGACGAGGGGAGGGGTTTCTTCGAAGGAAATTGCCAGACCGCGTCGTTCACCAACCGCGACGACATTTCTTCGAGCTGCATCGATATGGCTAATTATGTAAACAAATTAAAAGTTGATCTTAAAAATATGAATATTTTTTACGATAAGACCGAATTTACAAGTATCGAGCGGCTCCCGCGGGAGGAGGAGGCACGCGAGGGAGGATTCAGGGGTGTCCAAGTGGTCCGTTATAATGTAATGTAAATAACGTATTTATGGAAAATTATTCAGAATCGGGAATATTTTATACGATATCAATTGCCATCGAAACGGCAATTGCGATAACGCGACACTCGTCGCTACGGTGATTTGAAGTCGTCAACGCATCGACGCGTCTTTCGCCGGTGCCGCGCTCTTGACGGAATTCCAGTCAGGTCCCGGACGATCCAATTAGCAAAACGACAGCGGCCGCCGGAAAGGTGGCAGGGGTCGCCGCCGTCGTCGTCGTCATCGTCAGAGCAAGTGACACCCAAAGCCGGGAGAACGGAGCAAGAAGCTGTAAACAATTTGCGAGTCGCGAGGAAGTAATTTAAGAGCGTCGTTTCCAGCCGACGACGCAGCGACGCGGTTGCTCTCGAACTTCTCAAATTAAATTCCTGATTACGGTCAATCGTGACTCGATATTAAATTTGAGTTACGGGACGGGGGTGGGCACGAGCTCGGGAGTCATCGGGAGTTCCCGTTCGTCGTCATTTCGTGGAATGATTACTCTTGAAGGCGTTCCACCGAGAGAAATAATTGCTAGTTGAAACAAATATATCTTGAATCGAGAACACGTGGAATTTTTAAGAATACAGATTCTTGATGGAAGAATATGTATATTCTCGATTCAAGGATGCCGTCGTGGGAACAAGAAATCCTCTCTGCGCAAAAAAAAGACGTTTACTCGAGCCTATCAAATATTTTCTCGCCCGAAGAAAACCATGACGACTTGATCCTGAAATTACATCATGCTTTTGGTTGAAGAAAACATTTCCATTGGCACCTACAATTATTCCTCTCGGTGTATACATACACGGGAATCGGGGCACTCGGTTATTAATTCGGAGGTGCTCTTCGAAGATTCGACGCGCGAGATGAAATCTTCGCGAGCGATTTATATCAATGCGAGTGGTTTGTAACCGCGTGCAGCGAATTGTTATCGAACGGTCAGGCGGTGCAGCGGTGAGGGGCGGGGGAGGAGCAGGAGCCTGCGACGTCGAGACGCCGAGGTAATTCGGGAAGGAAAGTAATTTAGATTCGCAAACCCGACATTCGTCAAAGCGTCGTTCCCTTGTAAATTTCAATTAACTCGCGGGGTCTCCGCACTTTGGCGGATCCGCATGGAAGTAGCTCGGGGTTTGCATGAGTTTCCCGCGGATGACCTCGATGAAACTGTAGAGATTCGAATCGCCCCGCCCGTCGCTGGAAGTTCGAGGGGTAGCGCGTCGTAGGTGACTCTCTATCGTGATTCTGTGGTGTACGATCGACTCGCACGTGGAGAAAAAAATAGCAGATTTGACTAAATTGGCGGTCACGGGTAGAAGAGCACCGATTTAATTACTCAAATTAAATAATTCGGTTGTAATGATCAACGACTATTTGTCGAAAAAAATGTAATTAATTCCATAAAGCAAATTATTAGCTCAAGTAAATAAATCTATCGAATCTAATTTAATGCCAAGCTAATAGATATAGTCGAATCTATTGCGCTCTTTTTCTCAGTGCGCTATACACTGACAATTTCTCAAAAAATACGTTGAATTTCTTAATGAAACAAATTGAATATTATTCCTTATCGAAAGAAGGGAAATAAGAAATAAGAAATTCAACGTAATTTTTGAGAAATCGTAGAAAATTGGTTTTAGGGGGTCAGGTTTAGGGGTGATTTTCACTACTTAAATAACCGAATTAGCACGTACAAAAAAATACGTGTCTAATGTTTTTTTTGATATACTACAACATATCGCAGAATGAAGAGAATCGGTGAGGTACACCTCGAATACTCTCCTTGTGAGAGAAAAAATGGTATATTCAATTAAATCTGAGTTTACGGGTGGGGGAATACAGAATTAGTTGAATTTATTGATTACTCGAGTAATACGCTGACACAAAAAATTTGCATGATCTAAATAAATATATTTTTTGGGTAGTCGAACAGATTCGAATGAATGTCGATGTGATCTAAATAATATTGAATGAAATTAATGATATTTATATACATCCAGTCAATATTTATTCTAATCGAATAAATGTGCTTTTAGAATTATTAGTAAATATTTTTCTTCGTGTAGACATTTTTGCGAACTGGGGGCGACTATTGGAAACAAAGTAATCAATAAGTTCAATATTCCCATGGTCATTTAAAATCGAAATTTTTAGTTCAAATGAACGTTCGAAACTTCAGGGCCGCATCCGATTTAGTCAAATTTACTACATTTTTCTTTCAGCGTATACAGAGCTTGTCCCGTCGACGATTCATGTGACGCGTAAAAAAATCGTTTACCATCGCGGGAGTACAAAGATGACCCCTCTCGCTTTACGAATCCAACAGCCCGGAACACAAAAGCCGAGATAGTCCAATAAACGTCCTTCCCCCCGCGCCGCGTCCATCGCGCGCGCCTCCCAAAAAGGATGCAGAGCCCGACGTATTATTGCCCGGTTGACCTGGATTCGCTCGCGCCTTTCTGCACGCGCGAGCCTCCCCTTTCGCGCGGGCCTTTCAACCGCGTATATCGCGGAGCTGATGTGCCATCGCGCGGGTTTCGATTTTCCGCGATGCGGAAGGCCCGAATGCGCAGCTACGTCCGCTACGTCGCGTTCGGCTCATCGAATCTCGCGTTATTCCCACCTAATCTTCTCCGCGGAGACGTCCGATTTTATTTCTCCACGAGAATTGTTTCCGCATTTTATCGCCGCGAGCGTTTCCCTCGTCGAACTGTTTCTACTGCGTCGCGCAGCCACGTACAGCTTCAATTTAAACTCGATTCGGGTCGCGAGACGTCCTCCGCGAGATCTCACCCCGCCGTTGCGGTCCGGGCGTCGACTTCCCGCCCATTCGACCGCGCTCCGAAGTCGCGCGCGAGATGGCCCGGAAACCTGCCTGCGAGTCGCGCTCGATCGAGCGGAAGTCGTGGGTACGTGAGCTCGAGCGGTCCTCCTTCGTTCGCGTCGAGTGCCTTGGTCCCCCGAGTCGAAATTTTAACACTAGTTTGAGCCTAAATTTGGCGAAAGCGGATAAATCGGCCACACGCAGAAAAATGGAGCTAAAATTATAAGAAATTGTACTTGAGTATTTGAATTAAAAATACTGCTATATATAGGAAAGCTAAAAGAGATTGATAATTTATCATTTTTAAGTGATCAATTTATAAAGCATTTGGTAAAACTCATTATATCAGTAATGAGAAATGACGACTTCAATGTTATTATCCTAAACAATGTGGTAAATGTTTCACTGTTTGCACAGTAAAATTTACTTTATTTCGATTTTTCCTATTTTTTATAGCGATATTTGATGCGCAATGAGTATTTATTTGTTAAGTAACACTTCGAATTCTTAAGTACAGCGCACAGTGCTTCAGAGATAGGTCAAAAGTCCATAATATTCATAACTGCCTACACATTATTTATACCTGCCTACTTACTTACTATATGTCAAACATTACAGAAATATAAATGGTTTAATTTAAATTTAATTTTCAGTACTTATTTGAGCTTCGAAATGCAATCATCGCAGGTCAGGTAATAAGGGTTATACAATGAGCGACCTTGTGCAAGTGATTTAACTATGAAGCTAATCTCGGCTACGTACGTTTTTTGGTTTAAGTTATAGTTTAAAGCATGCCCTTTTCACTATTATACGTATAACATTTTACGTGCCGTTTTTGCCCCATTTTAATTTATTGGACTTTTACGGTTTCGTAATCTTATTGTTACGAAATCAGTTTTCTCTATTTAAAACAATTCGCTTGGTTTCAGGTACGTTATAACTTTAGATTTAGACCACTAAGTACATAATATATTACCAGTATAATACCTATATCTTTTTAATTATTAAGCTGCTTTTAACTTTTATTGTAAGCATTAAAGAAATGTGCTTTTTGTTAAATTATTTTTTCTAACTACTTTTCCTATTACCATCTCTGGAAAAAGTTCTTATAAGTATGTTTTTTTGAATTATTTTATATCATTTAATGATGAATGTTTCAGTTTTATATTTTTTGATATTATGTTCCATTTACGTTATCATAGAATAAAATATAATTGTTTACTTTTTGGTCTTTTATTTTAACAGCACATCTTTTTATAATTAATACACAAATTTACATCGAACAAATCAGTTATGTAAGCCATTAATATACTTATGACCGCGTTTGCTTAAACGTCGGACCACTGTGCAGCGGTGTAATTTTTACTTAGAACTGAGTCCATTTTTCCCCGTGCACTTGCAGGCAATTTAACACTAGTTTAACCCTTTATAGGTCATTGGGAAATATATATCCCACCACTTTTGCAAGCAACGATCTTTGGTTCTTATAATTCCTAGATAGTTATAATTTATTTCGAACAAAGTGATCTTTGGGATAAATATTTAACACCCGTTTTTTTTCAAAAAGAAACACTTTTTTGTGGAATCTACCATCAAAAATTTAGCTATAACTACTTTTGCCCTATAAAGGGTTAAATCTCCAAGTGGCCGATTTGTCCGCTTTCACCAAGTGTAGGCTCAAACTGGTATTAAAATTTCGACTCGAGCCGTTTCGCGAGGAATTCGGCGATTCGATGAACCGATCTCATGTATAGCGATCTATCGTAGCGGATGCTGCGCGGATACTTCCGTTCGCCGAGGATCGGCGGCGACATTCCCGCAGAAGCGTTTTCACCGAGTCGTTTGGCTCGTTACCAGGGATTTTTCATTCGAACGATACGCGCGAAAATCCCGCGCGGTTTTACGCGGTGTAAACTTATACGGGGGATCCAGCCAACGACCCCCGCGCCTCCTTCCCATTTCTCTCGAGAGAGGCTCTCGTCGTTCGAGCAGTTCGAATCGCCCTAAAATTGAACGTCGAGAAAAGGGAAGAGTGAGTTCTCGCGAACTCGGGGAGAAAATGTTTTGCGATCGCTAAGCCCTCTTTAACCAAAGCGATTAGACGAACTCTTCCGATGAATCAAAACTTGTATTGCGGCGCCGCGAGAACACAGCGACGAAATATATCCTTCTCACGAGGATCCTGACTGTAGCTAACTCGTCCACTGTGGTTATAGTAATTAATATTTAGAAAATAGATGCGTTATTTATTTACGGGCAATTTATTGGATGAAAATATAAGAAGCAAAATGCCACCATATAGGTTGTACCTACTGAAAATACTCGCGAACGAGAAACTTTTGGATCCTTTCAAATATTCTCCTTTGAAAAATATTAGATAGTAGAATTTATTGAATTGCATTCTTTGTCTATTGCAATTTGCCTACTCTCCCACTACAGTACAGACGTTACCGAAGAAAAAATGTTCACCTTTTACAGGCAGATAGGCGAAGAGCGTCGTGCTACTGTATTTTGATATTTTGGACTTTTGAGGTATTATAAGCTGGTTTCTATCGACATATCAGAAGGACGAACGTAGAAGTATAATTGTTCACTTGCCGTGCTATCTAAAAATGACGTCATTAGAGAACGTTCGTTACGCTAGCGTTCATGTTTGCCGGAAATTCGACGACGAAACATTTTTTCCGAAGTTTCAAGATAATTAAAATATTCCGCCCCGTTTCTAATCGTCTTTCCTCTTGATTTACCACTTTCTCGAGCCCCTCGTGTTTTATTTTGATTTCTCTCGACGCGCCGGTCGACATGAAAAAGGAAGATTTCCAATTTCTCTTCTTTCCTCTATACGGAAACAGGTTCGCGCACTGCAGCAACGAGCGTTGATACTGCAACGCGATTCTTCTCCACCCATACGCGGCTACGACTTCCCGGGAAACTAGGTTGCTCGGATTTATGGGACTACGTCTCGCTGTTTCAGAAACGAACGAGTCGGCATATCGCGCGTTTTAGGTTGATACGAAACCAACCGACGCGGCAAGAGCGCGGGTATTCGCATTTGAATGAATTTGCATGGCGTATCGTTAAGTCGCGAAGACGAGCGACGGTGCATTTATATCGGTGCGCTGTATAGCTGCACACCGTGACGCGATTAGAAAGCGCAATTCGGTTCGATATCAACTCGATGGCGTATCGACGAGGAGAACCCTCCCCGAAATTAATTTACGCGAATCGATACGGCGAAGGAGAAGCGAAACGGGGGAACTGGGTAATCGAATAGCGCTTCGAGGGACGAAGCATGTGCGTTTCTTTAAAACATGTACATATATCGGATGCAGAAATATCGAGCGATCGAATACTGCAAAACAAGATAACTCCATTATTAGCATTTTTCAGTTAAGTGCAGCTTTGATTATAAAAGCTATCAAGAAATGTTCTGTGAAAACCAGGTACCTACATAAGTATTCTGTAAGTGCAAAGGTCAAAGACGCAAGGCTAAGGCATCAAAAAAGCTATAAGTCCGCTTTTCTATATTTTTTGGCAACGAAAACCAGTTATGTGCTAAATTACCAAAATGTTACTTATCTGGTCCTCGCAGTAACCCGACGATATGTAATCTGGACTGCTGATACAGAGGGGCATCCGTCTATGTATTCGCGTACGCCATAAAAAATGTCCACCCTGGAGAAGGGGTTGTACATGTCTCACAACAGTTAACAACTCCCAATCGTTAGATTTCCCACGGAATGCACTTATGCATTTTGCGATTCTCACAGTGGTAGGTACTCCGACTTAAAGGGACTTAAACATTACCTAAATTGAACGCCTAAATACGCACTCTCTCTCTCTCTAAACAAATTTCAATTAAATTTATTATGATTAGGTATATATAAAGCTTTTATCCAATACATGATTACGAAAATTGATAGACTCCGTAATGAAATTGATAAGGGCAATTTCAAAGGGAATTATATTAATTTTCATAATTATGGAGAGTGTATTAATTTTCATAATAACGCATTGTGGAAAGAAGCTTTATATATGAGTATATTAAAATTACAAATTTGTTTACAGTGCACCGCAATTCAACGTGGCGAGAAAAAAATCACCCCCTTCGATCCTCTCACCGAGTTTCGCCAAAAGCGCGATTAAAGCATTAGCAGAAGAGCTTTGATTGGAAACTTTCGCTGATGTAGGTACACACGCGATGTCGTCGCGCGGAGGACAAAACCAGACGGAGAAGGACGACGTCTCGGCGGGCGGCGGGCCCGGGTAGAGCCCGCGCGACGGGATTTAAATTTAAAATTTAAATAAGAGCCGTGGCAATGGCCCGGAAAATTCAAATCCCTAATTAATATGCGTCACGGGGCACCGTGTATCAACGGGCCGTTAACCCGTACGGTTTCGTTATACGCGGCCCCATTGGGAAGCCACTTTTGCCCTGGGTTGCTTTACACCCAGTGACTTTTACTGTATACCAAAATGTACAATTAAAGAGGTGCGCATGAGGGTTTTTCGGATATTTTTACAGAGTGCGGTACATTAATTTTTCGCTGTAAAACATTAAATCGCGATAATTTACATTAAAATTTACTAGTTTCCAAGGGAAAATTGTTCTCCGGCATAACAGCGTATGTTCGAATAATGTAATTTCAATTTCCCACGAAATAATGACGATATTATAGCCTACACTCAAAAAAATTTGGCCACAACTAGAAAATTATAGTAATTGCAGTGATAATTTTCTTCGCAACAGCAAGAACTCTTGCTACGCTAGTAATATTTTTCTAGTTGTCACCAAATAATGTCTGAGGCAGCCAGAAATATAGCTGGATTAGCTAAATACTTTTTTCAGTGTAGGTCCACGCGGGGTACCTACCCTAAAAAATGCCACGTGAAGCGTCCCCGTCATATTCCACCGAAGGATTACTGCACCTTCGGTCGTTCGAAGTATTGCAATTTCGATTTCTATTTTCGGATATCACATTCGAAAATCCTCACGTGTACCTCTTTTGTTATAAATACAGTAAAATTCACCGGTACCAATCTTCCCGTGCGTCGCTCCTCTGAAGTCGAATCCTGCGGCGCGCTCGAAGGGTTGTTCGCGGCTCCGAAGTATCGGCGAACGTCGAACCGGAAGGGAGGATATCGTTGATCGTGGATATTTCGACGTGGTTTTTTTTTATACGATACGCTTCCGCTTTTTATGGACCATCAACCGAAACATCCCTCAGAGCCGCGCTACCGAGCGACGAACGGCGTGCCGCGAGCGAGTGGATATTGAAAATCTTCCGAAGCTTCTCTTTTAACAGCACTCGCGTCGAACGTTAATTCCTCCCGCGCGTCGACGAAAACGCTCCTCCCTTGTTTCCAAAATTTAATTACGCCACCCGAGTGATATCTCCTCCGACTCGAAACTTCGTTTCCCTTCCGGATGCTCCTCGCGTGGGATCTGGAGAGGATGAGAGGACGACCGCAAAGTTTAACTCGCGAAACGATAATCACGCCGGCCGAGGCGCGTTGACGACGACAACGCGGCTGTCGAGTGCGGGGGTCGTTATCGGCGCGCCACCCCATCGTCTCGGGAAGAATCCATCGCGGAAACGATAAAATGACATCCGCGACGCAGCGCGCGACCGAAGAGCGTTATCCGACGCGACTCTAATTGGCGCAACGCCGGCCATCGGAGCTTCGTTAATTAAAATGAACGCGGTGCGGGATGCCCGTTGATCATCGGGAGTGTATACTATACGGAGGGCGCGAGGAGGCTGGGCGAGCAGTGTACAGTCCGGCGAGTACGCATCGCGTTGGACGCGCGCGCCTCGCGTTTTCGGTGGAGCGTTTCGCAATTTCACGGATTGACCGCTCGCTGGAATTTCACGAGACTCTCCCGATGTCTGATCGATTATTCGGCCGGGATATTTAGGCGGCGATTGAATGCACCGGACGTTGAAAATGTGTGCGTATCGTCGGTAGTCGTTTTATCCGAATTTTTGAGGCGACGGTATATAAGCGATGAAACTGCACCGAGAGAAATATAATTGCTGGTGCCAAAAAAATTATTTCTTCAATTAGAAATATGTTATAATTCCAGGATCAAGTCATGGTTTTCTTCGTGCAGGAAAATATTTGAAAGGCTTGAGTACCTAATTGTTTTTTTTCGCGCTAAAAGAATTTTTTGTTTCAATGGACGCTGTACACAAAAAGTTTCTATTCAATTTAATATTATAACTGGACATAAAGCTTTTATGCGATACGTGATTATGAAAATTAATATACTCGGTTATGAAACTTATTAGGGAAATTTCATAATCACAGAGTATGTTAATTTTCATAACCACATATTGGAAAAAAGCTTTAGGTATACAAAAGTATATTAAAAAAACAAATTTTTTTAAATATACATTTTTTTACAGTGAAGGTGCTCATGAATCAAGAATATATATCCTTTAACGAAGAATCTGTATTCTTAGAAATTCGTAAAATCATATGTCCTTGATTCGAGACGCATTTTTTTTAACCCTAGCAATTATTTCTCTCAGTGTACTTATATGACAGGTTTCCAGCGAGAGAATCGATTTCCAAATTTTCGCGTGTCCGCGTTTTTAGAACGGTCCTTCGTTACGTCTGTGATCGAAAAATCTAAAAAATTCCACGCTTGCAGTCCTTCGCTGATTTACGCCAGTAAATCAGAGATGATCTCCCGAGATACATTCGACGCACGTGGCACGGATAAAAAAACGGATCAGCGTTGGGTCACGCGAAACGACGCGAGGTTTTCATTCGGGATGAAAAAGATTTTCTCGGCATCGCGACGCAGCGGGTATAGCTTCCGTGCTCCGTATTATCCCGGCGCTTTGCGGTTGCAACGCTCGCGCCTCGCCGCTGCCCGTAAAATGACGGATTCGATGAAAAAGCTCGCCCTCGATGCGCCCCGCGCGCGCGCGCGCGTGCCGTAAAGTTGCCGCGGTAGTCGCGCGGCGGGAAGAAAATTTATGACCTATATATATATAGCTTTCGCGCGCGCTGCGCCGGGGCCGACCTCGTAAAACGCGCGATTCGCCCGCGTGCGAAACGAGTTTATTAAATTCTCCGCGTTACGCGAAGAAGGGTGGCTCGTCATTCGTCCTCGTCGACGTCGAGGATATCGCGTCAACGCGGTGCGAGTTTGCGAAAAATGCGGGAGCCGTATATCATTCGTCTCGCGTCGGTTTCGAATGCGCGGATGCGAGCGTGAAAAATAGATTCCTTTTCGAAGAATCACAGTCGCGCGCCGAATCGTTCGCTTCGAGCGATGAGTTCTGCTCGCGCCAAGCGGGGCGACGAATTTTATGCGTCGAATGTGTGCAGTTTCTCGATATGCTGCTTATACGCGAAAAAATACAGGATAAAAGTGGAATATAGAGAAGCTCCGGTTGAAGAGAAAGTTCAAAGTCGATTATCTTGAAATCAATTGCAGTTATCGAAGAAAAGTTCAAATAAAAAATGTTCCTCTATAATTTTACTATAACAAAGATTCTTTATATTTTTCGCATATCTCCACTGCATTTCCAAATAATCGCGTTCAAAGTTAAACAGAAGCTGGGGCATCTATTCCACTTATACCTTAACTGCATATATATTTATTTACACAAGCATCCGTACATATATTCCGCGTTTATGCAAATATATGCGAATGTTCGCACTCTCCTCGCGTAAAGTCTGCAGCTAAACTCGCCGTGATATCGATCATTCCACTCGACCTGGAGCCAATCTCGAACGCGTATCTATTACATATCTTTTTCTCTCTCGTTCTGCCATCCGAGGAGACGGAGAAAAATAGCAGCGAGTTCTACAAAGCGGAACGAGCGTCGGCGCGGTTCGCCAACTTTTATTAAACGTTTCCGAAAGTTTTATCGAATGACTGAGCACCTCTGCGGCGCGCGAGAGGGAAGGGTCCTCCGGTGTAATTCCGGTTTGTTAGTGGAGGGAGAGGGTAGTACGAGAGGAGGGGGGGGGGGGGGGGTGGAGTGGGACGAATAAATAATTGCCCGGCGAAAGAGCGTTCCCTATCGCGAAAATCTCCGGGGGAAAAGTTGCGCTCGCTCGATTCTCCGCGTCCGATGCATATCTGCGTGCAGGCATGCAGTCTCGACGAGGGATCGTTTAGAGTTGCAATTAAGCGAGTCGATTCCTCCGCGGCGTAACCGCTGCATTAATACGACGAGGTGAAAGGCGAGACGATTTTCGTTGCGTTCTCTAAGGATTTATCGACCGTTTGAGCACTCAAATAATGTGTTCGTCAGAAAGAAATATCGATGGCTATTATCTCATCGTTTGTGCAGTTTTGGACCATATCGATACAAGACTTTATTGTAGATTGAAATGTAATCTTCAAAAAAGCATTATACAAATATGAAGCAAAAGCTCACAGGTAATGCGATAATAATGACTGAAGTTTCTTTCCTGGCGAGTAATTTTAGCCTCATATGATACAAGGTATGTACGAGTATTTATTAGAACGGCTGCGTACGGACATCAATACTCGGGTTGCAACCGTATGAAGCGGCGTGCAATTATGTACTGTCAAATGGAGCCATTCGAGTGTCGAGGAAGTTATCTTAATATACGCTTCGATATCGTAAAATTCCTCGCAGAAATATCCTCCCTTCCGCCGAATATACTCGTACTTTATCGCCCGATTATAATACACGGGTAAATGCGCCCACTGCGGCATTCACGACGGTTTTAACGACCTCGTCCGACGTGTACTGCGGCACAGGTAGGTACTTTCATACGCGTGGGCCGCTACATACTACACACGTGTACATGTGTGATAAACTGAGCATTTCATATCTGCGCGCTTAATAGTTTCAACCGTATCGATATACAGAGGAACGATGAAAGATTGAAGAAAACGGAAGCCTCACTCGAAAGTCCGATCTCCATTCTTGGACCTTGAACATTTTTTAATGACGAAAATTCGCAGAGGGAGCGAAAGAGATATTAAATATTCGGAATGACGGTTGTAGGGGCGATAAAAATGGTTTATACTTTCGATGCCGTATCTATTTCATCGACCCGATCATATCCACCGCTCGTAAATGCGTTAGACGTGCGACGAACATTGCGCGGCGCTGACATAAAGCGAGATAATGCAATGGTGCAATGAAAATGCCGCGAGGGTCCACCGATGGCATAACTCGTTTTATGAGAAGAGCGGGTAACCGGCACGCCCGGGAGAAATTCTTTTTCCGCTCATTCCACTTTCGGAATGGAAAGAGCACGCACGCGTTTGCTTGGCTGAAGATGAAATTCCGGTAAAAGGACGTGGGAGGTCTGTATATGACGACTGGATGGAGTCGTTCGCGGTCGAAGCCTTTATTGAAAATGGAGGAAAATACGATTCACGCATTTGCGGCTTTCCGCGATCAATGAAAAAAGGAAATTTTAAGGTTTCTCGAGCGGTACAGGGGCTTTTTCCCTGCTAAAAGTTAGTCCACTGAAGTACAGTAACACTCTAAAGTATGTATGTTCTTCGTGCGATGTGGCGACAACGTTTGACGTACAGTAGTATGTGTGTATAGCCCAAAAATGGAGCCCAAAACATCTGGTCATGCATCTGTACGTCATGCAACGTTGCCACATTGACTTATCAAAGGTTAAATTTATAAAGAACAATTAATAAAAAAATAACTGGCTTCTTAATAAACGTGAAAATTGGTATAGATGATTTTAGTACATTAAACTTGCTGTTCAAAAAATTGCAGAATTTTTTCACTATTTTTCTCCGAAATATCGCGGTTTGTTGGTTATAACCCATAAGAACGTATGTTATTTTGTTATTCAAAAATCTTTGCAACGAGCTTCTTAAAAGACTTGAAAATTTAACTGAATTTTTTTTTACTTCAATCTACCGAATGCAATCATTTTTACGCATTTCTCACTATTTTTAGTATAACGCTCAAGAAACCTTAAGTTATCGAGTGCGTTGTCTCGAGGGAACTGCATCATTATGCATTTTGAAATAAACGGTGAAGCAAAGAAACACGAAAAAGCAAAGACATCACGATAAGGAGAAGGATTCCAGGCGAAACGTAGAGAGAGTTTTCGCGTGCTTTTTCGAGAAGTAGTGTGCGAAGTCCTTGCGCAAGGATCGGTACTGGAGAAAGCGTGCAGCGCCGCATTCTACGCGAGTAAACGAAAAGGACTGCTTCTTTTCTGGCCGGTGCTAGCCTGGAAAAGCCAAAGATTTTCTGCTCGACGTACTTAGGTCCCTTTTTTTATAGCTGAAACCGCGGAAACCCGACGGCTGACCCGTGATATCTTTTTCTCCTCGTCTCGTCTCTTAATTCCGTTACGACTCCTGCCTCTTCCAGGAGTAAGGAAAGATGTAATAATTTTCGGGGTCTGCGGAGCATCGTTATCAAAATTATACAAAAATGATAACGCAATTCTCATTACGCGTACCGCATCAAACCTATAGAAAAAAACTAATGGTCTTTATAAGACTTTGCTTTCTCTCCTTCGCAATTAGTTAGGTACTTCCCATTACCCCCTATTAGATTCACCTTTAACGATCTCTCTGTTCCTCTAGTTTATCCCCCCCCCTCTTCCCTCCGTTTAAGAGAGAGAGAGAGAGAGAGAGAGAGAGTGCCGTAATTTGATTCCCAAGTTACGACTCGAGTTATAAACCGGCTCTCGGCCTCGTCTTTTACAACGGAAGAGGCAATTTGCTACTATTACAGTTTTTTCAGCGTGAAAATATTTCTCCGCGAATATTTCTCCCCGCCTCGGTGGGCAACTCACCGCGATGGTGGATATTCGTGACGATCCTCCTCCGAGGAACTTCCAATCTATTCGTCGCGAGGAAACCCGACTGGGAAGACACGCGAATGAAACGGCCGGAGTTTGACTTATTCTTCTTGTTCTTATCCCTCTTCTTCTTCTTCTTCCACGAAATAAAGGAGTAGCGTTTCTGGCTTTTTCTTTTGTCCCTCGTCAGAGGCGCGATACAGACTCCCTTATCGATTCCTTCGAGATGTACCCGCTGCTACTCTCTCGAGCTGACTCTCCCCCCTCCGTCGTTCCGCCACCCTCCTGAATACCGATTCAAGCGCCAGTCCGCGATCGAAGGCCACATTATAATCAACAGTCGAAATTTTTTCCCTCGGGAAACTGCTATAAAAAAAACTTCTGCGCAGCGGAAAGAAACCTGTTAATCGATTAATTTCGCGGGGGTGAACCTATCGCAGGATCGATCTGCAAGTTTCGAGGGAGCTTGACTCCTCGAAAGAGCCTCATCGTCAGACCACCGCGGGCGATATCTCGCCGTTTCCTGCTGTCCTGTAGAGGACTGCCTATTTATTTCCATCAGTGACAAAGTCCCAGGATCTGATTTCGGGACGGAGGGATGTGCCTATAGTCGAATTTTTCGGGGCGGAGGATTCGACGACTATAATTTCGGCGGCCGATCAAGGGGGCGGTTTTGGCGGCAAAGAGAAATATCGAATGGAAATGTTCGAATTTTTCACATATTGGACAAATAGCATCGCGATTGCGGGATGAGTGTTTTATCGCATTTGTATAATTGCAATAAAATTGGAATGTTTCGTGGTAATATTTGCCAACAAATTTTCCTCGGAAATTGTCCACTCTTTTTCCCTCATACTCCCCCGCTCCCGAAGCTTTACTCTCCGCGTAAATAAAGAATTGCACAGACTGAGTTCAGAGTTACGGCTACGGGGTTTCCATACGTAAACTCCGGAGGTAAAACTGCAATCGGATTATAGTTGAAACGCGAAGCGCCACAGCGGCGAGATTAATTTAAGAGGGAGCTAGTCTACGGTGCATCGTGTACCTATATCAGTATACGAGTTGCGCGAGTACACATTCGATCAAATTATACATCACAGCCACTTGGAATATTTGCAGAAGGAACGGAAGAGAGAGAAAGAGGGGCTTGTGTGCGAGTGCATGACGAGCCGCCGTTAAATCGTTTTCCTTCCCGCGATCCGTCGAGGATACTACTCGACGATAATTAGAGGGGCGGGAGATTGCGCTGGGCAAAGAAGAACATGAAGAAATCGAGGTCTCTCGCGCAGTTCTCCCTCCTTTCAAAGCCCATCCACTACCGTTAATTTCCCGGTGAAGGATTCTCGATAAAATGCTCGAACTAGCGCGGCGTTCCAATTTTCAGCAGCGTCGGGACGAGAGAGCAAATCCGAATAAGCGCTGCAGCGGCTTCATCCGGAAAAGAGAAGAGCGCCGTCAAGCTGGCGCATCGCGAGACGAGGTCAGCGCAGACCGGTTCGAATACACGTCGTTATCAATGTCGGTCAAAGTCAATATCGATTTATTTCGCCTGCGCCGCTTCCGGCGCAATATTCGTAAATACGAGGATAATATAATCGTAATTTGATAAAGAATGAATCGATTAAACAGAAGTGATTATTTCACTCGATAAAATGCTGCAATTATTGGGTGTCAAATAAATGTTTGGAGCAATGAATTAACTGATATGGTTAAAATATACGAACTGGAAACAGTCGATAGGAAGAAATGTTGAATTGAATGTAATATCTAATTAGCTGATAGGCGATGTTTTACCTAAAATCGAAAATTTTTGAATCGAGCTCTCGACCAATCTATCTTGTGTATTGAAAATGATGGATATATTGGGCAAAGCTCAACGGAACACCGAGATATCGAAGATTTTCTGAAAAAAAAAAACCTCTCGTGTAATGAAATCGTGGATATTTTTTTTCCTCATTAAATCATTGATATCTCGGTATTCCCTTGAGATTTGCCCAATATATCCATCATTTTCGGAACCAGTACGAAAAAATATACAAGATAGACTGGTCGACAGCTCGATTCCAAAGTTTTCGATTTTTACGAAAAACTGAGAACATGTCAAGGGGTTGAGCCCCACACTATCTCGGGTCTAGCCCACCCGAGGTGTGCGTAAGAAGCATTCCCCCTCCTTAAAAAAAGAGGGGGGTTGAGAAAAGGTCAACAAGTACCCCTTAAGATTTTGGGATAAATAAAAATCGTGGATAGTAGTGCCATGGAAGGTAGAACCATAACTCAAAGGAATTGTAAGATATCAGCGAAAAAGCGGAAAAGATCTTCGGTGTGTGAGATTAGACATTCTTCCCCATTTCCCCGTCGCCGCCGGTATATGATTCTTTCCAAGGTGGCAGCGTACCATAATTGCGCAATTAATAATTATAATTAGATCTCTCGGGAGTAGACGTACAATAAAAGTATACCCGCCGCGCGTAAAGCGCGGTTCTTTGTTATAACGACTCCTTCCGTCTTTTTTCCCCAGACCTATTAAGGCACGTCTCTTTCCTCGGTCTTTTTCCCCTCAACGATGATTCTTGCTCCTTGGCGCTCGCAGTTCCCCCTCCTCTCGCGCGCTTCTGCCCCCATCCCTATTCACCCTCCCACGCAATGTCTAAAGTTCGAGGCTCAAATCCTCCGCAGCATACCGCACCACCATTGAAGGGTAATTTGAAATTCGCTGAAGCAAAGCAGAAGGTTGATCCCAGACCATCGTTTCGCGTACCTATAGGAGAGAGAATGGAGCGAAATCGGACACCGAGTTGGCCCTCGATCGTCACGCTGATCTCAAAGACTGCCGAGGGTCTCAATTAATATCGTTTCACCTCGCTTTCCCTTTCTACCGAAAAACATTTTTTAAAGTCTTCGATGTCGATAATTTACAAATAGATAGACCTCATTATCACGTCGCGCAGACTTAGCTGATCCTCTTAAAAAAAAATTCTGTCCACAAACCAGCTAAACTCTCTTCCCATTCCTATCATCCTCACCCGAGATCATCCTCGCGCTCTCTCGGACGAGCAACTCTCTAATGAAGGAATTAGATTGTATAGCGATCCCTCCCCCGCCTCCTTCCTCCGCTAACGACACCTTCCACAACGTCACCACCAGGCGTCGTCCGTAAAAAAACAACGAATCCCACTCCCGACGGACACTATATGTTCTCGTTATACACTTTAACGAGATTATCGCGCGCCGCGCGACGAGGCAGACGCGTCAACAAGCCCCTCGCCGCACGATTCCTAAATATACATTCGCTCTACGCGCGCGCATTATGTAGATGTAAGAAGGGGATGAGAGGTGAACGTACCGCGCGCAGATATTCGCAAACGCGCGCTGCTCGTGCGGACACATTTTTTTATCGACGCAGTCAGAAAAATAAAAGTGAAGCCGAACGTGCAAAAAGCTCGCCCGCGCGTTCCATTTGCTTCGAGGGCGCTGCTGCTTCGCGTGCTTTTAGGGCGGTGCGCGCACACTGACAACGTGCCATGCGCGTTGTAACTGAGAGAGAGAGAGAGAGAGAGAGAAAGAGAGAGAAAACGTGTGAGCTACCGACGACAAACTAGAAAAAACGAGGAAGATTCGACAGAACGAATTCCCTTTAATCCATTCCGTCAGAGCCGAAACGCGGAACAGTGCGGTTTCGCGTACGGCCGCGCCGCACACATGACAAAGCTTTGCTGCGTCCCCGTTGACAAAGCCGATAAATTGGCTGGAAGGGAGCGTAGGAGAACGCGCGCGCGTCGCGTCCGCGAAAGTAAGATACGGTGAAATCTGTGCCCGCGACGTCGACGAGAACTTGTGTACGCACTGAGAGAAATTTTATAGACTGTACGCGCGGCAATACTAGTAGTTTATTAGCATAGGAATACGTTTCTGTTTGACTTGGGGGGTAATACTTATTTTTATTTTACCAGAACGAATAGTTACTTCAACTATAGGTATAGTCATTTCAGCAATCTGTATTACTGTTGTCACATTTGCACAGAGAAAAAGAATTAATTGGATCTACTAAGAATTATTTGCGAGGTCGCAAGTATAATAATTATTTATTGATGTCAATTACATTTTCTTTTCATATTAATCAGACATTTCTGCCTTGCAATCACATACTATTCCATACGAATGTAAGGAAGAGATATCAAATTGATGTATTAAAAAATTTGATTGGTGTAAATAATTAATTACTTGCGACCCCGCAAGCAATTTTCAGTAAGACCCAACTAATTCTCTTTCTCTGTGTGGTATTTCTGTATTACCTAAATGCCTAATTAACCTGTCATTTAGCCTTAAGGTGCAGCTATCAGAGCTATACTAATTGCTGTGCAACCTGAACATTTCTCTCAGTGTGGGACGGGAGAATTATCGCACTGAACAATCTGGAGCAGGTTAGTTTCCCGAGTTAACCAGTTAAGTGCGTTCGACGTGTATACTCGTCGGACCAAATCTCTATTGCGGTGCGGTTGACGTGTATACTCGTGTCATATTGCTTGATTTTAATTCCGCACTATATGTAAAGGATTTTTAAAACTAACTCTCTCTCTCTTCCGTAATTAATAGGTTAAGAAAGGATTCGTTGAAGAGGACTTACTTCGCGATTTTCCGATTTTTCCATTCATTTTGTTTTGAAAGCTAGAGTTCAAGCCCATTACATAGAAAACTTCCGCAGGATGCAGGAGGGATCGATGACCGAGGAAGGCCGACTTGTCGAGCTTTAATGGACCCGACATTCCTCCATCCGACGTTCGGCGGCCTCCTGAAGGATCCTCGAAGTCTCCCTGTATCCTTGTGCATCGCCCCAGCTTTATAGCCGCGGCATCGAGCGAGGACGTGCTTCATATCCGTGCAGGCCAGCCGGTGCACGCGTGGGCGTATTCGCGCGCCAACTGACGCGTGCACAGGTGCAAGCTTCGTGTGTTGAGTCCGTTAATCCGGGGAGATATCGATGGCTGCGCTTGGTGGATGGTGCCTCGTGAATGGGTAACATAATGTTTAATGTTTACCCGGGAGCCTTGCTGCATTACCACTTTCATCGTAAATGCGCGAGAATTCGGAGGCGCGTTTAAGTAATGATGTACTCGAGTAAAATGAGGGCGAAAAGGATATTTCATAATGAACCAGTCTATGACTCGTATGTATGTAAAATGTAAACGCCGAGCCGAAACCGTTGAAACTAATTACACGAGATTTGGAAAGTAGGTTTTTTTGTGACGTAAGCGCTCACTAAGGATTTTACGAAATTCTTCCTCCAAGGTGGTTGAACAGGGGATGCAAATTTGTATGAAAATCCGTCATTTTTGAAGTTAGATCCATGAAAATTGGTATTAGGCCTTTCGATTAGAAATTAAGAAAGACGCGTTTCAGGATTTTTTGACATTTATCCCTTAAGGGGGTGCAATAGGAAATTAGATTATTTTGATACTGCCGATACTGCATGAAAAATTTACGTCGAACCGAAATCGGTACGAGCGATCGATTTATTTGAAATCGAGCGATACGCTAAAAAAGTAATTCAACTCGGGGCGAAAGGTCAACGCGCGTTGGTTCCTCAAACACAGCCCGCCGAGAGCACGAAAAATCCATCTCACGCACCGCTGACCTTTCTGATCCCACCCCCTCCGAAATGCGAGATTTCCACCCTTTTCGAGCTCGTTCGTCGGCAACGAGAAAGAAAGGAGATCCTCTTAGTCCCCGGAAAGCCTATCAGCTCCATTTTCTGGCCTAAACGAGAAAGCATAAATCCAGGAGCCGCCTCCGTTGCTTTTTCGCGCACCCCTCCCCCGCAATCCGACAACCACGCGCTCCTTACAACGCCCCCTCCACTGCAATAACAAGCCCTACAGCGCGCGGACCATTGTGAGACAGACTGAGCTTTTAAGTCGATCGCGCCGCTGGAATCGCTTTCGTAATCGCTTTAATGAAGCGGAGCGACCCAAGGCGAACCGGAAACTCGATTACTCTGAATATATTAATGATACTACGGGCTATTAGTCGTCGTTTGGCAAGGGGATACGGGCGCTAACGACCCCCCGCGATAAACATATTCGTCAATGGAGCAAATATCGTAATGACGGCGCGGATGGAATCGTCCGTGAGACGGCAGCAAGGCGCTGCTACGTTGGTTATTTTGTGCAACGGAGCTGCAACAGTGCAGCTAGCTGCAGTTGTATAAACAACTCGTATACTGTAAAAAAAAGTCGTATCTTTTAATTTATAATATTTTTGTATAAATCTTCTTTCCAATACGAGATTATGAAGATTAATATATTTCCTTGTAAAATTTCCCTTATAAACTTCATAATGAAGTACATCAATGTTCATAATCGCGCGTATTGGATAAAAGCTCTTTATACAATTATATTAAATTTAATACAAATCTGTTTTATAGTGTACAGTTTCGCGTCGAAAAGAGGGCCATTCATCGCAGCAAAAGCGGAGATCGATACAAAATCGAATCTTCATTAAAATCGAGTGCAGATCGGTCGATCGCATCGCGCGCTAACTGCACGCGCATCTAAAGAGCGAGTTGAACCCACCACCCCCCATCGCATCGGGGCGATCCCCGACAATGCGCGGCGACTAATGGCGCGGCCCGGCGCAAACTTGGCGCTCCGTCCTCTCGCTACGGCACGTCGGATTGCATTGTTACATCGACTAATTGGACGCGAAGAGGGAAAAAGCGGGAGAGGAGTGATGAGAAGACGAACGCGCGGGGGATGCGGAGCGTGACTGCAGCGACGGGGGGTCACGGAAAGGGTTGAGAGAGGGCGATTCGGTTGGAGGGTGGCGAAGAGAATTGCAGGCGAGGGCAGAAATTTTCCACAGAGACCGTTCGAGCGTGGAAGAAAAAGAAGGTTGCAAGCAATCGTTCGATCATACAATGTATAGTCTCGTCGCGCGGACCACCCACCCTCTCGAGTTCGGTTGGAGGACGGACGGACACGCGATACGTTGCTTTACCATTTTGTGACGGCTGATGGAAGTGGATATCGAGTGGCGCTCTCCTTGGAAAGAATTCAGGAGATGAGAGTAGGGGAGGAAAGGGACGCGAAAGAGCATTAGAATGTTCTCGAGGGAAATGGAAGATGTAGCTCCTTTCGGGAGGAGGGAAAGGAGAGTAAGTACATGCACGCGAGACGATTACGGTCTTGGCAGAAATGAAAGAATCTTTCAACTATTTTGCTCTGTATTACTCGATCTCTCTAATCTTACTCCGATTTTTGAACGGTGCATGGCATTCCCTCATATTTCCCTATGTATATACATACATACACATGGAAAATGAACATTTTTAAGTATAATATTATCTGAATTACCGTAACAAGCATTCGAGTTAAAACAGTGATAACAAATCGACTTGTTATGGCGACGAGAAAAAAAATAAAGAAAAGTTATGATTTTCACATTGTAACCAAGGAAACCTGTCAAACATTTTTATCCCGACGGCAAACCATTTTTATCACCGTAACAAAAAAAATGCTGCTACAATAACTGATTTTCGATATTCTTACTGACACAAGATCAGTTCATCCCGTGCAGGTGCGAATAAATTATTATAATATGCGCGATACTAATGGAAATATCCATTAATATTTCATATGCATACCCCTAGTCGCATAAATCCTACTGGAAATCCCATCATCCCTCTCTACAGCCCGTAAGGCCCGGCCCCCCATTCGATTCGTTATGGCTCATCCATACGTACTACAGTTCACGATCCTCCTCCACATCCTCGCGAAATTACGATAATGATGTATCGAACGACGAGTCGTTAGCATCCGCTTGCGGAACATCTCGCAACCAACTCCACTCGGTCGAGGAAGTTACAGGATCGAATTACATACCCCACCAACGTTCCCGCTCGGCACACAAAGCCGCAAACTCGGACACATAATGGCACGGATTAAAAGTAACGCGAGTGGAGGCAACTGTGTACGTATGCAGCTATGAAATGCACGTGCAGTACAGGTACTTCTCCGCGATAACGGATCCCGACGGACTATACATACGGGTAATGGACTCGGACGTGTTAAAGCGTCGCGTGACATTGACGCGAGGCTGGTGGATCAAGGATGTGTATTGAAATCGTCAAACGCGAGAGAAATTCACGCGACCTGTCGCTTGGCATGACACGCATCCCTTTTATTCTTTTGGAAATATAAACTGAGAAAAGAATTGTTTGATTTAATGAAATTTTGAGAATACGGGCGGCCAACTAAATATAGAACTATTTGAACAAATGCTTGGTCGATGTATCTAGTCGCTTTAACCACATATTTGTTGAAATAATTAGACATTTAGTTGGTCTCCTGTAATCACGAAATTTAGTTAAAGGTCAAGCAATTTTTTTCTCAGTGCAAGAAAACGAGGTCCGCCTTTGTGAAAAGGCGGGGGAAAGAAAACGTGGAAATTGGGTTAATAAAGAACGGAGACGCGCGCATCGGCAAAGGACCGGCGCAGTTCCAGCCTCCGCTTTTCGGTGATCCAGGTTCCGAATCCCCGGGGGGCGTTTACTCTCTCGCGCGAGAGTGGCGAGCGAAACGGTGCACAGAGTAAGAAGGACACGGCGCTTCACGTATAATACATAGGTACATTTCACATCGCCGGTCAAAGAGAAAGTCTGTTTACCATCGCGCAACGAGGAAAGAGGACGGTTCCCATCGACGGAATCCGGCGTTTCCAGCTCGCCGTACAGCTTCTACCGTTCTTCCAAGTGCTATGCGTATTTTCCAACACTGCAGCGCAAAATAGTTTAGACGCCCGTTTCCCCTCTTCGCGCGCGCGCGCGCTAGGGGCCGTGCGCTTGGTTAAATCGCGAAGCTTGTTTGCACGCCTGTGTACGCTCCCTCTTTCTGTGCTGACTGGGGACAAAGTTGGAAATACTTGCAAAAAGTCGAACGGGTAGCGCGGAGAGGAAGCGAAGTCACGTTCGGCGCCCTGCGTGGGTCTTTATACGTTGTATGAGCGAAATAGCACGTTTAAGCGCGGAGGGAATAACATGGAATACCTCTCTGTCGTGCGTGCCTTTATACACGCGAAGAGAAAGAGAGAGGGAGAATAAAAGTGAAAGAGGGAAAAATGCGTACCGCTGCAAATAACCCGGCGTCCACGTGTATGTATATACGGTATAAAGTTGCGCGTAATAACAATAAATACATGCCGGACTGCCGGTAATAATGGCGCTCTGGAACACATCGGAACGGAATTGACTGCGCCCTCGTAAAACTCGTTGCTAACATTCGCGCGGACGTTGGACCGACGATTTTGCAAAGTTGATAAATGTCCGCAGACCAAACCTGACACCGGGGTGCATGTGTTTGGCTCGATATAGGTACCATAACACGTGAAGCTAAACTTACTCGCCGGGAAAGAAACTTCAATCACTATTATCTCATTGTCTATGAGCTTTTGGCTTTTATACTTGTATAATACTTTTTTGAAGATTACATTTCAATCTACGATAAAGTCTTATATCGATGTAGGTCGAAAGTTCATAAATAATGAAATAATAGTAATTCAAATTTCTTTCCTGACGAGTAAGTTTAGCCCCACACTTACCTATTCATCAGAAAAGAAACTCGAATCACTATTATTTCATCATCTATGAGCTTTTGGCTCATACTTGTACAATTCCTTTTTGAAGATTACATTTTAATCTACGATAAAGTCTTACATCGATGTGGGTCTAAAGTTCATAAATAATGAAATAAAAGTGATTAACATTTCTTCTCTGACGAGTAAGTTTAGCCTCATATATGGTATGAAGCTAAACTCACTCATTAGGAAAGAAACTCGAATCACTATTATCTCATTATCTATGAGCTTTGTATAATACTTTCTTGAAGATTACATTTTTATCTACAATAAAGTCATATATCGGTCAAAAGTTCATAAATAATGAGATAATAATTAAGATATACGAAAAATACAATACCAAAAATTCCGTCACCCCGAGATAACCGCGCGACTCCAGTCAACTTCCGATATTTGGTTTTCGTCGCCCCGGATAGATAGATACGAAATTACAGCGACCACCGATGTCGCGCGATAGGTGCCGTCCGAGCGATAAAGAATTCCACGCCACGGAGACGTCTCTCCGCGTAAAAAACCGACGATAAAAAATGCAGTACCTTTCCGCGAGGTCGAGCGACGAAACGAGGTTCCTTCGCGACGCGGGTTCCGTGCCGCGGTGTAAATTCACTCGCCGAGTGTTGCGCCCGGAATTTGCATACTCGGGGCGCCCTGCGCAGACACCGACAGGTTGTTTCGTAACACGGTACCGCCGGGGATTGTTATGTGTCCCGCGTTCGCGATGTCTGAAATCTGCTGCAGCGCAGGGAGGCCGAAGGTGCAATGCAGTTCCTAAGTTTAGTTACTTCGTGCCTCGTTCGTCTTCCCCCTCCCGGCGACGCTGTAGTTCCTCTTCACCCCTTGCGACGTTCCCGCCCCCGCAATAACGTCTGTTGCTCGTATTTGCGTTTCTAGGAGACTGGACGTTTGTCTGAATTATTACCGGGACTCGAAGAGAGAGAGAGAGAGAGAGAGAGAGAGAGAGAGAGAGAGAGAGAGAGAGAGAGAGAGAGAGAGAGAGAGAGAGAGAGAGAGAGAGAGAGAGAGAGAGAGAATATGCATTTATTCACTCATGCTCTAACACAAAATTTCCTAAGAGCACATGTACAAACAAAAGAATAGAGAAAATTAAAGAAAATAATAATGATAAAAAATCGAAAGGCCAGAAATGAAAAATAGAACCCAAGTAAAGGAAGGAGAGAGAGGGGGGAAATGCAAGAATACGTCGCGAGTAAATATACGTAAGCTGCATCGGAGATAAAGAAAGTCGTTCCCCGATCCAACGCGAGGGAAACGACGAAACGGAACAGCAGCGAGTTTTATACTTCGCTCGATGCACGAGACGAGTTCGAGGAGCGATATAAGTAACAACAACCGTGGAAATAAGTACCGGAAGCGTCGCATCTTCGTCGGAGACGAATAAAGAAAAGTAGTTCCGGAGTAATTCGAACAGGGACAACTCTTACGTGTCCTGCTCTGCTGCGCTTTACGATAATCCTCTTTCTACTTTAAATTCCGAATCACCCCGCACGGTGAGACCTCATTCCGGTCTTCGCCGCCTGTCATCCCGTCGCGTCTCCTGCAGTTGGCAAGAACGCGAACGTCTTAACATTTCACCCGTTATTCTCGCCCCTTCCAACTACTGTAAACAACGACGAGTGTGAATACATGGAAGGTAAGTACGCCTAGCTCGATAATATCGTACCATTTCTAGACTCAAGAAGAGAGAGAAAGAGAAAGAGAAAAAGAGGAGCAGTCTCGACAGGGTGGCCGCAAAAACCAAATTACAAAATTCCCTGACTTTTCCCTGATTTTTACCTGACTATGTCAGATCTAATTTTGCAAGTATTTCCTGATACTCTTGTTCGTATCAGGAGTTTTGTATGATCAAATCAGCAAAGCTATAAATAATTGTAATACAAGAACACGAGGTTGCAAAACGATGAAATTTCGAGAAATTAACTCGATTTTCTTCATAATTTCCAGTAAAAATCCAAAATTCTCTGAAATTTTCTTGACTTTTCCCTGACAAATCAAATTCCCTGACGTTTCTCAGTGTTTCAGGTCTGTAGTCACTCTGCTCGACCAATCGCACTCCTGGAATTCCACAGGGACCGGCCAATCGTCACGTTGCTACCCCTTGCACGGACGAGTTATAAACAGTCCGACTGGACACGAAGCAAACCGTAACCTACCGCTTTATGGGGTAGTTCGGTATCGACGGGCTGTCTTGGCGAGGACCCGCGTATAGGAATAGGTTACGTCGTCCCGGAGAAACGGCTTCTGTGCCGCTTTCCCTCGTAAAGTAGAATTCCCCTCGAAGCGCCGCGAGTATCGTACTTCCGTGTTTTGCGAAAACAATGAAAAACGATCGCCATTCATCGCGTCGATACAGTTATAACCATCCGCGCGTATCTCTCGCACAAATGTGAAAGGGTGGACGGACCATATTACATTATATATTATAATTATTATAATTATAATTATATTATATTATAATAGATTATATTACCTTAGAGATGTCATCTTCTTTTTTTTTATAAGTTCATAAGACGACCAACTAGGGGATTTCAGTGAAGTTTATGGGGGAGATCTCAGCTCGGCTATATTACACGCGAGGTGATACGCTTCGTACCTCGCAGTAAACGGGGTTTGTGGTGGCCTTCATCCATTAGGCGCGGCTGGTAATACTGCAGCGCCTGTGGGAGGCAACAACGAAACCCATTTACCCCGCAGTACGGAACGTATCACACCGTACGCGCGTATAGAAGAGAGGCAGCGACGGCCGGACGCTGCTTCGATCCAATTTAAAAGAGGTTCGGCCAACGTGGGAGGGGGGCGGTGCCGTTAATGCGGAATGTATGTAAATTCGCGAACGTAATCGCCGGTGCGTGCAGCACCTTTACTTTCTTCCAGCCAGCCGTCGGATGTACATACATACGTGGCGCGTAGGTCGAGTGCTACCGCGGAGACGGAGTGTAACGAAATTAAAAAATTGCCCCCCTTCTGGACGTTGCCATTTCTCGGGACTTGCAACGCTCCTCGCGCGGGTCCCAATTTGCAGCGCGCCTGAGAACCACCACCACGTGCGAAGGTCCAGCGGTGTGCGTGAAATATATCTATACATACGCATGTAGGATTCCAGCCGAGCAGCGGAAACGCGCCGCGAAGCCCGCCGCTACGATCCCTTCCGCTTTTCCGACGAGCGTTTTACGAATTCAACGGAGTACCTCGGAGGGTAATCGCGGGCGAGGGGGAGAGGGAGAGGGTGAGCGAAAAAGTGGGGTAGAGGGTGAGGGAGGAGAGGGGAGAGAGAGAGAGAGAGAGAGAGAGAGAGAACCATTCCAAGTGGCGTTGTCGGCAAAGACCCCTCGTCCTCTTCGCGGCAATGGAGATGCGCATTGATCGCCCCGCGACCGTACGACGTGAACGCCGACGCGGTGTTATTCAGAGGAGTCGAGTGCATTTCAACGCGACTCGACTGCTTTTTGCGTCGAGCCCTCCTCAGCCCTTGAGACGCGCGATCGTTCGATCTGCCCGCACCCCAACACAATGCGCGCGCCCGATGACGCGTGCGATGTCCCGGAACAAAGTGACGCGACGATTATTATTTGCCAATACTCGAGAGAACGGATGCTGCAGCTCGGCGCAGCTGGTGTTGGATTGGAAGGTGCGTGGGAAAGGGCGAGAGGCTTTTGCAGATTTCAATTTTGTGAGCAAATTTAACCCTCAGTATGGTGACCAAGGTCCATTTGACCCAGGCTTCAATTTTGAAGCTGTGTGACTGTAGTTGTTTTCTTTTACAACTATAACTAGACCCTCGCCAGATCTCGAAATAATTAGCTCCTTAACCTTCCGTTAGTGGCACCTCTATCCAAACACGATTGGTGGCATGGCGATATGTATGCCTTACATACACGCCACTAACGGAAGGTTAAAACTCGTACTGTGAAAAATCGTCTTCGAAACGTGCGCTATAGAACTACTGAAATACTATATCTTATGAGAATCATCTGTAGATTTTATTAAGAAAACTAAAAATAAAGAAATTATGACACGTCTATATAGTGAACCAGCTCATTTTTCACTCATTTAAATATTCACGATTGTTTTTCAATCCGTCATTTAATTTTTTACGTTGATACGGTGATCAGATATTCTACAATGTTCGAAGAATGTTCCATAATTTGTCGGTTTAAATTGGACGGATATTGTTCATATGCCTATTATTTAAAAATCGGGTCGGTCCTTTTGACTCATGTGTGACTCATGTGGGACTGTACGGACGCGATACCACGGAGGGTTAAAGGGATATACCGAAGCGGTCAGAAAGCCATGTCAATGGGTTGCAAGGGTGAATAACACGAGCGTGCCCACCTCCCCTAAGTTTCGAGTTCTCCTGAAGAGCCGCTGCACCGCCAACTTCCCCACGACCACCGCTTTTGAAAGCTGCAGCGCCATCCGCCAAGAGGAATGAAGTTCCCATTGAAATTCCTCCTGGTTGACTCGCGACCGGTCCCCTCAATCGGTTACTCCGCCTCTTTCGACGCTTTCCATCGCCTTTCCCTCGCGAACCGCATTCGCGTATATATATATCCACACACTCGCGCCGCGATTCTTTAGGAGAAGAAAAATATCCTCCTCGGGGCTTTCACCGGGGGAAGAGCTTTTGTCGGGGGATTAACGGCTTAAATACTTGTATACATTGCGCGCGGGCACCGCATTGTGACGGCGTTTTGGAAAGAGCATCGCTCGCGCGTTATTTGCGGAAGGAAAAAATATCCGGGGACCCGCGTTTTGCTGTATGGACGAGATACAATTACACACTGAGAATAATAACTTGTTCAATTTTATCGAAATCTTGGAGATGATGACTAAATCGTTTGGTGAAATATGAATCCTCTCTCTGTTTGGTTAGACTCACATAATTCCCTGTCAATTCCATGTTTTCCAAAATTCCTCGACCACTGGAAATCGTGATTATAACGTAATTATTTTTCTCAGTGCATTCTTGCGATTCTTTGTAACAGAAAAATATTGTTCGCTATGAATTGAGAAGTTAGGAACACCCAAATTTCTCTACTCGTGCACTGAGTAAAAATTTACTTAATCGAAATAAATGTGCTTTTGGATAATCCTATAAGAAAGAGCATTTATTCTGTTCGAATAATTACCGATTTGGTCTAAATAATATTCAATTAAATCAATAATACTTACATACATTCAATCGATATTCATTCTAATCGAATAAATGTGCTCTTAGGACTATTCAAGCAAATATTTTTTCCATTTAAACATTTTTTTCTCAGTGTGAGTATCTCGCGTACGTACATGGAAAGGTAACCAACCCTCGGCCCATCTTCCTTTTTCTACTTCCGACTTTCAGGGTAAATACAAAGTGGCGGGACTTTCGCTTTGTCGCGATCGTAACAGCAAGACACGAGGAGACTCACCTCACGGGAAATGCAGTGTAAAGCGAACCACGGTACGACGAATCTGAAAGTAGAAAAGAAATGGGTTATTCCGGTCGCGGGGACTACAATTTAAGCCCGAGAATTGCCGTCTCGAATTAAATGGAACGGACGGGTCGAACTTGGCGCGAGTCGGGCCAATTATTTCGACAGGAAACCTACATTAGGGGATCGCGAGGGCGCGCACGCGATTGTTGTTTAATAAATGGAAATGGTCTCGTCGACCGCGCAGCGGTCGTTTCGTCCGACGTTCCGTTCGATCGAATGATCGAGATAGTTAAAACGATGCTGCCGCATAATCGCGCGTGCTGATTCGCCTTCGACGTTGTCGACGTAACGTAGCTTAGTAAATGGAAATATAATGTAATTCGACTGCCCTAGAGCGGAGGGTTTCATCGTCTCTGACTAAATTTAAATTCCGCATGGATAGAAGATTTTTTTATTGATCGAATTCTTATTTAATATCGATCAAAAAAATCTAACGTTTTGAATCGACCGAATAATGCTTGCGATCGAAAATCAAGTCGAATTCGACTTCTACCGTGATCGTATTCGATCTATTATCATTATACAGATTGTGTAGCACGCGAAAGAGACCCACTACAAAGTTTCATCGTCTCTGACTAAAATTAAATCCCCAATGAATAAAAGATTTTCCATTGATTGAATTCTGATTTAATATTGGTTACAAATTAAATACTCGATCGTAATATTTTTTAGTGCAACCACTTCAACAAATATTCCAATTGCAAAGGTAAAAACTAATGTCGAGTCAACCGCGAAACGCTAGCGATCGGAAATCAAGTCGAATTCGACTTCTACCGCGATTGTACACAATCTATTATTGTTATAGATCGTAGCGCGCGAAGGAGACCCGCTGCGAAGCTTCTGTTGAAGCTACGTGTGCACCGGGAGTAAATTTATTGATTACGTTCTCCAACCCGAGACGACCGGATTTAGAAAGACCATCGGGAGCGAGAAGCGAGCGCTCCTCGCGTGATTCGGGGCTCTTCGTTACGAGTCGATCGGGCTCTCGCGCTCGATGGGTCACCTTTACGCGAGCCCGACCAGACGATACGATCGTTCCACCTTAACTTCTCGATATCGTAGTTTCACGGAGAAAATATCACGGGGCGAGGAGCGTGCCGAAAGGAGAGAGAGAAAGAGAGAGGGGCTCTATTTTAACCCCACCAGTCGCTGCGGTCAGAAAAGACTTAAAAATAGGCTTCGACCCAAGAATATCTAGCGAGCGAAAACCGTTTCGATGTGCGCTAACGAGACTATTTTCACAGTGACGCGAGGATATCGTCGCCTTAGAGCAGAAGTATACTAAGTCCAACATTTACAAATGTGACTTGATATAGTTCTGCTCTAAGGCGACGATATCTGTTTCGATATAGGTAAGTTCGTCGTGTGAAATACTCGGGCGAGTACTCCGTGACCCATAAAGTCCGTTTTTGTCACTCAGTGTCAAATACTCGGTTTCATGGGCGTCCTCGACGCATGTGAAGTCATCTTTCACACACCAATTCGTGAAAAGTTGCGCAGTGTGTGAAATCGTCAACCTCGTATTTGAAACTTAATGACAAAAAATAGAATTCGTTATTCGGTTGTTTCGCGCCGTCATAACGAAAATAACTATTTTATCACTCAGTGTCAAATACTCGGTTTCATGGGCGTCCTCGACGCATGTGAAATCATCTTTCACACACCAATTCGTGAAAAGTTGCGCAGTGCGTGAAATAACCTGCGCAGTGCGTGAAATCGTCAACCTCGTATTTGACACTTAGTGACAAAATAGTTATTTTCGTTATTAGGGCGTGAAGCGCTGTTTCTAACGAGTGTGAAGTTTGTCGCACGAGCGAAGCGAGTACGGCAATCACACTCGTTAGAACGGCGCGAAACAACCGAATAACGAATTCTATTTTTTGTCACTAAGTGTCAAATACGAGGTTGACGATTTCACGCACTGCGCAGGTTATTTCACGCACTGCGCAACTTTTCACGAATTGGTGTGTGAAAGATGATTTCACATGCGTCGAGGACGCCCATGAAACCGAGCATTTGACACTGAGTGACAAAAAATAGAATTCGTTATTCGGTTGTTTCGCGCCGTTCTAACGAGTGTGATTGCCGTACTCGCTTCGCTCGTGCGGCAAACTTCACACTCGTTAGAAACAGCGCTTCACGCCCTAATAACGAAAATAACTATTGCTGCATCGCGCGTGCAGCACAACGGGCGTAATCTATGCGGCTCAATCGCCCTCGGCGAATGACGCCTGCGGAATTCAACGTGCGATCGAAAAAGGTAGATTGAATTTCGGCTAAACAAAATTGCTTTCGCGAACGCACCTCTCCCCCCCCCCCTCCCAGCCTGCATTTACATATACCGTGGTTTTTTGACGAGCGATCAGGTTTCGCGTAGTACGCGTTGCAACCGACATTCGACGCGTGTCAAACGACAATCGCGCTTCGATCGAGTCCGTATACGGGGCGTTTGGCGCTAACACCGCGTAACTGTATACGGGAGGCTATAATAAAGTGCCATCGAAAGCGGCGCGGGACCGCGAGGATGGAAATTGAGTTCCTGCGGTTATTCGAGGATGGGGGAGAAAAGAAATTTCCGTAATCTCTTTCGATCGGGCTAACCGCGATGCCGCGCATCCCCATTCGGGGGATGAACGGAGGGCGCTTCGGGGATTTGCGTAAATTTTTCAATGTATCCCTCGAGATCGCGGTTGGGAGCGAACGATTCGGCGGCGCGACGAGTGTGTTCAACCTACTTCTCTTCCGCACTGAGAAAAAGAATTAGTTAGATGTACTGAAAATTACTTGCGGAGTCGCAAATTATTTATTTAGATGAATTAAGTAGATCTTTTTTCATGGTAATTAGATATTTCTTCCTTGCAGTCACACACTATTTGACATGATTGCAAGGAAAAAATATCTAATTGATGTATTACAAAATTTCATTGATGTAATTACTTGCGACCCTATAAGTAAGTTTCAGTAGATCCACTAAAATCTTTTTCTCTTTGCGATCTCACCGAGAGACATAGTTTTAACTGCCAAGTGAAAGTCGAGCGTGTCGATGGAGAATTGAAACGAGACAAATTATGTTGAAACCTCGACTCTACCCTACGAAAATAGACGGGGTAAACGACGCGATAATTCCAACGAACCCTTCATCTTCTCTATTTTTCGACGAAAGTCGAGGAGACTCGAGGCACGTCCCTTGTGTGGGGTGTCGAGGCTGCTCTGGAATTTTTATGAAGCGACCTGGAAGTGCGGGACGGACGCGAGAATGTGACGTCATCGATTTCACATCAAAGTCCACGATCGTCGCCGCCTCCCCCGAGAGGGAGACGGGTTGGCCCGACGCGGGGAAGGCTAAGATCGTCGCGTCGAAGCTTAGCGACGCTTTCGACGCCCCCGGATGTACGCGGCGACGAAACGCCAATTTCTCGTAAATAATTACGGGTGCCCGCGACATCAGCGCTGTCGTGTCTGAGCGCGAAACTACTTGAACGAACATGCCGCGAGACACTCCCGTGTCTCTTGACTTGGCGTCATTTCTTTAAGGAAAAAAGTGTATCAACGATTAAGATAAACGCACCAGTGGCTGGACAGTTAAGACTAGTATCGGGACAACAATACAAATACATGCATATATCGGATTTGATTCAGTCTTTTCCAGGTGAAATTTGTCATGGGCGTTCTTAGTAGTAATTTATTGAAGATTCTTTTCCAGCAATGGGGCTGGGACGTGACATTTTTTTTCTTATGGAAAAATTGTTTATATCTGGATTGTGAAGCTTCTGCAAAAGGATTTGGCTTGTTATTTTTATAATTATTAACGAATTAAGAACGGCGAATTCAAACGGAATACAAAAAGGAAATGACGTAGGATGTGCTTATCAGAACCGTATACAAATATTTTCTTGCTTTCGGATAATGGGAATTTTTTTACTTATATTAGAGTCCCGATTCGTATATAAAACGTAGTATATTAATGAACGACTACGCGTGAAAGTGTATTTTAATCGATAAAAGATCGTGCAGGTATAAAACAAATGTGGTTTCAAGTTGTCTACATGACCGAGGGGGCTGTTCATCATTTTGAAAAAATGTACAGATCTGAATTCAGCAAATTGATAGAGCGTCTACTGTTCACTTGCGATTACGGCACTTTACGGTAAGACTAGGTTACACTACCTCAACAGCGATTGGACGGTAAAGCCGTACGACGGAAAGCTGTCACATACCATGTGTTCGACACCTTCAGCACCTCTTATTGAATTTTGACGTTAAATGACGTTACTGAAAATTGAAAAAGCAACTTTCTACTGAATATTTATGAATATAGAACGTATTTATACGGCGTGTTAAATATTTTTTTCCAAATGTCCCAATCCCATTGATTCTTTTCACCACACTCAATAATTTATATTACATTATACGTTCACGTTCACTGCTGTCTCAGTCTATAAGACCGAGAAAAAACATTTGCACATAAAATGTAGTAAAGTATTTTGCACATAATTTAGTAAGGGATAGGAATTTTGAAAAAATTCGTACGTGAGTCGTTACTACACTTATAAACGTCTGTCTGCGTACTGTCGGCAGTCAACGTGTTAACCCGTTTGCTGCGGATGACCTTTCTTCTGTGCGGAAGGGATATTTTGTTAAAGCATTTAAATATTGGGGATGACGCCTTATGGCGTCATCCGCACATAGTGGGCGAGTACGTTGACGCCATTAGGCGTCATTCACAACGAAAGTGTTCATTGTAAGGCATACCGTATGTCCCGGCCAGAACCCCACAGTTACAGGGATCTTGAAATTTACCATCGGCCGTGCTTGGTTGGTACTCGAGTCATTTTTACCGGTAGAAGTCGAGTCGGTAGTTAAAGTAGGTGTCAATTCGGGTGATCGAAGCGTCTAATCTCAAAATCGTGAATTTGTGAATAATGAAAATTACTCACCATAATTCACAAATTCACAATTTTGAGATTAGACGCTTCGATCTCCCGAGTTGACACCAACTCTAACTACCGACTCGACTTCTACCGGTAAAAAATGACTCGAGTACCGACCAAGCACGGCCGATGGTAAGTTTTAAGGTCCCTGCAATTGTGGGGTTCTGGCCGAGATATACGGTATGCTAGAAACAAAACAATACAATTGCGGCGTGTGCGGAAAGTCTTCATAAAAAGGGTCTGACAGGGAACGTGTTAAATATGTCCGAATATTGGGACGTGTCCGGCCACTGGTGCTTTTACCTTAATACAGCCGCAGTTTATCTCAATCCTTGCAAAATACAGCACTCACTCTTTCCGAGCTCCGCGCGTTTGGCATAATAAATTCTCCTACATGAAACGAGAAACTCGTACAACTGCACTCGTCCAATTGCTTTATATCTCCCGCCGAGCCGACGCGGCTACCCGCTTTCGTCATATTTAATTCAAGCGCCACTTCGAGCGCGATTCCGCGTTCGTTATTCGAGTGCCGCGCGCGCGGCCTAACCCCGAGCACATTGGATACAACAGGGGTGCTCGAGGCGTCGAGTAGGCTCTATCGAGCCGCTCGTCGACGACTTCCGCGATGCCTATAACGAGCCGCGTCAAGCGTTCCAGTCGTCAGTCGCTCTATGACACGACTGCATCCCAGATCCGGAGATCATTTCGCACCCCGAAACCATTTCCATCTACGAGTACGTTCGAACGATGGCGAGGCACTTTTGGCTCGACTCCAACCGGAGCACGGACCTCCCAGGAGCAAAAATCATCCCCACTAGCGTCGATACCGCGCGTCAGTTGTCCGGCTGACAACGAAGCGCGTACGATGAGAAATTTATTCACATCTGCGAGACGGAAGGAGACCGCCTCGTCATAAATAACGGGTATGCGTCTGCTCTCGTCAAAGATCAACGTCTTGTTCGTGGTCTACTAACGATGATTTCATATAAGAACGCCTCGTAAGTCGGTAGAGTCAGAGTGATAAATGTCGAGAGGCTCCTTCAGCACGACTGTTTTTGCCGGATGATCTATATTGCGCGTATAGAAGTGTGAGAAGGGCAAAGAGGGGAAAAACTGCAGAGTCGATCCGAGGTTCGATCTTTATCGTACGAGTTAAATCGAGTGGCTCCTCTGATCGCGAGGAGGGAAATTAAGTTAACCGGACATTGATAATTTGAATTATACTCACAAATACGTATTTCAGTATAATTTAAATTATTAATTGGGATAAAAAGAAAAGGGGTCGCAAGTAATTATTTATTTATACAGTCAACTCTCGTTATAAGGCCGGTGCAGGGGCTGTAGGAGAGGCGCATTCTGAGAAATGGCCTTCCCCCACTCCTTGCGTCACTCCCCTCAAACGGTTTCTTACTTTCGTTTAGAAGGACCCCAGGATCAAAGTAGCTCGCATTGACGAGCGGCCTTATAACGAGAGTAGAAACGTTTAGAGAGCGCCGTGATGGGGGTGACGCTTGAGCGAAGCGGCTTTATAACAAGAGTTGACTGTATCAATAAAATTGTTTAACACATCAATTAGATATCTATCTCTTCCTTCCAATCAGATAAAATAGTTTGTGATTGCGAGAAAGAAATAAAAAAATTAATATGAAAAAAGATCTAACTGATGTACCTACCTATTATTAAATAAATAATTACTCGCGACCCCGTAAGTAATATTTAGTAGATTCGATTAATTCTTAATTTCTGTGTAGTGGAAAACATTTTTCAATAAATTACGGATGAATACAGAAAGTATCGCTGGTAAAAACTCTCGGTAAAATCTGCTGTATGAATTTTTATGAGTGTCCGGATACTGGGCTCAGTCATCCGGCTATTCAGATAATTACCTCATAGTTCCATATCGTTTTCCAGATAGGCGTCCGTCGCTCGTCGCGAATAACGCAACAGCGCGCATCGCGCGAACACTGCGTCAATATTCGTGCAGCCACGGGGTATGTGGAAGGCTAGACGCAGAGCGGTAACGTCCTGGAAGCGCCAATCGATAACCCAGACACGCCATCATCCCTCGGGCATCGAGCAAACCTGTTTATTTCTTCGTTATTTACTCGCCAGGGATAATGGACACCCTGAGGCGTATTTTTGTGCGGAGACGAGTTTTCGAAACGCTTTGATTTCGCGCGTTGGAATAAATTCAATTTGGCCGAGGGAGGAAGAGCGGCGGGGACGAGTTTCGGTATCCCCGGCCAGGCGAGAGGACGAGGCGAGGATGCGAACTCGAAATTTTCCAAACAAAAATAGCGGTTAGAAGTGGACGAAGTACTTGTGATATTTTAGGAGGGCAACTTCGAACAAGGGCGACCCACTTTGCGCTACATCAATGATTCTCGCCGCGCGACGATGACCGGCAAATAATTCAATGAAGAGCGGTCCCCTTGACGTCGGTACGACGAGGTCGCACTACTATGGGGTATGAGAATGCGAGGCAGGGTGAAACGAGACAGTCGAGTCGACTCCTCGAATAGCGGGGCTGGCAATTGGAGCTGGGCGCCTTTTCGACCCCAATTCACCCTATTTGTCGTTATGTATTATTCTCGCGATTATAGCCTCCGTCCATGAACAAGTTTCCGAATTAATCAATGGCTCGGACTCGCGCTCGGTGTCACGCGGGAAAAACGGTCATCTTACGGTCTAAAAATAAGCTGGAAAAGGCCTCGAAATGGGCATGAGTGAGGAAAAAAATATTTCTTCGATCAAGAACATATTATTATGTATGATCTTATAAATTTTTAAGAATACAGATTCTTGATCGAAGGATATATATTCTTGATTAAAACATACTGTCGTCGTAGAAGAAATTCTTTCTGCGCAAAAAAAACAATTACTCGAGCCTACCAAATATTTCTTCGCGCGAAGAAAACCATGGCTTGATCTTGAAATTATATCGCGTTTTTAATTGAAGAAAACATTCTTTTTGACAGCAACAATTATTTCTCTCAATGTATAATTTTCTCCGATTTATTATGCTTTTTCATTGTCGTAAAAAATGAGCAAGAGTGCTTACACGACGCGCATAAAATCCGATTTATCATACTTTTTCATTGTCGTAAAAATGACCAAAAAGTGCCTTCATGACTCGCATGAAATGTTTTCCCTTCCAAACGTCGATCGGTGCATTAAAATTTGCGAACCGATGAAATCGACGAACCCTGCAGGTCGTAGAGCCGGTGAGGTCGGCGGAAACAACCACCACCACCGCGTTCCGGGGCGAGTAAAATTGCTGACCCAAAACCGTCCGAATCGACGCCACGACTAGACGCTATTTCCTACGGCCGAGAATATTCTCGCGGGATTCGGTAATTAATTAGTTCGACGCGACCCAGCTATGACCTCTTTGCGACCGTGGGACATTCGCATTCCGCCCGTTCCTCCAGGAATGCTAAAATGCGGTTAGCGAACTCCCCATCCGTATACGCTTTCGTACGCGAGTGCGAGGCGCGTCTGGATGTGACCGCGCGTCGCGTTCGACCGGGCGAGGCGTAACGCTATATCGGCCCGACGCACGTACAGACGCCGTAAAGACTGCGATTCGGCGAAAATCCCGAGAGAATCGCAGCGTCATCGTAGAATATGTACATGGAGAGAAGAGTATATTAATCACTGTTATACTAGATAATAGATTTAATATTTTAAGGAAAATATTATGGCACTCATTGTTTTGCTGTACGATAACAGCTGACATACGTCTGATGAATTTTATTAAACGTATGTCAATTATTTTCATACATTAAGGGTCCATTTACAATGAAGGAATAGGTAACAGGAATAAAGAACAGCGCTTCATATAATATGTTACACATACGCCAAAAGCATATGCAATCTCATTAAATGATAAATTAATTTTAAATAGTCATTATTTGCTATAATTATTTATTCTCATGAAATAGTACATTAGTCTTAAATTATCATTATTTCTATAAATTTAATCCTATTAAATAATAAATTAGGCATAAATAGTCATTATTCGTTATAATTATTTATACCTATTAAATAATAAATGTGACATATACGTAGCGTATGCGAAGCGCTGTTCCTTATTCCTGTTTCCCGTTCCTTCATTGTGCATAGACCCTAAAGCAATGAGCGCAATACTTTCCTAAAAATATCAAATCTATTATCTAGTGTAACAGTTATTAATATACTCTTCTCTCCATGTATGGCGTACGGCGATATATCATCCTTATTCAGAGCTACTCAGGGTTGATATCCCTCTCAACGCGCCCACAATATCGATATTGTATACGATAGTTCATAACTACTCGGTTAACCGACGAGAAATTTCCTCGCTGATTAGTCGCGTCCTCCCTTTCATCTCGGGGGAAGCCTAGTCACGTGACGAGCGCCGAGCGCTGAGTCCGGTAGAGCGAAACTCATCCCTCGGGGTGATGCACGGAAAACCATATAAAGAGCGAAACGGGTACCTACATAAATCGAGAGTTTCGGGAACCCCCGGGCTCTCTGCAATTTTCCTTGCTCGACGGAATTGCCTCCTCATCCCGCGGCGCACAGTGCATTCGCCGAGGCCCATCCAATCTCGTCGTTTGTGCAGTTTCGTACCGAAAGTTCGTAGATTTTTCCGGACTCTCGTGCCGCGGGGTCGTGAACTTGCGAACGACGCGATTGATCTTTCCCGGACGATTCGTAGGGGCGAGGGAAACTGTAAAGGTGCGTATACATCTGTGAATCGAACGGTTCGCGAACCGTTTGTGAACCGCGCGTAAACCGTTCGTTGAAATTATGCTTCCAACGATTCATGGGAAAGGAACGAACAGCGGATCACCCCAGTCAATGATATCATAAAGCCAGTAGGTTCGCGAGCAGACGAACTGTATACGAACGCCGTCCCACTGCGAACTGAGAACGCCTTTGCATTCGCCAGAAAAACCGACAGGAGACGGATCGCCACGAACGGTTCAAAAGTCGTTCGTTCGGCGCTCTAAACCACGTCCTAATTATGCGAACAAATGTTTCACAACCGGTTCGCGAACCGTTCGGTTCGGAGATGTATTCGCGCCTTTATAGAGCAACTTTCACGCGACGACAGACGGAGGGGAGAATCGTCGATGGCAAAGCTCGATAAATCCGTCGAACGTCGGAATGACGATTCTCTCGGACCTCGTCGAATCGACCAGTCGCACGTGTGAATGATACGTATATACATACGTGTCGCGCCTACGCGCGTAACACGTCGCATCACTCGATTAAAATGGATCTCTCGCGGGGATCGGTTACGTGAATTAGCTGTTGTCAGCTTCCACGTGGAACACGTACGATTGCGCTCACGTCGCCATGGTTAAACATACTGTCGATTTGTAATAGTTTGCCCGAAAGTCGCATTGAACATTATTACACCGAGAAAAGTTTCTTAGTAGTTAATAAATGTAACTTTAAATACGGCGAAACAAATATTTCATTAGGCCGGGAAAATATATGTTAATTATTAAAATGTTTATTTCATCCAAATGGTTGCGTCGAAGATCAAATTCTCCTAAATAAATATCGCAATGAATTGATTAACAAATATTTCCTGGATCCAATAAAATATTTATTTCCTCATATTGAAATAAACATTTATTAACTACAAATAAACTGTTTTCTCAGTGTACAATCGTAGGCTTATTTCTATTTACTTTGCTATTTGATTTGTATAATATATCGAAATCGAGAGTTTCCTTTATCTTCCGGTAAACACCGCGTATACTTTGAGAACGACCCAAAAAATTTCCCAGGGGAGCCGCCAAGAGACTACTCCCACGACCCTCTTAATTCACGCCCTTGGAAGAAGCCACCCCACTTTGCCATTTATTTATTTCGCTTCGATCGACGTTCAAACGCTGGCGATCAGGGTGGACCAAACGAAGTATCGGCGGGAGATCGAATAAAGGGGATCAGAGCGAACCAAGATCTCTGTAACACACGCGGCAGAGCCACGGAGGAGGAGAGAATTTGCACGTTTTTTGTCATTAAAATTCTAGTGCTTTTTACTCAGCTCCATATCTTCCTCTCCCTTCCATATCCCTTCTGTACCGAGTTTTGCGATGCTGCCGCGCACTCTGGGTAGTGGTTAAAGCTTGTCGGGGAGACATTCTGGGTGCGAGGGGTTAGGTGGTATAGAGAGAAAGAAAGAGAGAGAGAGAGAGAGAGAGAGAGAGAGAGAGAGAGAAAAGTATGGACGGAAAAAGGGAGAGATGTGGAGATACAGAGGAATGGGGAATGAAGGTTGGTTAAAAGGAACGCGAAGCACAAAGCTAGCTCTGTCGAGGGACTACAGAGACGTGGCCTGTGCTCTCAGACGGCGTCACCGCGCGTACAATGTGTAACGTACGCACGATTCAAACGGGCCACGGTTGCTCGATTAGAACGTGCAACGAACGCGTGCGACTGACGACTAGCCGTAGTCGTGACGAGTTTATCGTGATAATTATTATAGGCGCTCAATCGTACACTACATATTCATTCGTTTAGTGAGAGAAATAATTGCTGGTGCCAAAAAAAATATACATATATTTTTTCCAATTAAAAGCATGATATAATGCATGATCAAACCATGGTTTTCTTCGTGCGACAAAATATTTGATAGGCTCGAGTAATTGTTTTTTTTTCTCACGGAAAGAATTACTTGTTCCAACGAAGGTGATCTTGAATGAAGAATATATTATATTCTTCAACCGGGAATCTGTATTCTTAAAAATGTGTAAGATCATAATATGTTTTTGATTCAAGGCGTATTTTTTGACACTAGCAATTACTTCTCTCAATATAAACAATTACCATTATCGCATATATGTATGCATAGAAAAGAGGGGGTATCAAAGATAATCAATCCCTATTCATCACCTTGAATATTTTATTCTTTACGCTAATTCAAAAAATTCCCGAATCCTATAAGGCATGTTAAAGTGCATGCAAGAGAGCTTTAAGAGACAATAGGTAATTCAATTAAGAGATAGAAGATTATCACGGGAGCTCCGAGGAATCCGTCTCTTAATCCCTACAAAGCCACGTCTTCGCTCGTGACTAATGAATGCTCTTCCATGGTATACGAGAGCGTATCATACCTACCCAGAATCTCTTCGGCTAATAACGTATCATGTCATTGAAAACTACGAGGCGAAATACCCAGACCCATTGAAAACTACAGAGCGGAATTGTGAGTTTAATCAAGCTATAACAAACCGTATCGATTCGAAGTAGTAAAAGGACCGCTCTGGTTGGACGAGGAACCTTTGACCGCTCAAAGCTTTCCACATTTTAAGGTTAGCCTTCAATTAATCAACTTTATTCGAACTTTATTCGCGCGATAGATTTATTCGAAACAAAATAAATAACGTAAAGTAATAAAAAAAATGTACACGGAAAAAAACAATCACATTTACAAAGTTTATGGTAAAATGCGGGACAAGGCCAATTTATTGTTACGAGAACTACAATTTTAGTATAAATTACAGCAAAGGCCTGCAACTTCTACAAGTTTTACTATAATTTTTACTAAGATTGTAGTTATCGTAACAAGAAATTGACCTTGTCCCGAAATTTATAATACCACAATTTTTTCCCGTGTATAAATACATAACCTTGGGAAGACGTAGGAAATCGCACGACGAGTCGCGCACCCGAGGCAAACGATCGTATCGTTAAAACCGAACTTACCTCGTGTGTGTGTGTGTGTGTGTGTGTGTATGTGTGTGTCTTTACATCGAGTACACAAAATCCTTCTTGTAGAATACACAGGCGAATTTACCGCATCGAACGACACACATGTACGTGACTTGTATCGACGCACGACATGGGAAATCTGCGGTACACACACGAGCGTAAATAACTGATACTCCGCACACACACACACACACACGTTCCCGGAGGCGCTGAGCTTACACGTATCATCTACCGTTCAAATGTGATTCTCGTCGCGTTCGCGACGGTGTGTACCGGGGACCTGCCGGAGAGATTTTAATTCCGCTGTGTCGACTGACCAATTCCCGTACACCCCGTATACACGAGGTCCTCCTCGCTCTGGCAACTCCATCACGGAGGTCGATCGCGTGGCGGGTTTCTCTCCGCTCTCTGCTCGGAGTGGCACGAAGCCGGCGCGACGATGTCTTCATCAAGCCGTTCGACAAACGAAGGGGGACCTCATTCGCTGAACCTAAATATCAACAGACACCCCGTCAACCGAATCGAGCGACGCACTTATCTTTATCCTCCCGAATTCTGCCGGTCCTAAACCGACCGAATATTAGTTTATCCTACACCGGCGTATACAAGATTCGCATTATCTCAGCGAAACACGATGCGCTACGAAAGTCGAGCGCGTCCCGAGATTGCGTCAGGATCAGTCGACTCTCTCTCCCCTCGCTTTCGACGCCCTCTGCGGCACTCTCGGGACGAAGGGAGGTAGGCGGGATCGCGAATAAAACGTGGCAGCTCGCGGCGATGGTCGTAAGGGTGGTCTAAGTAAAGGGGCGCAGTCGAGGGCCGGGGGCCGCTGGAGGACCGAAGTTTGCAATCATAGAAAGCGGAGAGAGAGAGGGAAGACAAGCTCGTCCGTGTAATACGGCACCCGGGCACTTGACCCCTGCCACCCCCGAAACTCGTCGATCGTAGTACGTGGTTCATAAATGGCCGAGAAGCATCGATTTTAGTGTCTTAAGTTTCCATGGAATGCACCCCTTGACTCGATCCCATCGCAATAATTGGCGGTGATCCGGGATGCTCGAACGGAGTTTGGGAAACTGATGCCGCGTGATCCACGATCATGTGGATTAACGGGGTTTGGAGGATCGTGCAGAGTGAGACGGAGGCCTGAAATTCGGGTGAAATATCGTTATCCGCGTCTGATGGAATATTTCGAAAGGCCGATTTCTCTCGAGAAGTAAGTTGCTGCTTTAAATTCCTCCTTTTTTATAAATTATTTGCAAGCTTGCTCCACGCCTCTTCGGATTTCACGTTTGCACGCGTGCGCTTGACTCTACCGCGGTCGAGGAAATAAAAGCAGCGCTACGCACGAATACTGAAACGGAAATGAAAATTTGATTTTCGTTACTTCGGATAAGCGGAGATGGTATTCGAAGGATTGTTTGTCGAGAAAAAGGGGATGGTAAGGCGCTATTACAAAACTTCGAATACACTCGAAATGCTGCGGGCAGTCGATGAATCCAACCTCTCGTAGAATTTCTCATCGCGAAAAATATTCCGAAACGGAAAAATATTAAAACTGATCCTATCTCACATACGTCCTTTGAGCTATCGATTTAATAATAGTGCTTTTCGTAATCAGCGTAAAAAATACGTAGGATGTGATGGCCCGGCAATCGATTCGAGAGATTTAGATTTTTGCGAAAATTTCAATTAAAAAAAAAATTACCCCGATATTTTTTCAGTTTTTCGTGAAAGTCAAAATCTCCGAAGCTCTAGACTACCCTGTTCGATATATCTTTTCGTGCTGATTCCAAAAATTATAGATATATCGAGGAAATTTCATAGAAACACCGAGATATCGATGATTATATATATAGCCGAGAGAAAAATATCTCTCATATAAAATTGTTGATATCTTATATTTCCTTTGAGATATCGACTAAATAACTGAGTTTTTCGTAATCAGCGTGGCAAAATCCGTAAAATAGGGTGTTCGAGTGAGAGATTCCAGAGATTTCGGTTTTTAACAAAGTCTAATCTTACGATTAATTTCTTTCTTCTTTTCTATTGTATATCTTATGCTTTTTTGGTCCGCTCGTCCTTTTCCCCTCCCTCTTTCCTTTCTTTCCCTTGACGATACCTGAACGTAAAACGAGCTTAATTCCTTCATCTTCGCCAGAAAAAAGACGCCAGGCATTTCAAGAGACTTTCAAGAAAATTGCCGGTTTCATTCGCGCCTCCGAATTCCTTAATTCGACATCCTAACGCGGGATCGCACCTCCCCGAGGAGGGGAGGCGAGTCGCGATGGAAATTAGAGAGTTCCGGCGCACCGTAATTTCTCCCCGGTAAAAGGAAAATGTGGAAGGAAAATTCTGGGTTCCTCAAGATACAGCGAGATACGAAATTACACGGCAAGAGAAGGTGGAAAGAAGGACGGAGTTACTTTAAGAAGAGAAAAAGAGAGATAGAAGAGGGTGGAGCTCGCGATACGAAATAATTTCTGGTCAGACGACGGTCAGAGTTAGCGATAAAAGAAATCGAACCGCTGTACGGAATTTCTAATAAAATACGACTCCCCATCAATTAAGAAGAACGAATTTTTTCTGTTCCAGTTTCCGTATATCTAAGTGCATCGGTAATTCGAATTTCGAGCTACCTCGCGGATAAGTGTAACGAGGGACTATTATGGAAATTGCAGCGAACGGAGCAGTAAAGGCATTTTACGGCCAACTCTCTCTCTCTTTCTCTCTCTCTTTTTCTCTCTCTCTCTCTCTCTCTCTCTGATTACGTACAAACCGGGACAGCTCGAATGAGAGAAAGAACCGCGAGAAAGCCGCTAAACAATTCGCTTTGACGGTACTTTATATTCTTCGATAAAAATTCTACAGTTCCCGTTAATATTAATAACTTGTAAATTACTTTACTAATAAAATATCCGCAATTGTGGTTCTATCACCGTAGCGTCACGATTTTCGCGCGGATAAACGCGAAAGTGAATAAGTGAGAGGATCGGTTTACCGATTACCTATATCGAATAGGGGGAAACGGGAGGACTTCGATCCCCTTGCAGGGGTCTGACAAATGGGAAACGCGACCTGTGTACAATCTCGCCACGACGAAAAATGGGGAAGGTCGATCGACATTGGTCGGAAAATCTGACGCTCTTTCAATGCCGAATCCCGTCAAAGGATCACGTTTGTTTACCGCGGTCTCGCAGAGTCCGCGACTCGAAAAGACTGTATCTCGGGGAAAAAATAAGTAAAAGAGAAAACATGGGTCTCTGTGGAAGTCGAGATAAAAGAATCAGAAAATTCCTCCGGGTGTAGATATCATATCCGCGATGTTTACCTTTGTGAAAAAAGGTCTTTTAATAACAACCACTCGAGCGAAATTACTTTCATGTACGTATTTTTCCAGCGGATTTGCCTTTCGTGGTAAATTGAGTCGCATTGAGGCAGGTAATAAATAATACGCGAGCGAGCAACGTACCTATATTATTGTATATGAACGATGTGGCCATAGTGTGTAATTAGCGTGGATGGTAGGATCGAATTTCCTCCGGTGACAAATTAGCGTGTTATGAACTAGACGAGGGGACTGATTACAGGGGGTGTTTCGCGATATACGCAGCTGGAGTCTGTAACGCCGAGTCTACGAGAGGCAACCGTGAAACAGATTCTCGGCTATATAAGAGTTTAGGCAAAGCATTCGCTGGCGAAGGCGCATGGGGGCTGCGCCTTTCCTTAACGAAGCCAATCTCAGGGTTCACGGAAGGGTCAAATATGAGATCAGCGTTAAGACGAGCGCGATGCGACTCGGGGACCGAGTTGTCGCGACGGTTCAACAACCGGGAGATAAATTCGATGGCCGAAATGCAACGGGGTCGAAGGTCGTAGCCTCTGAAATCTTTCCAGAAATAGGGCAGCCCCTTCGCACCTGTTCCTCGAAACTTCGACTCCTCATTGCACCGCGAATCCTACACGGAGAAAAAGGTGTATTAATTAATGTTATACTAAATAACAAATTTGACATTTTGGAGAAAGTATTGCGTACACTACTTTACTGTATGACAACGATTGACACGTGTTTAGTTTAGTAGATTTATTATACAAACAGTAAAACTCGTTTAAGATACTTCTGCTTAAGATACTATTCCGCTTAAGAGTTACGAATTTTCTTCGGTCCTTTGAAAAATGTATTATAAGTATATTAAATCGGTGTAAAATTACCTACTCGCTTAAGATACGTACGGATAAGATATGATCTTGCTCGAAACCCGCTCAAATATATGAAGTAATGTCCGTACCGTCCCTTTACCATGTGTCTTTTAAAAAGAAAAGAAAGGAGAGACAAATTTTGTAAAAAATAAAAAAATAGCTCTTCATTTTTAAATCATGAATTCAAATTTTCTAGATTAATTAAAAACTATTAGAAATAGCTAAGATAAGAGTTAGAAATAGTTAAAACACGTCAATATACAATGTGCACTGGTTTCTTATGCATTATTAGGCAAGAATCTATAAAATCCGGATAAGAGATACGATCCCGTTTAAGATACGAAACTCCCTCGGTTCCTTAATTTGTATCTCAAATGAGCTTTACTCTACTTATGTCAACTGTTGTCATACACTAAAGCAATGAATCCAACATTTTCCCCAAAATATCGAAACCATTATCTAGTATAACAGTGATTAATATATTCTTCTCACCTTACCTATGCACCGAGGTGTCGGGATGTTCACGTGCTAAATCACATTTCCCGAAAAAAAAAGAAACCAATTAAACCACGACAAAACGGCTTAACGAACTGTGTGCCGCGCCAATTAGAGGCAAATATGACGAGGTCCGATAACAGGCGGAGGAAGAATCAAACGAAGAGGTGGAAGGATACCCATGTTATACGATATCTATAGACAGCGCCGAGGCGGAGATTCATCGGTAGCAACGAGGGACTGCAATAAAGAGCGGCTGGAGTATTAACTCGGAGTCACGAGGCATTTATACAGAGCGACGACGCGCGTTCCCATTTGCCGATGCGGCAGTGGCAACGCGATTGTTGGAATTGGAACAATTAAAACTTATCTCGCCCTCGAAAACTTTTTTTTTCTCGCCGCCAGTAATTTGCATTCGTTTTGTTGAGGAGCTGAGCATATAACGTTGAAGAAAGAGGAACGAAGGAGAGAGCAGAGTCTTTGCAGCTACGGCAGAACTCGTCTCGGGTTACCCGAAGGAGAAATTAGCCGGCGAGTAGTAACAGACAATGACGACTCGACTCCCGCCGGCGAAACATGATCGCTTGGTAAACACGACCAGCGCGTTAATTCGGCAGACGAACGCCACGTTATGTTAAAATGAGTATCGTGTGACGCGAGGATCTTATGAGGACTGCTGATTTTTATACAGTATGTCCCATTGGGGTAACGCAAGTATTTGAATTTCCCTGATATTTGACTTTGGTAGTGCTTGGACTGGTGCTGTAGTTACAGTTGGCTTTAGAAGAGTGCGCTGCGGTCTTACGAGCCGTGTTTCAAAACCTGTATGATTATTTCTCATCGTAGACTTCTACACATTATTTACCATTATTTACAAATTCAGTTAATTTCGAGGTTAGACGCTTCGATCTCCCGAATTGACAATTCCCGGGAAATCAGACGTTTTACACTTTTCGCTCTCGAAACACGGCTCGTAAGAACGCAGCGCACTCTTCTGAAGCCAACTCTAACTACAGCACCGTTCCAAGCACTACCAAAGTCAAATGTCAGGGAAATTCAAATACTTGCGTTTTACCAATGGGACATGCTGTATAAATTAGATTCGCTATATTATAGATAAATAGATAGGTTTATTCATCATTTATAATTTATAGTTTTCAAACATATGTACATACTAGCCGTAAGTACCTTACCACGCATTGCTGTGGCTCAGTCTGGAAGAAAGAAAAGAGAAAACGTACATTTCTAACATGTTTAATTGCATAATGCTTGTGGGTATACAATATTCAGTTAAATCGAAGTAATGAAGGAAGGGTGATAATGGGTCTTTACACGTACCCGTCACCCGCCATACTTTCTCGTCTCTGCTAGGTTTTTACGCCGTAGGGAACTTCTCTCGCGACGATTGACGTCTACCGGCGATAGACAGAGCCAATCGTTCGTCGTCCTTGCGACTTCGACCAATAGCGTACAGCCTACAGTCTACAAAACGCTACGTGCCATATTGCCCTACGTCAACAACATACGTGGAGACCCTGTACAGTTAATCCCACCATTGCACAGTGAGCCGTTTACCCCTTCTAGCTGGACAAAATTCTGAAACTTAGGGAATGGCCACTAAGAAGGTTATAGAAAATGGGAAAAATAGTTTTAAAAAAATACACCCATAGAGGAATCATTTTGAAGGAGTCAGAAAATATTAAAAATATAAATTGTGACCTCTCAAGGTGAAGATGAATTAAATAAATGGTAAAAAAGCAAATAAATCTAATTTGTAATGACTAAAAAAAGAAGGTCACGCATAAGAGATATTTATTGACAGAATATATTGTTTACAATAGGACTTTCAAAGCAACAAAAACAGTAGTTAACACAAATATCACAGTAAGTGTAACCAATACTTATTTTTGTATTTACATCTACATAATTAAGGAACAGTTCACAGGTCAGGGTCTGTGTCGCTACTGTCATACTCTGTTAGTGAAATGTCGCTAATGAAATAATCATCTTCCACGAATGTTTGTTCGCAGCTGCTTTGCGTAGCTGTACTCTCTTTGACAGTAGGACTAACAAGTAAGTTTAAAACCTCCGTAAGAAAACTTTTAACGTTTTTTCGAGGAAGATCTCTAAGGGCCGAAACCACCAACTCTGATTAAATTGTTAATTCCCGATTAGCTTAATTTAATCATGCTCTTGCGTTCCACCAATTTTTAAACCATGATTAAAGTGAGATAGATTAGGAACCTAACCAGTGATTAACGTGGATCAACATAACCTCAAAGTCGAAGTTTCACTGCTGTGCAATACTATATCGGATATGAATTTATTTTACAACGATATTTTATTACAATTTATTGTTACAACAAAAACAAAACTTATTGCGAAGAGGGTATATGATTAGATAATCAGGGGTTAAAAATTCATGGTGGAACGAATTGTGCAGTTAATCATGATTAGAACGCCGATTAAATATAATCGTGATTAGGTAATCAAGCATTTAATCAGAGTTGGTGGAATCGGCCCTAAGACTAGTAATTAGAGGATCAGAAGTAATTAATAGTATATTTAATAAATCTCTATTTGTGGTACTACGTGAACGTTTCCTACTATGGTGTTCTCTAAATCGGCGGCAATCCTTGTGTCCAGCTCCTTGGGCCTCCTCAGAAAGCTGACCTATAAGCACAAGTCCATTTTGAATAATATCTTCACTATGGTTAAGAAGCTTGTTGTTGAGGATAAGTCGTCACATTTAGGCGAATCGACTATAGCCAACAATACCCGAGCGTCGGGCGAGATCGACGGTTCCCGAGCGGAGCCGAACAGAGACGGTGGCGCCGCTCTTCGCGTGCGAAGATGATCGAGGAAGCAGCGGCGAACGTTAGTCATACTCCGTACTTAGAAGGAACCGGATTCTTCCTTCTAAGCTTACGTAACCAAATATATTAAATAGTTTCTCCGGCAGAAAAGAGTATCGTTCTTATTTTTCCTATCTCTCCATCACTTCTCCAAACAGATCCTGCAACTGCCTCAACACTTGTGCAATGTAATGGACATGTAGTACCACGAATAATGATCCAAATAAATTTGTTTTGTTTTAATTGTTAGCTTTCTAAATTCTGATAAGTTTATATCGTAACCCGAAGACAGTGCTCTTAGCAAATAATCTAAGTTTTGAATAAGTTATTTCTAAACCAGTAATTTCAGCACTTAATACAGGATTATTAAAAAATTTACGAGCAGTATTTCCGTCATTACATTTTCTGCTTTGTTTATAGGCAAATCTTGTTAATTTCGCATCCACATCGTATGCCAATGCTTTCTCAGGACTTAAGACGCATTTTGGGGGTGGCTGCACTACTGCTACTACTACATCTACCTACTAGTTACTTCGTGTACATTCTCCCTAATGTCTTTTATAATATTAGCAGCTTTTTTATGTCCCGCTAACCGCACACTAACTTCAGCAGCAGTAGTGAGCTCATCCGTACTACGCGTCGCTACCAGATCTTGGATACGCCTCTTTTTCGTCTTAAACGAAGAATCGCCAAAGTCTTTTTTCGGTCTGCCAACATTGCGCACAATATCCTTGGATGTCGATGGCTGCGACGGATATTTATAAATTTGAAATTCGATGTCGTCTCCATGCAACCAGCTTGCACATGTGGAAATAAAATTCTCCTTCGTCCGTCCGCACTTGGTCCACTTCTCCTTCATTTTAGCAGAAACACTTGCCACTTTCGTTTTAATAGCTTTCAATGACTCTTCGGTTACATCCACTAAATCAAATTTTGTTGAGATATATTTGAATAACATGACACTTTTGTCATCCACCGGGTGTTTCAGCCACTCTTCAAAGAAAGCTGCTTTGGATATTGAGTACACGACATCTGAACAAATAAAAAAAATATAGTGTCGGCAAGTGTTTGCAGTCATTTTTTTCCACGTAATGCTGACACATTGGGCTTAAACATACAAAAAAACAGCCTAGATATCGGTGGATAATTTTAGTTATGCTCTGAGAAAATTGGGAAATTACTATTACTTCACTTTGCTACCAGATCTAGTTAGTTCGCCCTTTTTTTACAGACCTTATGATTTTATTAACATTTTTTCTTTATAATATGTTAGTACTTACCCTCAAGAGTAGAATCCATTATTACAACAGTATTATTAAACACGCATGGACGGTAATAAATGCTTATAAGAAAACTACTGCACTGTCACTTACAGTTCGGCTAGAAGTCCACTGAGGGAATGCCTAACTTTGAACATTCTGAACCTTGTTCATTACGCAGGTAATAAGCAAATTCTTATAATATAGGTACGTAACGGCTTATTGGTTAATTGCTACCCATTAATATTTCCTGGAATTTTGATAATGCATTTTGTCCACGTAGAAGGGGTAAACGGCCCACTATGCATCGGTCGCAATGGCGAGCCGGGCGGTATGTTTCCGCGAATCTAGGCTGCTAATGAGCTCGCAGTCCCGTACCTTTCCCGGAAGGGTTGCCGGACGAGTCGTAATGAACCGCTTCCCGCAATGCCCATTCTAATAGATACCGCTATACCTAGAACATTAAATCAGCTTTGTAAAGGGGAGAAATGACGAATTCAATAGATGGCCGATCGGGAAAATCTAACACCTGGACTATCAGGTATAGAAGGTCGCTTCACTAAGCTCCTCTTTATTGTCGAGGAAGAGCAACGGTACCCTTGCCCATTAAGGAGGATCGTCAGAGAAATGACTTCTCAGAAACTGTAGTTGACAATTTTTTTCAATACTTGTGAACTCATTTTAATAAGAGAAAAAAAATCAAACAATTTCACTCTACAGTTTTCTCGTAATTAATTTTTAAAACTTACGAGATTACCTTTAAGTCTTATGGGGAGCATATTTCAAATGCACAGAACTTGCGATTTTCAACCGACAAAAATTCTGAAAATTATGGAATAAGTTTCAACACCACACGAACTTGTTTTTACTAAATTATAAAGAATTTTCACTCTACAGTTTGTTTAATATAAAGGAAAAACTGTCGAAAAATTCAAAAGTTTTCATGTACTCGTCCGCCATATGCAAAAACGTGGTAACATCTCACTACGTGACGTCACAAGCTACTGGCACGAAGCGTCTCTCTTTCTCACTAACCAGTTTTCCAACTTGAGATTGAGGTTATAAACAGACGTCATGAACCGCTTCAACGCGTTGTCCGCCGATAAGAATTCTGTTCAAAACCTACCGATTTGCTACCGACTTACAAATACACTTTCTCACTAACCAGTTTTCTTTTCATCGGAAAGTTTGAGCACGTGAAAAATTATACCTAGCTACATGTCTTGGCAGTTCTTTTACGCCTGCTTATATACTCGCAAACTTTAGATTGAGGTTATAAACAGACGTCATGAACCGCTTCAACGCGTTTTCCGTCGATAAGAATTCTGTTTAACCTACCGATTTGCTACCAACTTACGAATGTTGAAATGCTATGTTGCCACGTTTTGCACAGATTTTACATATTTAAAATAAATTAAGTTTGAAGTTATAAAATTGTTTTCGAATATTTATCTTATTTTTTAGGTTGAAAGTAACAAAAAGAAAAAAGAATTCAGCACCTATACTTATTATTGCAGTTTTTATAAAAATTGAAATTTTACTATTTGAAATTGGCAACACACGTGGGTTTCTTTGTTCTTTTTCCCCTTCTACCTCACCCCGAAGAGCTCTGACGATCCTCCTTAAGCACGGTCCCCGGAAAATACCCAGCGTCACCCCTTGTTCCACGTCATCCACCTTCAGCCAATCAGGGGGCATGGCGTCAGCCCGCGCTCTCCCCATTATCTTGCAATTACTGTTAGATGTAAGGTATATAAGTCGGAGCCAAATGCACGTTTAGTTAATGTAGTGTAGCGCATCGTATGCAGTGCATTCAGTGTATATCCTTTAGACTTATCTATCTATTCAGTGTATATCCTTTGAACTTATCATCTATCCTTCACATTCAGTGTAACTCTTGTAAACCACGATCTAAATCATCAAACTACTGTATTCTTTCCGAATATATCACCAGTACTAACACTTTTTGCGCGATCATTATGACGAAAGAAGAGAGCGTCGGAAAGAAATCCATCGAGCGCAATGACACCGAGAAGAAAACCTTTTCCGAGACGGAACCCGACCCCTCGGCACCGATTACCCGCAAGGGCGTCCTCACGTCGTTCCTCACCGGCAAACCCATGGAGATCCCCGAACAAGACGTACTCGGCAAGTGCCGTTTCGTCTCCGAGTTCGAGAAGCTGAACCACATCGGCGAGGGCACCCACGGCATCGTCTACCGAGCGCGCGACACGAAAACCAACAAAGTCGTGGCGTTGAAGAAGATGCGCATGAAGAACGAGAAGGGCGGCCTCCCGGTGAGCGGGCTGCGCGAGATCAGCGTTCTGCTCTCATGCCGCCACAAGAACATCGTCCACCTGAAAGAGGTCGTCGTGGGGCGCAGCCTGGAGAGCATATTCCTCACGATGGAGTACTGCGAGCAGGACCTCGCCAATTTGCTGGACTACATGCGGGTGCCCTTCTCCGAGAGCCAAGTCAAGTGCATCGTTCTGCAGGTGTTGAAGGGCCTGCGCTACCTGCACCACAATTTCATCGTCCACAACGACCTGAAGGTGTCGAATCTGCTGCTGACCGATAAGGGTTGCGTGAAGATCGCGGACTTTGGGCTGGCGCGGTGGTTCGGCCTGAAGCCGATGACGCCGCAGGTCGTTACGCTGTGGTACCGGGCACCCGAACTGCTGCTGCAGGGGAAGACGCAAACGACTTCGGTCGATATGTGGGCGGTTGGTTGTATTTTAGGAGAGCTTCTTGGTTACCGGCCGCTTCTTCCCGGACAATCTGAGATCGCGCAGCTGGAATTGATCATCGATCTCCTGGGCACGCCCAGCGAGGCGATCTGGCCGGAGTTCGACTCGCTGCCCGCGCTACATAACTTCACGCTGAAGCAGCAGCCGTACAACAATCTCAAGCAGAGGTTTCCCTGGCTGAGCACAGCGGGACTGAGGCTGCTGAACTTCCTTCTCACGTACGACCCGAAGAAGCGAGCGACCGCCGAGGAGTGCCTGCAGAGCAGCTACTTCAAGGAGGCGCCTTTGCCGTGCGACCCCAAGCTGATGCCGACATTCCCGCAACACAACAACATGAAGATCAACGCGCCGAAGGAGAATCGCGAGCAGGAAGCGGCGGTCACGTATCAGACGAGCAATTTGCCGGCCGTCTCCGAGCTGGTCGAATCTGTGTCGAAGAAGAGACGCGTCGAATGAGTGACGCTGTCGGAAATAACGCGTCGCTAGCATTTCCTTTCGCATCCTTCGACGTTGCATTCGGACTCCAAAGGCCGCGATTGTCGGCAGCCGCTCGGAAATTATCGAGGAGGGGATAAGTGACTGTTCCGGCGAACGATATACGGACTTCTACATATCGGTTCCTACCGCTTAATATCATCGTGGTGATATAAGTATCTCGCTAATTTAGAATGTTAATCTCGCCATCGGTCAGAAAGGCAAGGCGGTATATTTTAGCGAACAAAGACTGCTAATGTATTCGCAGTCCCGCACATTTCCTGGAAGGCTAATTACCGGATGGATCGGAATAAGCCGTCTCTCACGGTACCCGAAATAATAGATACCGATATATTTCGAATGCTAAGTCAGCTTTGTAAAGGGGAGAAATGACGAATTCAATAGATGACCGATCGGGAAAGCCTAACACCTAGCTTATCAGGTATAGAAGGCACCATTCAGCAAATCTGACGGTACCCTTGTCCGCTAGATCCGGGACTCGGGAAATACCCAGCGTCATCCCTTCTATGCATTCAGGTAGTAAGTCCTTTAATTTGCCGTTCGAATCATCGCAGTGAATATAGTGTGGTTCAGTGTAGTGTATAGCTCTTACATTCAGGTGCAAGTCCTTTAACTTGTTGACGGCTGTTACCCCGTGATCTCAGTCATACCCTCTCATTGTGCAAGGTCGACAGATTATTGTGTACATTACGTCTAATAGTCATGTAACATATCTCGCTAAACCAATCTCGTAGTGTATCTAATGTAAACCACTGTTAAACCATCAAAGTTGTATCTCTTTAATTCAATATATTATCAGTTAATATAGTGAGTGCAGATGTTCTTGTCCCACTTTGTTTTTTAATTATTTGTATCTACTACAGTAATTTGACCTGCCTATCTTATTCCAATCGGCCTGTATTTTTTGCTCATCTTGATTCTTATTCCTTCCTGTAATTTTCTGAATATACCTTCCCTATAACCTTCGTTCCTCAGCAGTTCTAACGTGACTCCACCTCCCACTTTTTTCCTCATATAGTCGGATTTCTATTACTTGAAATTTGCTATATTATACAGTTTATCATTTTGCATCACGTGGCAAGGATAGTGAGACTTTATCAAATTTCGATCCGGTTAGAGATCCGTTTAAATTATGTACGATATCATACATCTCCCCAAGTCGAGAGGATACTCATATATCCCCAGAGAGATTACAGCTACAGCTATATCGCCGTACCTGTAACAACAGTCTACTTCATCGAATGTGGTGCCCGTATAAACCTCGTACACTTTACGCTCCATAAATACGTACATCTCTCTCGACGTAACAACGCGTTCGCACTCACTGCCACTCGAGTAATTGCATGCTCTCTTCAAGGGATTTCGCTCGCGAATTGCTCGTTAACTTACCGGGCGTGCTGAACACAACGCGGTCGTGTAGCGAAACGGTTATTTTTACAGAAAGAATGATGGAGAGAAGGTATGCGAAACCGAGGTGAGAGTACCTACGTACGTGAGAGAGAGAGAGAGGGAGGGGAGAGAGAGAGGGAGAGAGAGAGGGAGGGGAGAGAGAGAGAGAGATTGATGATAATGTTTATTGCCCATGGTTGAGCAAAAGTTTGCAGTATGACTGCATGTACAGCGTTAATAAAAATAAAAATAGTGGATTAAGTAACAATAGTAATAAAATAAAATAATATAAAATAAAATGAAATAAAATAAGATAAAAATGAAAATATGAAATCGAATAAACTCAAATAAAGAAAAATAATATAATAATAGTGATAATAATAATAATACGTTCAACTCCCTGCTGCATAGACAGCAGTAAGGAGAGATATTTATTTATGGGGTGCATTGTTCGTGGCGATGAGGGTAGAACTCGAGGCTGCTGCAGCGTTTTCCAGAGACATCAGGTGGGATTTGACCTTCGATTTGAACAGCGTATAGGAGGATGATGATCTCACGTCATCCGGGAGAGAATTCCATACATATGGAGCTGCGACGGCAAAGGAGTGCAAGTAAGCATCAGTCCGGTATTTAGGTACAATTAGGCGGTCATCCGATTGTCCTCTCAGAGGTCGTCTTTCTACGCGGGCAAGCAGCATGTCTCTGAAGAAGGAGGGTGTGCCTAAACGAAGAGCAGAGTAAGTGAGACAAGCCACTGCCTGTTTCCTTACACCTTCTATCGAGAGTCGTCCAAGATTTCTTCGATGAAGCGAGACAGAGGCATCACGTGGGAGATTGAGGATGTATCTCACTCCTTTGTTGATAAGCCTTTGAAGTTTGATGTCATTGGCAACACCTGCGCCAAGGAGAACCACTGCGCAGTAATCCACATGCGGTATCACCAGAGTATTGACTAGTTTTTTCTGCATCTCCGTGTCAGTGGTCACGAAGCTGCTGGAGTTTATAAATTGCACCGTTGACATTTGATGTGACTCTGGCAATGTGCTGGTGAAAAGTTAGCTTCGAGTCGAGGATAACTCCCAGGTTCTGAAGAGACAAATGGAATGATATTGCTACATCGCCGAGCGTAGGAAGTGCATCATGGTTGATTTTGTTGATCAGGCGATTATTGCCCAAGACGATGGCCTTGGTTTTGAGGAGGTTGAGTTGTAGCCGATTTTTGTTTGCCCAGTTGCTAATGGCCAAGATGTCTTTGTTCATACTATACGCATGCAGTTTGCCAATTTGTTAGGTGAGCATGTGGCGTAAACCTGTAGATCATCTGCGAACATGAGTCTATTGGCGAACTTGATTGACTCCCCTATGCCGTTGACGAAAAGTGTAAAGAGTAAAGGGCCCAGAACCGAGCCCTGGGGGACTCCTGTATTTGTGGATACCCAGCTAGTAAGTGCGTTGGCATCAAATTTTAACGCTTGACGTCTGCCGACCAGGTACGATGCTATCCACTTTATAACGCCTTTGGAGAATCCCATTTTCCTCAGCTTTGCCAGTAGGATACCATGTGGAACAGTGTCGAACGCTTTGGAAAAGTCGAACAAGACTAGTACTGTGACCTGGCGCCTGTCCATCCCATGCCTAACATCATTTAATAGCTTTAGCAGTGCCGTTGCCGTACTGTAGCCGGTCCTGAATCCGCATTGCCACGGGTCCAGGATGTCGTGTTGCTTGATGTAAACAGTGATTTGATTGAATACAAGACGCTCTAGGATCTTACTTATTGCGGGTAGTAATGCGATAGGCCTGTAGTCATTTGCTGAGCTTGGCGTGGCGACCTTCTTGATGGGAATGATGATGGCTTTCTTCCAAGTAGTAGGGAAAGAGTCAATGATGGAACGATTGAATACGTTGGTGAGGAAGGTTATTACCAGATGCAATACTGGTCGTAACATGCGTAGGTTCAGGCCATCGGCTCCAGTGGCATTAGATTTAATTGATTTTACTACCTTCTCGACATCAGTGGGTGAAATAGTGGAAAAACTGAGCTCCGGCCGGTCAAGTGCAGGCAGAACATCGTGGTAATCAAGTAGAGTGAGCGGCTGGTCAGTGATGGAAACCTTGGCGAGGGCCAGATTCAGTTCTTCAGGAGGCACAACCAACGAATGTGAGGCGAGTGAATTAATAAGGCCAAGATTCCAAGAGGCCAAGAGAGAGAGAGAGAGAGAGAGAGAGAGAGAGAGAGAGAGAGAGAGAGAGAGAGAGAGAGAGAGAGAGAGAGAGAGAGAGAGAGAGAGAGAGAGAAAGGAGACGATTCTGTGAAAGTTCGCGATAGGATCATTAGTCGTCGGTCCTGCCAATTACGCGTCTGTTCACCGAGTATACAGGGTAATGGAGGACCAGCGGAGGGTGTACTCAACGAAGTCTCCACGAGAGGATTACTCGGTCGCGCCTAAAACCCCACAGAGCAAAAGAGGAGTCCGTTCGAGGGTTGCAAATGGAATTGCCGGACGCGAATGTAACTATTATTTAGTTAGCGAATAATTCGCGCGAAGCAGTTTGCGAAAGTTTGACGACGCGGTGATTAAAAGTTGCGAATGAGCGAAATTTGCGCGTTGCGGGAAGCGGTCGATGACATACGCTGGCCATTGAGCCAATTTTGTTAAGCCAACCAAGAGTTGGTTGGTTGAGCAAATCATTTTTCTCAGTGTACACTGAGAAAAAAATGTACCCGACAAAATAATTTTGTTGGGTAAATTTGATAACTTATAATAGTTATTTTCATTATTAGGGCGTGAAGCGCTGTTTCTAACGAGTGTGAAGTTTGCCGCACGAGCGAAGCGAGTACGGCAATCACACTCGTTAGAACGGCGCGAAACAACCGAATAACGAATTCTATTTTTTGTCACTAAGTGTCAAATACGAGGTTGACGATTTCACGCACTGCGCAGGTTATTTCACGCACTGCGCAACTTTTCACGAATTGGTGTGTGAAAGATGATTTCACATGCGTCGAGGACGCCCATGAAACCGAGTATTTGACACTGAGTGACAAAAAAAATATTTGATGGATTATCCAAATGTTTAGCTCTACCATCTACCAAACAAAAAAAAAACGTTTTCTCGGCTCGTATTCATTCCAAATATTAACCTGTCAGTCCAACCAAAAGTTCTTTCTGTGCAGTTCTCGGAGATATCGGACGAGGATCGGACGCGAAAAGTTCGCCGGGAGATCGCATCGCTACGTATTACGCATAGCCGAATACGAGAATGACTGATAACCGTACCACGGAGATGATATTACGTCCGAGCGCGATATACGCGAAACCCGGGTCGACCATTGCGGTCAACGCGGTCCGTGTACACAGTAGAACGTAACTGCATTGTGGTATAACAATATGGCGACTCGTATTCGGATTCCGAGAGCGTTAACGCAGTTCCGGTTGGAGAAGTGTCGTAGAGCGAAAAGAGAGGGTGGGGGTCGCTCTCACGTGCAGTCTGGAGTGGCGCCTTATACGATACCGCGCTAAAAGGAAATCGCTCTGAAACGGGAGTGCGCGCGGGAAATTGTCGATTCGTCGAACGGCGTACTAATGCTTTTACGGACGGAGTACTCGCGCGATGCGAATGAAACGCTGACGGGTGAATGCGAGCACGAGAAGCGGAAGGTTACACTGAGAAATAAAAGTAGTCACGACAACAGTTCGATACCTTACTTTGAAAACCTCGTAAGTTCAATTTTTGAAAGATTGAACTTACGAGGTTATCCGCGTATTGTTATAAGAAATGTCGATCTCTCTCCGCCCTCCCGGGGAAACAAGGACGAATATCGACACCTTACTTTCAAAACCTCGTAAGTTCAATTTTTGAAAACCGAAACGACGAAGGACTACGAAGGAAACGTCGAGGTACTATTTTAGACTCCGGTTTTGAAATCAGCACCAGTTTTATGTAATTATCGCGACAATTCTTTCATTCCAATAACTAAAAATAGTTGCAACAACTATAAAAGCTGGTGCTAATTACCAATCTTAAGAGTTGACTCCAAAATAGTTGTCATAACCACATTTATTTCTTTCGGTGTAAAATAGAGTTGTGAAGCGTTTAACGGGTACCCGCGCAATTACTCGAGTCGGCGCAACAAAAAAAAACGGCGAGACATTCCAAGATGAGCTCCGGTAAGTAAATCGTAAAATGGGATAAATTGGGAAATTCGTCGTCGCGTATATCGCGCTCCTTCCGCGCCCCGGAAAGGCGTGGTGCGGTATCGCATCTGCCGGGAGCAGCAGGCAATTTTATTACGGAACTCTCGAGGACTATCCGCTCCAATTTCCCGATCCAACTTGTTTACCTCGTTGAACTCCTCCCGACCACTTCGGTTAACGCGAGTTAACGCGATTTCCCCGCGTTCGAACGCTGTAATTATTGTGCGGCGATGGGCGTCCGCCTAATGTCCGCTTCGACGAAGTTCGTCGAATCCGAGTCGATTTGTGGTAAAAGAAAGCCAAATGTTGAACAAACCATTCATCCCATTCGTCGTTCAGCCCGGCATCGATCCCCGACTGCAACCTCATCGTCAAATTTCTTAAACTCCCAAAAGAGGAGAAGCCCTCGCGAGTCGATATCTCAGCTGACATCAAAAAGCGGTACAATAATTGATTCAAAGCCGAGAATCGCACACACACAAGCACTCTATAAATCATTCTCATCGGTACTACAATAGTCGCGGCTATCGGTCGCACTATACACGCCCGGAAATCGCTCCCAAAAGTGCAACCTCATCATTGGAATCCTAAACTTTGCTTGGGGAAAGAGAAGCCTCTCGACTTCGCAATCCCCCGATGCCGTTCGACGCGAATACGCTGAATATAATAGAACACTTCGATTCGAACGAACATCTGCACTGAGAAAAATAATTAGGTCGAAATGACAAAATGCATCTGTGTAATTTGATGCGTTTAGTTATTCTAACCAAAATACTGGTCAGTCGAACCAAATATCAAATTATTCTAACCAAATGTTTAATTATTTCAACCAAACGTTTAGTTATTCTAATCAAAAAGTGGCCGATTTAACCAAAAAAATATGGAGGATTCTTATTTCACGAAACAATTTGCTCATCGTTTCCAGGATTTTAGTTTGATTGACAATGTAATTTTCTCAGTGAATGTTTCCGTTAGCCATCACATCGAATTCTGAGCAAATAAATAATCCAACGTACAATAAATTCATTTGAATCCTGGAATCCGCTTTTCAATACATCCACCCTCCCCTTCCCACGTAGTCACACCGTGGATTCTTCCCGAATTCCAAAAGTGGTGCGATTAATTCGCCGCGAATGGAAGACGAATCGAGAGACGTGCCGCGCGGAGAAAACGCACGGCCGAGCCAATCGCGCCGCTCGATGCCCCGCGGAGAGCGACCTCCCCTCAATACGATCCAATCAACCTTAGCACCGTACACTCTTATCTTTGAAATCGCGTTTAAGCGTTTTAGGCGAGCGGATAAGCGGCTATGAATCATTCCACGCGCGAGACGAGGGACGATCCATCATCGGCCAATAACGAAGTGGGTTAATAATGCCGGCCGCGAGCGACGGCAGGGATGAATGTATAAAATCGAGACGCCATTAGCAGATTGGACGCGGCTATCAGTTCCATCGACGGATCTCGCAACGAAGCTCGCGCAGCCGCGCGGACGCGCTTCGCGCCATTCTTATTTAAGCGCAGGCGGTGCAACGAGGCGTCGCGTCGTCGGCCGACGGGCGCCGATGACGACGCGGAATTGCCACGCGAGCACTTCGAGGAAAGTGCGAGTCCCCCGGAGAAAGACGCGGACACCGATTATTTATTTTTGCGATTTAGAAATTTGCTCATGTAACTCCTTCTTTCAAGGAATATTAAGAGGCCGACACACACCGGTCGCGGCTGTAAAGATATATTTCCAATATGTGGTGCATAAGAACCTTTTGTATTTTCGCCACCACACTTAAAAAACATAAATCTAGGGCCCTATAGAAAAAAATTAATAAATAAATTTGTTGTAATCAATCGGCGACCTCAGAAATTTATTTATTAATTTTTTTTTCTATAGGGCCCTAGATTTTTGTTTTTTAAGTGTGGTGGCGAAAATACAAAAGGTTCTTATGCACCACATGTTGGAAATATATCTTTACAGCCATGAGACCGGTGTGTGTCGGCCTCTTAAAAAAAGAAAAATAAGTACTTAATATGTATCAAGTAAAAGGAAACTATTGAAATTTAACCTGTTCATTAAAATTTTTCGAAATGAAGAGCAAGCTTCTTCTTTATTTGAGAGAAAAGAATATTTAAAATGAAACAAAAAATTTGTATCATGTAGAGGCAATAACTATTGGAATTTAAATTATTCGTTCAAATTTCCCCAAACGAACGGCCAGCTTTTTTTTATGTAAAAAAAGACAAGACATTTGTGTAATACATAGAGAGAGGCTACTGGAATTTAAACTATTGATTCAAATTTTCCCAAACGAATGGCCAGCTACTTTTTATTTAAAAAAGAATATTAAAAAAAAACAACAAATTTCTATGACGCATAAAGAAGCTACTGGAATTTCAACTATTCAGTCAAATTTCCCCAAACAAACGGCCAGCTTCGGTGTGAAGGTCAACGACCCCATCGCCGAACCTAGGTCAACCCGATCGCCGCACACGATACCCTATCTTTCACGGCGTAAGTGAAGTTACCCGGAGGAAATACGAGTATCTGACCGCTATTACTGACTGCCGACCCATTGACGACCGCGCGATTCGCACAGGTGCGATAAAGTCTTATCGGGCCGGCGAATGAAAATTTTTAGCACACCTTTGTATCGTTCGTCACACGCGATTACGTCCCTACGGTCTATCGAGCGGTCGGAGACCTCGTGTTCTCGTGACGCTTTATCATCGCACGCGGGCGAGTCCAATGTGGCATACGTATTTTTATTATATGCAGCTATGGTAGATGCAATGAAGAGACGAAACGCGCGACTGCCCTGTCATTAACGTGGAAGAAGAATGCGGATCAAACGGTCGGTTTCGTCAAACATCCGGACGAGCGGCGATTATGCTTTCTTTTGGAAAAAAAAACTAGATCAAACGGACCCGACGCGCTTCGGCTCCGATACGAGTCAGCGCACGTTACACGGTCAACCGGTCAGCGAGGAAATAAACCAGTACGGCGCGGGGAGACGAGGAGAGGAGGAGCGGTGACGTTTCTCTCGTCGAGAGCTTATCTCCTTCGCCGCGATAACAAAACGGACGTATCGTCATTCTCGAAGGCCGGTGGCGCGAAGAACTGCACCGGGGCGAATCGTAGAATAATTCGATCGTTTTTTCTCTATATCCACTGGATCTTGCATATCAGGCAGAAAAGTTCTATATATTTTGTATATAATCCATATGTGATTTTGGTCATATATGGATCCTTAATTTGATTCAGCGAATCGCGCATTTTTATGTCCCTGGATTCTTCTTACCCGACATATGTATTTTGATCTCGATTGTCAACGGTGCGGGAGTCGTTATTTAAACGGAGGAATCGGTACATGGAGAAAAAGTGTCGCGTACCGAAGATTCAGTTTTTTACCAAACCACGTAAATTCATGCAGCAGGGCCTCATATACCGGGATCCGACCGGTCCCAAGGAAAATGCAGAGAAAATTTTATAATCTTTTACTCCTTGTTCTCTGCTTCCCTTGGGACACAGTTGGTTGCCAGATGCCTTGCCTACACAGTTTCTTTTTCGAGCCTCTCCGGTTTTTTTCCTATCATAAACTTTAGAAAATTGTACATGCCCTCTCCTCCTCTTTCGACCTCACCACCAACACAATTTTGTAACCTACCAGTCAGCCACCGTTGAAGCGGCCAACAAGCAGGTCACAAATACAGCATCACTGAAAACATTCGCATTTGAATTTATGTCCTAGCCCTTTTAGTTAAGTGCGGGATTCCGCGGCGGCATTCAGAAAACGCTCGCGAACAAACAAAAAGAATTAGTAATTTTTACAGGGAATCTCAGTAACAGGGCTCCTCGAGGTGAATCATTGAATTTTTTAATAGACAGTGTACTTTTTACAGTTTGTAACAGTATAAACTCATAAATATCCAACATATATTAAAATCGGCTGGCAAGTTTTACCGTATAAACTGATTTTTATACTATTACGAACTGTGTAAAGAGTACGCTGTGGTATATTAAAAACTTCAATGTGTGTGTGTGCTTCACCTCGAGTTGCCCTGTCACTAGGATAACCCGTGATTTTTACTAATCATTTTTCTCCGTGAAGGATCGTAGAGTACGACACAAAGCAAATTTCGCGAAGCGATACGCTACAGCTTGTCGACACGACGATGCTAATCAGGCGGAAAAATTCTATATAATTTGTATATGATCCACATGTGATTTTGATTATACATGGATTACATATGATTTCTATATTAATCGTATAGGATTATATATAGAGTTTTTAATGATTGTATAATCCATGCATAGTCTGTACCCCTATATGGTTAATATAAAAATCATAATGTGTAATCCATGTATGACCAAAACCACATATGGATCGTACAGAATTTTTTCGCCTGGGCGGTAATAACCATTAATAGAACCGCGCAGCGAGAACGCTTACTCACGCAAATAGGCAAACGAAGAACGAGAGGCAATCTCTCTTATCGTATATTCTCTCCCTCCGCGACGATATCATTTACTACGAACTAGCCGCCACTTCGTTCCTCCGAGGCGCAAAAGTCGACAATATATGATAGTAGTCATCACCGAGCTGTTTCGCGAACTCCTATATCGATCCTTCGACTCTCTCTCTCTCTCTCCTTCTCTCTCTCTCTCTCCCTCTCCCTCTCTCTCTCTCTCTCTCCCTCTCTCTCTCTCTCTCTCGAGATTTTTCACGATGCTCCCGTGTGCCAAATCCCCGGTTATTTTCATTATCTCCGAGTTATCACGCGCCGCGGCGACAGCGCGCGTGTCGTGCTGTCAACTTGCTCGCGCGCTCCGCGCTCACGAAGGGGGCGATAGAAAATAGATTTTTGAGGTCGGGAGGAACGTTCCTGCCGCGGGGGAGTAAGAGGATCGCCACCGAGGGGCCAGCGAACGGGCGTGAAGCCATTCGCCGGCAATCTTCGCGGAGGCGTCGAGATAACCGCTCGGAAGAAACGCCGCGACGTGGACGACGTTCGATAATAAGAGACCCGATATTCATACGCCTTCAAACGGGGAGCATTTGCCTTTGTAATGGCGAGTATTCCATGCATATTTCATAACCTCCGTGCAATATCCACCTGCACGCGCGCTAGGGAAAAAGGCGGGGCGGGAGATGGAAACGCTTCACTCTCTGCCGTGCGCTCCCCCGAGAGAGACTCTCTCTCCGGAGGCACGCGCCGCTCGCGCGCGACGCACGCGGCCGAATCGACCGAAAACGGCAGCGCTCTCCCATTTGCGGGTGGCCCTCTTTTACTCCGGCGCTCGATCCCTCTTTCTCGCTCTCGCGGAGTCGCACTCGCTTTCCGCACGCGCGGCGAATCCCTCCACTCGTCGTCGATACGCGTGCACACAGCGGCACCGCGATGACGACGGGATTCGATGAATATGCACACAGACGTGCGCGCGGCGAAGTTATGAAATTCCGCAAAGTATCGATCTCGCCGTCTCTTCGGCTGGGAACGGAATCTGTTGAGAGAGCGAGCCGTCGGATGTATCGGAAAGGCGATCGATTTGGAATTCGCTCTCGATCGCGATGCCGGATGAATTTTCTTCCATCGCATTCGAAGGAGGCAAACATATCGCGGCGTTCTACATATGTATTTTCTCCCTTTCGCAGCTCGTGCTCCGGATGTCATTTTTGCAGGTATACCGGGTGATTCTTTAATATCGCGACAAACTCCAAGGATGGGTTCCTTGGATGAAAATAAGAAAAAAAAGTTCCTATGCACATGGCGACGTCGGCGACGTTTGCGATGTACCTATAATAATAGAGTAATCCTATACGCCGACCCCCCTGGGTGAGCGCGCGTTTCGTAAACATTATAAAGAGAAAAAGAATTAGTTGGATCTACTAAAAATTACTTGAAGGGTCACAAGTAATTATTTATTTAGATCGATTAAATATTTGTTTTATTAATGGGCAGAGTACCCCATATGCAAAACCCGCTATGTGCTTCATAACAGAAAATTTAGGGTATTAACGAAAAACGTATAACCAAATAAAAACAAGATTTGGAAAATGTTTTAGTTATTGAAAAAATTGAAAATAATTATTGTAAATCTTTAAAATAGTCACCCATAATCCTATAAATAATAGAATTAAGTTATTTAGGTTTGTATTTTGTTCATAGCGTATTATGTATATAGCAGGTTTTGCAAATCATCAATGCCGTATTGGCTTTTTATAACTTGCAAAACCCGTTATTTTCGATCATTTCAGGCTTAATATTCTTGCTTAATTTAATTTTATTATTATTATTGCAATTAACCAAATAAATAGAAAAATTAATAGTTAAAGCATAATTTATTATTATTCAAAGAAAAAGTAGTGAAAAACGAAAAATACAAACATTAAAAATTAAAAAAAATTAAGTCATAGACTCTGCGTCATCTTCAGGGAGTTCGAAGTCACTATTATTGGTGCAACTGTCATCGTCATCACCATTATTGTTAGCAGTAGCGGCTGTATCATTTTCCTCCGAAGCAGAAAAGATGTCGTTATAGAACTGCAACTTTTCATTTTCATTCCAGTCAATAATTTGAGATACTTGCCTAGCCTATAGGGATCAGTGAATGAAACTGCAATGCAAACAAATGACGACGTGTTAAAACAAACAACCTTAAAAGACCGCGAAATCTAAGAATAACTAGTTTTGCAGCCGTATTCCCAATATACCTAGCAGACACACACATCGAATATAACGCACTTTACACGCGTTCAAACGTTTAGCCGACTTTGCATCTGTACACCTCGTGCATATAGCGGCTTTTGAAAATGTACCCACTTTTTCGATTCGATTTTAAATAGGTAATAGCGCGTTTTTCAGCTCAAAATATGTTCAAGTAGTTAGCTTTGACCTTTTAGAAGACAGTGGTGCCAATATCTCAATTATTATTTTTTTGCCATATAGTGGGTTTTGCATATGGGCTACTCATATGTCTTCCTTGCTAACGCATACTACTTCACGTGATTGTAAGGAAGAGATATCTAATTGATGTATTAAGGATTTTATTGATACAAATAAATAATTACTTGCGAGCCCGATAAAGTTTTCGAAAGCGCTAGAGAAAATTAGAGCGTATATGATTCTTGTCGCGACGATTGTGCTCATTGCACTTACCGGACCGACGTCGCTCCTTTGGAAAACTTTAATTCGGTTAATTACCGCTTCGCGAACTCTTCCCCGTGACCGAACAAAGGGACCTTTGATCCCGCGTCTGCACGAGAGAAGCCGCCGCTCTGCAGGCGTGTGCTCCGATCTCGGTTCTCCGCCGAAGTAAAGCAACAACTATCGCCTCCACGGTGTAATAACTGGCTTTGACGCGGTCCTCCCCGAGCAGAGGGACACGCAATCTCCCGCGATACGCGGCAGGGAATCCTCGTCGTTGAAAAATTTGCGGACGGCCCTATATGGAGCTTCCTTTCGCGGCGCGTCGCGCAGAGATGGTTTCGCGATTATCGTTCGAGCGAAAACGGCGGCGGTCGACGAAAAGTGGATGAAAAATTCGCCAGATCGGAAACTATAGGAATGCCGCAAAAGAGAGAGAGAGAAAGAGGGGAGAGGGAGAGGCGCGTCGCGTCTCGGACGGGCCGGAGAGCCTCGCAAAAAAGCGCTCCGCTTACTTTGGAAATTTCATTTCTGTCGGGGTAAACACTGCGGCTGTCTGGCGGAAATAATTGATCAGCCCGCGAGACGCCGCATCGGAGCTTCACTTTATCCCTCCTCCTCCTCCTCCTCCTCCTCCTTCCGTTTAAATGTGACAGAAGAACGGATTTTACATTTTTTAATATCTTGAGGATCCTGTCTTAGTTGATGAAGCCGCCATGTTTCACATAACTTTTACATGCAGAGTTTATGTCTGGATTATGAACATCAGATGATGTTGGTAAGAATTTAGATCCATTCTCATTTCCAAATAAAAGTAATTTCACTGACGAACTGCACTCAGGGAAAAGGTCTAGTTGAATAGGAATCTGTGATAGAAAATTTATGTGAAATAAATAGAAATTTATTCACATCGAACAAAAGTTTATTTGAACTAAATAAATGTTCTAAAAGGTTTATATCCGATGAAAAAAGAAATATGCAAGACATCAATCAAATTCAAATAGACTTTTGTTCGATGTGAATAAATTCCTATTTATCTGAAATAAATTTTTCTGTCAAGTTCGTATTCAACTAGACCATTTCCCTGAGTGTATGATGTTTCCGGTAAAGCAGACCATCGTCTTCGCTTTTCACGGTAAATTATTGCAGTTCAGTAACTAATGATTTGTTCATTTTGGGGAGTGCTAGGAATTTTTTATAGTTTTATTTTGTGAAGTAACAAAACTACGACCACGTGTAACAATTTAAATGTCTCCTTTATCGGCAAAGCCATCGTTCAGCAGCGAAAAATTCTTTATCTGGAAATAAAAATGGATCTAAAATGTAGAAAGAAAACATGGCGACTTCCCTAGTGAATCCAAACAGGACAGAATTCTTGAAGAAGGGTGCGAGTTTCTTTCCCGGGTCATTAAGGGTCTCCGGAATAAATGCCAGAGGGATTTGTCCTCGAATTCGACGACGAAATCGATCAGACCGCCACGCGCCGATTATTCTCGACAAACTTTGTGAGAAAGTTTTAATCGGATAAAAACGACGACGGGAACTATGCGCGTGCTGTCGCGAGCGATGCGAAAAGGGGGAGCGAAAAATTGGGGAAATTTTGTTTGGTTACGATAAGGAAAACGGAAGATTTATTCGTCCTTCCGCGACAAAGATATTCGAGGGCGTCTCGCAGAGGAACGAAATGTTAACACACATCTCGTCCCCGGACGAACGAGGGAGCTTTATATGGGAGATATGCGACGTTTCTCGTGATTTAAAATAGGTAAACAGAAAAGTAGAGCAATCACAATAGAAGCAAAACTTTTCAAACGGTTTATAAAATCGACCCGTCGATTAATCTTTATCGGCGCTTCAAAAGTAACAAAGCTTGGAACAAGTGTTCAGCTGTAAATCAATCGGACATAGCCACTTGGTTACCCGAAGCACACCACGCGACATCCACTGGATTTTGGAGAGTCACGCGCGCGCGATTCTCCGATTCTCCTCTTGTGGATTGACGTCACGGATCAACCCGTAAACCCCCTTCGCCGAAGTCGTACGCGCGCCCGTCTATTTGTCGAGGAACGAGATTTTACTCTCCCGCGCGAAGGGGTAACGCGATCTCAGAAACGGGGAGTGTAGCTATCGTATTGCGGCATCATCCCTCCCTCTCCTCGCATCGGCAGATGCTGGCTTTTGCCGAACGTGTAATTTCTACCCCTTCGTCCCTCTCTTTCTCCCTCTTTGTTACACCCTGACAGCGCGTATCGCGCGTACGATCCGGTACAATGCGAGGTACAGTGGTGGCGCGCGAGGCTTAAGTTTACGAGAAAATATGACGTATGATATATTTTACCGTCAGTGGGAGATTCACGGGGAAACTGAGAAATTCATGAAAGATATTTCACCTTGGCGTGCGGTTTGGAGTTTATCGCGACATATTTTTTTCACGAGAACTCGACTCTCGAGTGAAATCTACATATATACATTCATACGATAGTGTGTACGCGTATGCGTATAAGTGCACTAAGAAAAATGACTTGGTCAATTTAACCAAAATCCGCGAGATGATGACCGAATCGTTTAGTGAAACATTGTTTGGTTATACTGACCATTTCCTGGTTAAAATAACTTGATATCTAGTTAGAAATATACCTACCTGAAATTCCGAACGTTCATTTGAACCAAAAATTATCGACTTTAAGAGATCATGGCCAATGTTGAGTTTATTGATTATTAGTTCTATACAGAAATTGTTGGTGTGCCTGAAGTTCCGAGCGTTCATTGAACGAATTTCGATTTTAAAAGATCATTGCCACTGTTGAGTTTATTGATAGTATTTTGATTAGAATAACTAAATTCATTTAACCAGATGCGTTTCGTCATTTTAACCAAGTTATTTTTTCAGCGCACACCGTTAAAAGGATTTGTAAATTTGCTATACATTTTCTGTACAAAAGTATTACAAAATTACAAGTTAGGCGCAGTAATGTGAATTACTATTTTTTCCCCACTCATGCCCATTTCGAGAACTTTTTCAGCCTATTTTTAGACCGTAAGATGGCGTTTTACCCGCGTGACACCGAGCGGGAGTCCGCAGGCTGTCAAAAGTACTTTACTCAAACTGTGGCGCGATTGCTTAGTCCGAAGTGGGTCCTTTTTTCAAACTGATGAACGCAACGTGAAGTGAGCCGTGCATATGTTTTGTTTTGAGAAATGGGCATTCGTGAGAAAAAAATAGTATATGTCATTCGGCTGAAATCCTCGGATTCTTAAGACTGTGTTTAGATCGTAGCATGAGGCATGGTGGAAAGACGAGGCTCGCCCTATGACCTAATTAAACACAGTCTGAAAAAGCCTCGAATTTCCGCCTAATGACATACGATACTATTACAGTGTAGCTACACGATACGCAAGCGGTACAAAGAAACTCGAAATTCGCGAAGGAACTGTCGCGACACGAGGAGTCGCCTTCTGTTTTCGATCAAAAACACTCTCACGGAGACCGAAAACATTCTCCCGCTCCCTTTCCCCGTAAAAATCCGATCTCGCTCGACTGCTTATTTCCATAAATTCGATTACATCAACGGCGCCGAAACGAGCCTTCGCAATCGGCGCGAAGGAAGGTCCGCGTTCTATTCGGTGGTTTGGAAAGGTGAAGGATCGGGTCGCGCGGAAATTCCAGCATGTGCGAGAAGTCCTTCGACAATCCGGTTGAACGCGCGGGTCCGGGGCAAGACGAGAAAACGAGTAACCGCCGCTGCACCGGCGAGTCGGCTGCCGACTTTTTTTTTAACCGACCGCATCGCAGTCCAGCGCGCGATACCGCTGGAGGCTCGTTCGCTTATACAAGGCGATACGCTCAACGCTTCGCGATAAATGGTCTCGCGAAATAGAGGACCACGCGTTACGTTTCCCGCGACCACCTCATCGAAATCAAGGTGTTTAGCGATTAAGGATAATAAATTTCCATGATATTTCCATGATCTCCAGGCGAGATTTCTGTATTTTTCCATGATCGCGCCAATGACTTTTAGTGTTTATGCAGAATTTTCTGCTCAAATAGAAATACATTTTCGTTTCAATAATATCAATAGTAATTCTCACTCTTTCCTGCCATTGATCTCGTTAGCGGGCATTAAAGCGAAATTCACCGATCGTACATCTAACGTATTCGGCATCCCGAGGTCATAATAATAAATCTTATTAAATCAATAACTTGTTCTATAATTCCGTGATATTTTCATATTCCAAAAAAATTCCATGATATTTCCATGATATCCCATCCTATGCAATTAAAATTCCATGATTTTTCCATGACCTGCATGATTTCCATGTTCGCTAGCCACCTTGGAAATTATCCTCTGCTACTTCGTCCGATCGCGCGATCGAAATTCACCGAGCGAATGTGTTCGCCCGCTATCGAATTATCCCGTCAAATGCAACACACTGCCAGTCGCGTCCACGGTATGTAGACTCGCATGCGGTGCAGCGATCACAAAAAAACCCGAGCCACGCGGACCGTGCTTCGTATCGCGAATGTGTTGACGCGTATAAATGTATCGATTCGCTCGGGCCGGGCCGCCCGCTTTTTCAGATTGCATCGCGCCTTCCAAAAACGTCGCACAGCGCGCGAAATCCAACGGACCGAATGTACCTGAAATGTCGAATGTTCATTTGAACGAAAAGTGTTGACTTTAAGAGATCACGGCCCGTGTTGAGTTTATCGATTACTAGACCTACAGAGAAATTTTTACGAACTGAGCGACTATCGAAAACAGAGTAGGTAATCAATAAACTCAACATTGGTCATAGTCTTTTAAAATCGAAATTTTTCGTTCAAATGAACGTTTGGAATTTCAAGCACATCTCTATTGAAAAAGTATCATTGATTCTCATAGATTCTCATAGAAAACTTGTAAAATCCTTATAAAATTCCCACTGGAATATGATGTCCTTCAGACATATCAATTCCAGATACCCTCTTATAAAAATCTGAGAGATATGTATGTATATGTACCTAAATATATTTGTTGAAACAAATAAAATCTTGCAAGATTCTATTAGTACCTAATTAGAAATAGAACAGCGTGTGTACAGGTCTTTATTATCTTTATGGGATTCAACTTTTTACGGATACATATATAAAATTCGGTATAAATCCCTATTCATTATCTCAGATACACATAGAATCCAATGCATTCCTATTCGTCCTTCTCAAACTTTTCTAATGGATGTCTGGAATTGTTGTGTCAGAAGCCCATCCGATTCCTATAGAAATTGACCCGTGTATCGAACGCGGGAATCATCTTCGAACGCGACCCGATTAGATCGTTAACGCGCGCAGCCTGTACACGCGGTTGCGAGAGACATTCGCCATAAAAACGTAAACACGACGTGAAGACTCGACTCGCTGATTTTCTCGAACTCACCGGAGGATGCTCCTGCTGTGATCACGCCTCTGATCGCTCTTGTTTTCTACTTCTATCACTCTTCTCACTTTCACTCTCTTTCTATCAACACTCCTCTAATTTCTTCTCGTTTCTCGCCAACTTCGGCTCACGAGCGCACTCTTTGGAATCACAAAAACGAGCCGCACGACGAACGACACACTGCCGATATGCGATGGGCGCGTTAACACGTGGCGACGATCGCGAGCGACGAACGATCACCGCACGATCGGACGCACCGGCGTCGATGGAAGGCTTTTTTACCTCGTTGGCACGCTCGAAACGCTCGCACGGTCAACTGATAAACGTGAACTGACTGCGGATCGGACGTGCACGACTCCGCGGACTTCGAAAGACTGTCCCCGATTCGCAGCGCCGCGCGCAACTCTCCGGCGCCTTCGTCGCCGTCGGGTGACAAGCGAAGCTGGGTTATTTTCCCAGTGAGAACGAACCTCTCGACGACTGTCCGACGTACCGGACGCTCGTTACGTTGTCTCTGTACGTGTGCAATTCGCGTTTCCGTATTCACGACTGATCGACACAACTTTAACGAACGGCTCGCGATTGCGCGCTACTGCCCCTCGTGTGCAGTTTATCTCTACTAAGTGTTTCTCTCCCACTCGTCGTCGCACTCGCCACCGTTCGTCGCGCCATCTCGCGCGTCCTACCTGCGAAACGTTTGAACCTTCGTTCGCGCGATTCGCGTCTGATTGATGATGGAAGAAAAAGGAAATGTAGTGATAATCGTTGCTAAAGCGTAATTTACATTTGTCACTTTGGATGATCATCTTGGAGGAATCATCCGAAGTGTGTGTGTGATAAATGTAAATTCCCTTTCATTTTGGTTTCATCCAAAATGTGCACCTGTGGATATTACCCTGGATGCTTTCACTCTGAGTGATTCACTTTGGATGTACATCAAAAGTGATACAGTGTAAATCCTGCTTAAGCGAGCTGTTCGTTTAAAATTTTAGCTTCGAGGACCTGCGAAATAATGTTGAGGTCACTTATTGTCCGATGAATTGCGTTTAAACGCTGCGCGCTGTGAATTTAATTTGTACACTGAGAAATATGAACTAGTCAATTTAATCGAAATCCTGGAGACCATAATGAAACCGTTTGGTAAAATGTGGATTCTCTCTCTCCATCTGTCTGTTTAAACTGATCATCTGATTAGAACAACTAGACGTGTAATTAGAATAACTAAATATGTAAATTAAAATAAATAAATATCTGGTTAAAATAACTAAATTCATTTACCCAGATGTGTTTTGTCATTTTAACCAAGTTATTTTTTTCAGTATATGTATGCAGACGCTTGATGAGTGCTCGAATGATCATGAAACGAGTAATTTCAAAATTCTAGGGCTTCATCGATGGTATCATAAAATAAATATTTAGAAAAACATACATACAATAAATTCAGGCAGAATACTTTGAAATCGAATACTTCTTCCTTTACATATCGTCTGTTCTTGCACTGCTGTCAATTTGCATAATAAAGCTATAAATAATCGTACACCGCGGACGATTTTCTTTATATGCTTGACTATTAATTCTTCCTCGTCGTTACAAGAATTGAGACGTCAGTAGCGAAAGAAAATTGTTTTATCGCACAAGATATTTATGTATACGGGTCTCGAGCTATATCGCGTTACGTATTCCTACAGGGAGCTGTGTAATGCACCGCTAGGTCTAATCTGCTGTAACTCGAGGCAGAGCTTGTACACAAAGTACTCTTTAAGGATCCCCTCATTTCCTTGGTTGAATAATCGCTCGATATTCGATCGCCGGGTAATTTTCTGTAACGCGATGCGCTCGTAACGATATCGGCGCTGCAGTTGCAGTAAAACTCGTTTAAGATACGAATCAACAGACCGAGGGAGCTTCGTATCTTAAGTAGAATCGTATCTTATCCGGATTTCATAGTTAATGCATAAGAAGCCAGAGCACATCGTATATTAACGTGTTGTAACTATTTATAACTCTTATTTTAGTTATTTCTAATAGTTTTGAAGTATTCAAGAAAATTTGTATTCAGGATTTTTAAATGAGTAACTTTGTTATTTTTTCAAAATATGTCTGTTATTTTCCTTTCTTTCTTAAAGACACGTGGTAAATAGGCTGCACAGACACTGTGTGCTTCGTATATTTGAGCGGGTTTCTTAACATCAAGGGACCAATTTTCTTCGTGAATCAAGCGGGATCGTATTTTATCCGTACGTATTTTAAGCGGGTGATTTTACACAGATTTTGACGGGCATTTTTCAAGGGACCGAAAAAAATTCATATCTTTAAGCAGAAGTATCTTAAACGAGTTTTATTGTACGTACCTCGCCTGGCGAAGGCGAGTCACACCTCGGGGCGAAATATCTCGTTGGAGGCGTCGATATCTAAAAGCCACAGCGCGCTGATCGTTCCAAGCGTTTACCGAGAAAATTCGATTAAGAAGTTCTATCCGTCTCTCGCCGACGGATTAAGGGGACGCTTTGTGTTACGCGGAAGTTTGTTTGTTTTCCGTTGAAACAACGATCAGTTTTGTTACTTACTCCCGATCTTACAGCTTCTCTGTCGATGTATATCTTATACATATATCTGGCACCTTCGTTCCCAGCACAGATTCCAGTAATGAAAACTTCCATTTCCCCCGCCCCGTTCATCGACCTGGCGAACTCTCGGTACCCATTGCTCCCTTCGAGCTCGCCGAAACTTTAATGCCTGCAGGGGAAGGGTTGAGCTTGCGTATTTAATGAACACGTATTGTGCGCGTGCAACGCACGATACGCGAGGTGGAAACGCGTTGGTGTGCAAAGCGCTCCAGCGAATAGACGATGATGCAATGAATTTATCTGCAATTGCAATTACTTGCAAATGTAAATTGTATCGTACCTATTGCTATTTGCTCGATTCGTCACAACGTTGTCATTCGACATCGCGTTATTTTTATAATTCCTCGTGCGCGTTGCTATATATAATGCATCTGATAACGAGAAAACGTCATTTACCTTTGCAGTGCTCGCTGAAATCGCTTGTATACATATGTATATCATATGAGGCTAAACTTACTCGCCAGGAAAGAAACTCGAATCACTATTATCTCATTATTTATGAGCCTTAGGCTCATATTTGTGTAATACTATTTTGAAAATTACATTTCAATCTACAATAAAGTCTTATATCAATATAGGCCAAAAGCTCATAAATAATGAGATAACGGTAATTGGAGTTTTATTCCTGGCAAGTAAATTTAGTCTCATATGGTACACGCACTGAAACAAATTTGTTTCATTCAACTATCGGTGAGGTTGAATACGGCGAACCTCATGGTGTAGGTAATTGTTTCAAGTAGATATTCATTTGTTTTAACTTCAATTTGGTTGCTTCAACTTTATTTATTTTTCCTTAAGCCGGCTATACACGTAACGGTATACCTCACAGATAGACCTGTTCAGGTCGCCTGTACCTACAGGCAAACTGGAGCGTGTATGTGACAAGACTTGCAGATATCCCTACCTGTACAGGCGACCAGAAGAGAATCGAAAATTTACATTTTATACCTGAACAGGTACAACTGTCATGTATACCATTGCGTGTATGGCCGGCTTAATTACACTCTTATGGGGCATTGAAATAACTGCACCCCCCGTAAGGTTTGCCGTATTAAGCTCCACCGATGGTTAAATAAAGCAAATTTTTTTTTTCAGTACAGTTCTAAACTCACACATCTCCTGTCTATATACAATCTCTCGCAAATATTTGCTCATATACCATATGTCGCGCGGAAAACCGATCAGGTGGGGGCTGTCTGAATTTGATCTCGGCAATCTGCTTGGACGATGCTCGATTGATTCATTAAGAAATTCAGAAGGCCCCCACCTGATCGGCTTTCCGTGCGACATATGGTATACCGATCGCACATTCACGTCCCGGAAAAGACTCGCGACACGGCCCGCCGCGACGTTTCGCAATCGCGCCGCAGTTTCCCTTGCGCAACGCGGTGCAGCGCACTTTTGCTCGCAACGGTTCAGCGACGGAATAAATCGTCCGAACCGAGAGACCACCTGCTCTCACGCCACGCGTGTCGTTCCCGTCGCACGAGACTGCATCGCTATCGCCGTTACATTACGCCCGGTCCCTTCCGGTCTCCTGGAAGGCGCGGAGTCGCGTTCTCGTTTCCCCGAGATAGCGCGGCTGGTCGCTAATAAATCTCTCGCAATCTTCGCGTTATTAAGGGTAGCCGGTCACGTTTTTCCCCTTGAGGTCGCGTCATCAGGAGGGGCACTTCGAAAGTGGCGGATCGGTCGATTTTGACGATCGACGAGCGGATGGCGAGAAGAGGAGGGGTAGCAACGGGAGAGCGCGAAGCGAAAAGAGCGAGGAGGAGCGGCGAAGAATCGCGGAGTCCTCGATGCGGACGGAAGAGGATATCGCGCCTGTAGCCTCGCGGAGGTCTTCCGAATGGATCAATATTCGACTCGCCGCGGGTTGCCATACGCGATAATAGTTTTGCTTCTTTCAAGATTCGGTGGTATCTCGTTGTCGGATTATTGGTAATTGTTATCACGTGTAGCTATCGCGGAACTTTAATCTATAAAGAAGTTGATGAATTGAAGAATACAAGCGATGATTAATTTTTGATTTTACAGAAGAACTTGCGTAGGATTCCGCTCGACGCGGTGCATACACTCAGGCCTGACCTCGAGCCAGCGTCGGCCCACCCTTATGCATAGACTGGCTCAAGGTTGGGCCAATGGTGCGTGCCGTTTTAATTCCTGCGAACGGCAAATCTTGTGGAATCATAATTCAGTTGGAAAAATAGCACGGACGTTATTTTAACCGCGTCGCGATAAATAATTGCCACCACCACGCCAACCCGTACATTTGACTGTATGCGTCCACTCCGCATGCGATAAGGTAATACGTAATAAATACGCGACGTAAGATCGGCGTCCATATACATATGTACGGGTCTCATTCTCATTACTCATTCTCATTACAAAGTCCGGTCGTTATGATTTCAACCGCCCCTTTTTATTTTCGACGCGTTAGCGAAGGTGCGTGAAGTGCAGACAAAAAAACGAGCAATTCGAACCGATTTACGATCCACTCGCGTACAATTTGTCGCGACTCCCCGTGCAAATCCGCAAAAATAAATAGCGCGAACTGCCGGGCGTTAAAATAACACCACGCGAAATTTATGCGGCAATTCGTTCCGACGCCGGAATATACGCGCGCCGAAGAACCGGGAAACAGTCTTCCCGGCGATTAATTGTCCGTGCGATAAAAGACTTTATTGACTGTTCATTGCTCACGTGGGTAGCTTCGATATTTAGTTCTCAGGGGTATTGCTTCGCGCTGATTACGAAGGCACGGTTATTAAATTGGTATCTCGCAGAGGAAATACGAGATATCGACGACTTCAGGTGGTTGAAAATTATTTTTTCACGGAAAATCATCGATAACTCGGTGTTCCTTTGAGTCTTCGGCAATATATCCGTGATTTTCAGAATCAGCGTGGAAAAATACATCGGATAGGGTGATCGGGAACTCGATTTCACAGATTTCGATTTTTACGAAAAATGAAAAAATGTAGGGGAGACTGTCCTAAAACGACATACCCAACCTATTTTAAGTAAAAAGTCCAAAAAATAAAATGAAATAAATGTCTAGAATGCCATCAAGTACTTTATTGAAATATGTAATATCAAGTGGCAAAAGTCTTATTTATACACAAAAATGCTTACTTAGACAAAATTTTGATTTTACCAAAAAGTAACGATTTTCAGCAAGTAACAAGTATATCGGATAAAATGACGTACCACATACAAATGCAGTTAATTTGCAATAAGCGCAACACATAAAAGTTATTTCTACTGTTAAAATAAACAAAAAACATTATTTAATATATGAGAAGCCTCTTAGCATAAAAATTATGGTAATTAACATATTTTAACCCTGGCAAATCTCACAAGAGAATTGTTTGGCTCGCTTTCTTACACCTGCTTACACATACTTAGGAACTGGAAAATATGGAACTTTATTTGAAATTATAAGACCAAAAAGTAATTAAAATACAACTTCAAAATTAAAAACTAAATATTGCAGTGGGTATGACATCTACTAGGGTAAAATGGCATACCTATGTTATTTTATACGTTACCCCAGTATGTCATTTTAACCAAGTAAGGTACTGGTAGAAAATATCAGTAATAAAATTATACTTACATTTTATTGAAAAACCACTGGCATGAAAAATAAATATATTGTGCTTAGAACGGCAGTCTTAAATGTTTAAAACAAAAAACACGTTTCTGTCCTTTCCATCAACAATAATATTGTAGGTGGTCTAAAAATTGCGAACACTGGATATCAACAACTGCGCATATAACCTATAAATGATTGTATTACTGATTGACATTTCATGAGCGACGTAATATTTATTCAATTGCTTCACAAATAGCGAAGATAGCTCCAAAATATACGTTTAAAAGTAGAATTGTCGCCTGTAGACGTCATTTTATCTGACTATGTCATTTTAGGACAGTCTCCCCTACCTGACATTTTTTCAAAAATCGAAATTTCTAGAATCGATCGCTGAATCAGCCTAACTTGTATATTTTTTCACGCTGATTACGAAAAGCTCGGTTTTTAGGTTCGCATCTCAAAAGAAACAAGATATCGATGATTTTATTCGCGAGAAAATTATTTTTGTTTTCACAGAAAATCAATGGCATCTCGGTCTCCCTTTGAGATTTACTCATTATATAATATCTATGACTTTTGGAATCAGCATGAAAAAAGACATAAGATAGGCTGGTTCGAAACACGATTTCAGAGATTTTGGTTTTTTTCCTCGAACTTTTCCGCTCCCACTCATTTGCAGTCCGAAATACATATCTATCGAATATCGATCGGTCCGTTCGCTCAGGCCCGCGTGCACGTGAACTCTCTCCTCTCCCTAATTGTACTTGTTGCACCCAAAGCACCGTCGCGCTGCTCCGGGTGAATCTGGCGAACGGCCAGACCGCATTGATGGACGATGTCGTTCGGTTTTGCAGCGGCGATCCGGACTCCCTGCTAATTCGCTCAGCTTCCCTCGGTGTATGGGTAAATCAACGCGTGAAATGCATCGAGCTTCCCGGAATATACATCGCGAGAAGATGAGTTATCCGCGCGAAGGGAGTTCGAGGGTAGTCCGAGTTTGTTGAGATTTATGCACAGACGTTCCCGCGAGCGAGAAGCTTAAGTCATCTCACCGCGGTATACCTACACGTTCCGAGAGAACGGGTATACGTAGAGTAATTTGCTCTTGGATCGAATAAAATCGAGCAGTTTGCTCAATAAATTACTGAACTACTATTCGTCGAGAGGAGTCCGCGCGCGAAGGTCGAGTAGACGAGCGTACGAGGCGGTGTTTGCATAATTAAGCGTCGACGAGATTCTCACGCTGTCGGAAATTTCCTCGGTGAGAAAGGCGATCGCGTCTCGAGCCTCGTCTCGTTCTCCTTTAACGCGTCGACAGTGACGCCGGTGGAAAATTAAATGAATCGTCGAATGAACGGTTTTCCTCTTTCTCTCCCTTCCCGGAAATTATAAGCGCATCCTTAATCTCGCCGCTGAAAAAGGTGTGTTTTTATTCGACCAACCGTTGGCGAGAGGTAGATAAAACGGATCCTACACGGAGAAAAAGAATTAGTTGGATCTAGCAAAAATTACTTGCGAGAACGAAAATAATTATTTATTCACATCAATTAGACATCTTTTTTCATATTAATCAGATATTTCTTCCTCGCAATCACATAATATTGCACGTGGTTGCAAGGAAAAAATATCAAATTGATGCATTAAAACATTTCATTGATATAAATAAATAATTACTTGCGACCCCGCAAGTAATTTTCAGTAGATTCAACTAATTCTTCTTCTCTGTGTGCGAATAAAAAGGTTCACTCGCTTTTGGCGCTCAAACCATTTCTCGAATTCATTCGAAGTGCGAGAAAGACAATCGGCGTTGCCGATCGCCCAATACGCGCGTGTATGCGTAGAACGCGACGGGATGAAATCCCCGATGCCCTTCCGGGAGAACGGGGATCGATTAATCGAGCGTTCGTTTCCATAAACGAATTTCATCGCGCCATTAATAACGGACAACGAGCGATTAAAACGTGGTCGACGTTATTCGGAACCGGAGGACGGCCGAAAATCGAGGGCGGGAGGAGCGATGGGTATTTGCACGGTCACGCGTGTGTGTATAGAGCGGCGGAACGACGACGCGTTGCAGCGGCTTGACAAAGCCGCATCGACATTGTGACACAATCGGCTTCACGTGAAATCAGCTATCGCGCAGGAAAATTAATCGATCACGATTCGAGTGATTTAAGAAAAAATTGTACCGATTCGTTTCCTTCTCAAAAATCGAACGACCCGACTGGAACTTTAAAACGTCATTCGCGGATCCGCTTCCGCCCTACTCGAAGTGCATTCACGTCGCGCGCCATTCCCGTTCGCCCGTAATATCGCGCGCCGAGAGAGCTTCGTTAAAGTTATTATTATCGTCGTCGTTGACGAGCCGAGCAGCGAAGACGCCAAACCCTCGACGGACGTCGTCGGCGAGACGCGGCGACGAAGGAGAAACGGAAATCCCGTGGAAATGCGTATTGATTCGAAGACGAATGAAAAACGGAGCTTCGAGTTTCCCGTCGCGTTCTTGACGAAGGACGCAGTTCTATATAAACCATCTACTTTAAGTTCACCCTCGGCGCGAAAGGATCGAGGACTTCCTCTTCGTCTTCCTTTTTCTCAGCGACGCGCGGTCCCGCGGTGCCAATTGAGATTTATCGATGCTTTCGCCTATGAATGTATATGTGTCACTATCGATTCGATTGCTGTTTCAAGGGTGGGCGAAATTTTCATAGAAAAATTATTACGTTAGAGGCAAAAAAAAATTAATTCCTATCTAAACTTGATTTTTACTCTTTGGATTTTGGGAGGGGCTTCTTTTGGATAATAGAGTGCTCACATGAATGAATCGATGAAAAGCACATCATTTTATACGAGCCCTTATCGAGTTTATTTCCTCTTTATCTCCCGCCGAGTAAAAATATCTTTCCTTCTGAATAAACGCGATAAATTGTCCGCGCCTATCGATTTGCGCCCGCCGATACGTTTTATGCAAATACCCCTGCTATGACGTGCCGACTTTATCGGTGTATCCACGCATGTAGGGCTGCGATATAGACACGGTTAGGTACTCTGTACATACCCGCACCCGTTTGTTTGTATACATATAGCAACATACGTGTGTGTACGCTTGTGTAAAAGAAGGCTACACGTATGAAGAACGACGTGGGAGTGCCTCGTCGCACTTTAGCTGCAGTTGCGATGCAGGTGATATGCGAATTGATGCATTTCCTGAAGTACGTGCATCATACCTCAGGTATCCCATCATATGGCGAATATACAGATTGCCCCACTCTAAATGTCCCCTTCAGTGTAAAATATTTCCGAGACGGAATGCATGTGCACGCAGGATCGAATAGTTCGATATCTGCGGTAGATGTTCGCACGAGTTGCCCTACTCTGAATTCCCAATAGCGCAGGACGCGTTACTCGGTGCATATTCTGTAAATGCATATACGCGCAGGTGTATGCAGCCGTAGGTGGAAGTGTAGCTATAAATAGCATCGCTCTCCTTTATCCATAGCTATATCTATGCACACCTATCGCATATAAACGTACGAGATTTCACGCTTCAAATGTTTCGAATCGGTAAAGCGCATGACGATGTAAACAATCCGACGAAGCGTGTGCAAACGTCATATATGTATATATGTAAGAGGATCAGAGCACACGATCCGTACATACTCGTAAGTAGACTCGTATATTTTTAGAGGTTTCTCCCCAAGCCTACATAAAAGAAATACACGCGTAATTTTTTTTTAATATCCGCGCAAAACGATCAAGCATCTGCCAAAAGCTCCCGAGCCCATATACAGTATATAGAGTGATAGATCGACCAACCACCCAGCGAGACTAATGACGATCGGATAATACACACTCCAACTTATACATTCGTAAATCCCTTCATTCGGCAAAACCTTGAAGGGGAAAAGGAACAGGTCACAGGCGAAGAAGACGCGAGAGGACCGAGAGCAACCTGGGAGAGAAAAACCCACCCCCGGAATGAATGTCGTTCATCTGCCGATCTTACTTCGAAAACGCGTCCTCGGCGACGATGAGAAAGAAATTGGCGCGGGGGTTGCGCGAGGCGCCACCGTATAATATTGATCCTCGGTGGAGGAGGGTTGTCAAGATGGCGGCGAGGGTGGCACGCGTGCTGGGGTTCGTCCTCATCGTCGGCCACCTTCGACACGGACGTGCGTCCTTGGCGAAAACCTTCACGTTTCCCGAATACCCCTACAAGGAAACGACCAAGAACGTGAGTAAGTTTTATCTCCCGTCCACTCGTTTCTCACTCCTTCGTGTTTACGTCGACCGCACGCATGGTGCGACGGTTCGACGCGCTTTTTTCACTGCGAAACCGCAATCGCGTCGTCGTTGTCCATCGTTTGCTCGAAATCGACGGGAATTAAAAATTTAATCGAAAGGATTGGAAAGGGGTGAGCTAGGGGATCGATTTGTTCGACTCGTATTGACGATAATAGATTTTACGGTTTTGCGATAAGCGCCCGGTATAAATTAAGGGGAGGGGGAGAGATTGGCAGTAGGAAAAGAGAAGAGCGATCGGCTCGGATCAGACGCCGACGAGACAATTAGAAGAGAGTAGCAGAGAGAAAAAGAAATATCTGCTCGACCGAGAAGGGTGAATTCGTCGAATTCATGCTGCGTTTGGCGATAATCAAACCACCGACACAGTTACATTAGTGAAATTTCGTCTTGAAGGCGTGTGACTCGTTTCACTTTCTCGAAAGTCTTTTCGTGACTTTCTGAAAAATCGCGAGCGATGAAGCTGTACACATGGAGACAGAGACTGATTCGAATTGTCGTCGGGTACGGAGATATAATTAGACCCGAGCGCACTAGCGAAATCGTAGGAACGAAGCTAATTGGGACTAATCTTCGAGGACACACCCCCGGCAATTGCTGCGCTCGGTCTCTCTTATCCGTTCTGGTCAGGCGCGGGGTTGCAACGGTCGAGCGGTGTACCCGAGTTGACTCTGTCCCACCCCGACGACGCGTGTGTTTCTGCTTAGACGTGGGGGTGAAAACGGGGTGAAATCGAACACTTCTGACGGCTTCTAAAACTACAGTCTGTTACGGAGGTCAAGGATCAACTCGAGCATTTCGTTTCGCTTGATTTCCTGAGTGGGAATCGCTCGGTTCGTCTTATTCGTCAATGTCGTTGCAAACTGTCATTCGTTCGATGTCCCCGCTTCGACGGATGACGTACTAATAACGATATCATCGTATCGCTGTTTACTCGGCGTCGTTCGCTCGGATATCGTATAAAAACACGACGTCACTGTGGCGACGTTCACGAAGAGTTTCCTCTATTCGCAGGAGCTTCTCTTCAGGGAGTTCGAGCAGGCTTGCGAAGACAGCGGAGCTTGCAAGATGCTCCCGCAACAGAGGAACAGCGCAGCGAAGACTCGCTGCATAAGAGAATGCGTATCGCCGTCCTGCTACAAAGAGATTTATTTATTCGATCAGGTGCGGTAATCGAAATAGTTCGTCTCTATCGCTATTAATTATTAAAAATAATCACCTCTTAGTTACCTTCGAAATATCTTCACGATTCAATACATCGTAATTCCTTCTTTCCAGTTGGAGGAGGGAGAAATTGACGTAAGACTGAATTCCTTCAAGGGTTGCTTCATGCAGCGCAGCGGGCGACCGAGAAAGTGAGGACTATCAACAATCGGGACTACCGAAGAAAGTAGGATTAAAGAGTATCTCTTAGCTCTCTGATAATCTAGAGGATACGAGCTTTACAAAACTCCGAGTGATGTTTTATACCGTTTACATCTCGAACTGTGTAATATGCGCGCGTGTCTGTATGAGCCGTGTGATGTAAACCAAGACTGGTATTTACAAAGCGAAGCGACGCAATGAGAGAGAGATGCGCCGTGATATGGGATTCTGGTTTCTGCCTTGTACTATTCCAAGCCGTAGGATATCGTTATAGATTGGAATAAAGGACCGGGAGGTATACGAGAAATCTTGACGTGCGAATTTTCCGGTAGACGACATATAAATTGGGGTTCGATACGATTTATTATTAGAACGACACAGTGGCATGACAATGACAAATAAAATTATCCATGCAATCGCTCCTTCACCCCTTCGCTGCTCCGTTATTCCTCGATTTATTCGAGCTCAACGCCGTCGAGGTCGCGTCTGAAGCGCCATTCTCCCCTGACGCCGACATGAGGATCCCACTTACTGCCACCGCTTTTCTGTGCTCCGGCTCCAAGGCTCACGCCACCGTTTTTACTCTCGAACAATTTACGCTCATACTCGATATTGTACCTTTCCGGACGACCTTTCTGCTTCTCATATTCGATGTTCAGCGATCCTTTCTTGTCCTGGGCGGTATCGCGACGGAAGCGCCATTCTCCCCTGACGCCGACATGAGGATCCCACTTACTGCCACCGCTTTTCTGTGCTCCGGCTCCAAGGCTCACGCCACCGTTTTTGCTCTCGAACAATTTACGCTCATACTCGATATTGTACCTTTCCGGACGACCTTTCTGCTTCTCATATTCGATGTTCAGCGATCCTTTCTTCTCCTGGGCGGTATCGCGACGGAAGCGCCATTCTCCCCTGACGCCGACATGAGGATCCCACTTACTGCCACCGCTTTTCTGTGCTCCGGCTCCAAGGCTGACGCCACCGTTTTTGCTCTCGAACAATTTACGCTCATACTCGATATTGTACCTTTCCGGACGACCTTTCTGCTTCTCATATTCGATGTTCAGCGATCCTTTCTTGTCCTGGGGTTCCGGGTTGGCCTCCCGACGGAAGCGGTAGGATCCGGAGAGACCGAAGGTAGGCTCCACCCTACCGCCGCCGGATTTCGTAGCTCCAACTCCAAGACTGAGGGAACCGTCTTTGCTCTGCAGGAATTTCTGCTGGTATTGGACCGAGGATCTTTCAGGGGTACCGGGTAGCTTCTCGTAGCTCAGTCGCACCGAGCCCTGGGGTTCCGGGTTGGCCTCCCGACGGAAGCGGTAGGATCCGGAGAGACCGAAGGTAGGCTCCACCCTACCGCCGCCGGATTTCGTAGCTCCAACTCCAAGACTGAGGGAACCGTCTTTGCTCTGCAGGAATTTCTGCTGGTATTGGACCGAGGATCTTTCAGGGGTACCGGGTAGCTTCTCGTAGCTCAGTTGAACCGAGCCCTGGGGTTCCGGGTTGGCCTCCCGACGGAAGCGGTAGGATCCGGAGAGACCGAAGGTAGGCTCCACCCTACCGCCGCCGGATTTCGTAGCTCCAACTCCAAGACTGAGGGAACCGTCTTTGGTCTGCAGGAATTTCTGCTGGTATTGGACCGAGGATCTTTCAGGGGTACCGGGTAGCTTCTCGTAGCTCAGTTGAACCGAGCCCTGGGGTTCCGGGTTGGCCTCCCGACGGAAGCGGTAGGATCCGGAGAGACCGAAGGTAGGCTCCACCCTACCGCCGCCGGATTTCGTAGCTCCAACTCCAAGACTGAGGGAACCGTCTTTGGTCTGCAGGAATTTCTGCTGGTATTGGACCGAGGATCTTTCAGGGGTACCGGGTAGCTTCTCGTAGCTCAGTTGCACCGAGCCCTGGGGTTCGGGATTTGCCTCTCGGATGTAACGAATATTCGGAAGAATATGCGGAATAGGCGGTGGGGGACGATTCTGAAAAAGACGCAGTAATAATTTTAAAAAAATGATCGTCTCTATAATATTGAATCGTTATACTACAGAGTAATTCCGTCATATTTTTAACGCGATAAATAAAAATTGAAGAAGGTATAAAGAAACGAATGCTTACTATCAAAGGTTCGTTTCTAAGGTAAGGTGGTAATCGGTCTATTTTGGGAATGACAAGTTGAGATTCTGCCAATATCGTCACTGCCAGAAGCAGCGCCACTGAGAAAAGAACCTTCATTTTCTTGGGTTTATCTGAAAATTAAAAGTGATGGAATAAAGTAACCACGGAAAGGGCCTTTTTTATTTCTAAAATGATGCGTGAGATGAGAGACGACAATATATTTTAGCTTAAAATATTTAAGCTCACTCGTACGATCGTTATAGTTTATCAACAATTGTTACTAATTTTGTCTAACGGCTCTTCGTTCCTTACCTTGCTCTACTCGGTTCGTATCGCTGAATGAATATCTTCCGAAGTTTGCCCGCCGTTTATATAGTCGGGAGTAGCACTTCTGTTAAACGCTGGGGGAACCACCGCGGTTCAGGACAGTACATTGCCGCAGAGAAAGTCCCCGCTCGACGCTTCTACCCGGTGAACAGATATGTGTACACAAGTGTGAATCCCAAGCGCACTGAAGTATTAAAAAGTCTTATCTTTGTTACAAAACCGCGACATGACTGTAGTATGATATATGTACATGCGTAAGCGTGAATATGAATAATCGCCACAAGCGTTTGTGAATATAGTTATGCATATATGTTCAGCTCACTTTGTTTCGTTTTTCCTCAATTACAAAGTTTACTTCTTCCAAACACACATTAGAGCTAAATATCTGTTATATTTAGATTAAATTGGCTATATGTAATTTACCGTTTTCCTGCTGTTATGACGTACTAATTATTAAGGAAGTCAGTATTTAATGCTGTATATCAATTATTTATTAGTTCTTAGAGATTATCCTCTTTCATCGATCCTATCGCGTTTATAAATAAAAGTAGGTAATCATTAACTGTTCCTTATTAATTATTATTGCGAATGACTTAATATCGGACGAAGGATGATTTTTCATTTTTTACATCCTCCATTATTATATTTTTCCTTCAGCCGCTTCCTCGTGTCATTGAGTAAACACTTCTCGAATAGCATCAGCTGGAAGATGACGAAAATGCTTTAGATTATTTATCGAAAATCAGCGGACAGATTAAGGATAAAACTCTTAAACGATAAGGAAAAACTGATATAACAAATTTTACTGTGTTTACAATAAAAAAAAGATACACATGAGGTTTTTACAATATATTTACACTACGGTAGAGTAATTTTCCTTTTAGAAACCTTGTATTATAATTTACTAGTTTACTGTTTATATTTTCTAGGACAAGTTTATTCTTCAGCACAGTAGGAACATTTGAAAACCCTTACGGGTACCTCTTTTATTGTAAATAAAGTAAAATTTACTATGCCAGTCTTTCCGGGAAATAAAACTAACTTTTTCGTTCAGCTTTCCGAAAACCTTCGACTCCTGGTCATCCGAAATTCTTACAGCCACTAACAAATCTGCCAAACGATCTAACGTTTCCTCAAAGGGATCGAAACCCAGCGATATGTTTTTTTCCCTATATCCAGCGATGGGATCGAAATCCTTGATCATCGCGGAGCTTCGATACTGCAGCCAACAGGATACGAATTCCACGAATGGAGGAGTCATGTGTTGCCCGTCTAGTGCCATTTTTACAAGGACGAATGTCCACGGTTGTTCGGCCAGATTCTTGAGGAGCAGCTCGTACTTCATTTTTTCGCAATACTTCATTAAACCACAGAGGCAGCGGTAGACCAGATCCCTTCCTTTCTCGTCAATCTGCGTCATCGATTAATCAATTATGTTCATTAAACCCTTATTTGGAGCCTTTCTCATTAAAATATCTCAAAAAACTGGAGAAATATATTTTATCCCGCCCCCCTATCGCTTCTCCTTAGAAGGCGATATTTTCCTATCATCAAAAGCATAGTTATTTTCATTATAAGGGCGTGAAGCGCCGTTTTTAACGAGTGTGAAGTTTTCCGCACGAGCGAAGCGAATACGGCAATCACACGAGTTAAAACGACGCGAAACGCACTTATAACGAATTCTATTTTTTGTCACTAAGTGTGAAATACGAGGTTGACGGGGTTGAGGACGCCCGTGAAACCGAGTTTTACGCACTGAGTGACGAAAAAATATTTCGAATAAAATATTCCGATTACCGATTTTAAATATTTTTCGTCACTCAGTGCGTAAAACTCGGTTTCACGGGCGTCCTCAACCCTATCAACCTCGTATTTCACACTTAGTGACAAAAAATAGAATTCATTATAAGGGCGTTTCGCGTCGTTTTAACTCGTGTGATTGCCCTTACGCCCTTATAACGAAAATACCTATTTTTTGTCACTCAGTATCAAATACTCGGTTCCATGGGCGTCCTCGACACATGTGAAATCATCTTTCACACACCAATTCGTGAAAAGTTGCGCAGTGCGTGAAATAACCTGCGCAGTGCGTGAAATCGTCAACCCCTCGTATTTGACACTTAGTGACAAGAATAGTTATTTTCGTTATTAGGGCGTGAAGCGCTGTTTTTAACGAGTGTGAAGTTTGCCGCACGAGCGAAGCGAGTACGGCAATCACACTCGTTAGAACGGCGCGAAACAACCGAATAATGAATTCTATTTTTTGTCACTAAGTGTCAAATACGAGATTGGCGATTTCACGCACTGCGCAGGTTATTTCACGCACTGCGCAACTTTTCACGAATTGGTGTGTGAAAGATGATTTCACATGCGTCGAGGACGCCCATGAAACCGAGTATTTGACACTGAGTGACAAAAATAGAATTTATTATTCGGTTATTTCGCGCCGTTTTAATGAGTGTGATTGCCGTACTCGCTTCGCTCGTGCGGCAAACTTCACACTCGTTAAAAACGGCGCTTCACGCCCTCATAACGAAAATAACTAATATCGCACGCGTACGCTACGCAACCGCGTCACCTCTCGAGATAATCAATTTGACGGGAATAAAAAGAGCCTCGCGTAAATCATAATGAAGTTTTCGTCGAACGATCTCGCTGCAGGTCAACGACCATTTCTTCGATCCCATAGATCATACACCGCGGGGAGAGAACGATAAACCAGGTCTCTTCCCTTTCCCCTGCTCAGCGCCGTCGATTAATCAATTAGATTCATTAAGTCGTGAGCCCCTGTTATTAAATGCAACCATAAATTCAAACGCTGGGGAAGCAAAGAAGTAATTCCCTTTCTTCTTTCGATATCGATTCTTCTCGAAGAACGATAAGATCTTATCGCGAATAATTGCCTAAGTATATCTATCATGTACATTCGCCACAGGTGTTCGCCAATTGGATCATCGCTTCACCTCTTGCGACACTCACTTTGGCGTGAATAATCTGGAGCATCGTTTGAATCGCATTGGCGGTCTTGGCGAACGCAAGTTCGTCATTAGGATCTCGCAGGGCAACGACCGCCTTGTCGATCTTGTAGATCAGAATCCCGTAGACCAGCGGCATCGTTTGCAGAGCCTTTTTCGTATTCTTCAGCAACTCGAACAGATCCTTCGTCTTGATTTGCACTCCGTTTTCGCACTGAAATCGGGGCGGTGTTATCATCGGCGTTATCGTGGCGAAAGTACAAGGTGTTACGTTTCGAGGTGACGTCGTACTTCTACGGAGAACTTAGCCTGGCAGTCAAGCATGAACGAGAGGCTCATAGCGCAGGCCGCGGACAGTTCCAAGTTCTCGTTAGCGTTCGCGTGGTTGTACAGTTCTTTGGGAAGCTGCGATTGGCTCAGGTATATGACGAGCACTGCAATTTTTTTTCGAAAAGGTCGATGCAATCGTTGGGGAGGCGGTTGCTTCATCGCGTAGGCACCATGAATAAAAAATTAGTCCGCGTGATTGTACTACCTCTGGTATCGTCTCGCTGAATGGACAGCTCCAGCATAAAGTAAGCCTGCTTCACGGCTAGTGTCTTCAGAGGCATATCTACGGTCTTGCTAACGATGATCTTCGCCAGTTGCATCGAGCATTGCACTAGAGTGCCACTAGACACGCGTGGTGCTATCGAGAGGTTTGAAATCTGAAGAATGCCTTTAAGGTTTTCGCCTGAAAAAGTTAGAACTCTATTCCTCTCGTTTCTCGTGGATTTTTCTTTAGAAGAAAAAAATGATATGAAATTGCATTAACGAACTGTTGTGTTGGCTGTACGAAAGCAACATTACGGGCAACACGTCCCAGACGATACTCCGAATCTCTTCGGCAATCACCTCGTCTCGCATCATTTTGCTGACGCCTTCAACCGCAGAGTCGATCGCTTCCGGAGAACCGTACATGACGACTCTCTGGAAAATCGTTAAGCGAGATGCAACGAATTTTTAATCCAACCGCTTCGATGAGTTTACGCGAAGGTTTCGCTCACCAGGAAACAGTGATAAGTCACTTGCGCGGGGGCAATACCGATCAGCAATCGAGCGTCTCCACCCGATCGCAACCACAGCTCGACGATCCGGGGTCGCAAAGTTTCGGATATCTCCACGTTGTTCAGGCAGTGGCGCAATACGTCAGGATGATGGGTGTAGCACTCCTCCAAATCGACCTTCCGCAACTCGTTGCTCAGTCGCCTCACGGCCACTTCGTAATCGCGGACCTTGCTCGATGAGGCGTGAGAAGAAGCCGACGTCTTTGGGCAGGTCGAGGATTCGGGAAAGAAAGCGCGAGGACGAGGGTTTTTATCAATTATTATCGCTGGGGGATGTGATTTTTTGCATCATTGCTCACGAAACTCACGGCGAACAAGAACCAGAGAGGCTTCATCAAGTGGGAAGGCATCGTCCCGGTTTTTGGCAACGAAAGAATTTTTGAAACTAAAGCCGGAAGCATCGACGCGCTTTCTCTGTAAATTAACCAAGCGGTTAATGGATATCGATGCTGTGAGAAGGTTAAACGAATAACGAGCAAGATATGAAAGTGATATGCCTGAGAAAAAAAGTTTCGCTTCGATTGCCTATTTTCAATAATTATTTGATGAAAATTTTCAACGTATCATTCTCAGTAACGCCTTCTTACTCCTTAGTGCCGAGGAAGTGATAGTAAAACAATATCATCATCGCATCGGAACTTCTCTCCCCGCGCCCTTCCAACGTGGACATCCACGACGTCGATTCCGAGGATAGCGTCTCGAAGCCCCTCTCCAGGAACGATTGAAATTCTCTTCGGCCCGGTATCTTCTCGATCGGCAGAGATGAATTAGCCAGAGTAGCTAAAATCCGAGCGATCAGAAGGCCGATGGACTTTGATAAGTCGCGCCTGTCGGGGTGTCGTTATTTTCAGGTGAGAAAAATGAGTTTTTCAGCTAAAAAGAGCGTCGATTATTTTGAAGCTCACGTGGGACACACCGCCGTTAATCGCAAAAGATACGTCAGATAAGCGTTAGCCACCAGGTGGTTCGAGAGCTCGAAGAAGAAGTCGTTCCTTCGCTCGTACAAATCGTTCAAGCACTCGACGAAGTTCCGATACATTGAACTGCCGTTCAGCTTCAATTCTAAGTGCTGATAGGATCATTAAAAAATAGCAGGGAATCAAGTAAAACGCTACGATAAAATTTCAAAAGCAAATGTGCGAATCTCGGATACTTTTCTTATAATCGAAACTGACCACGAGATTGGGAACAATCGTTTCTATCATCGTATCGCAAACGGAATGTCCGAGAGTTGTCCTGCATTTTGTACCCGCATCATCGTCCATAGGACTCGCCATCTCGTCCTTCGTTTCAACGTCGCAGATTCTGAATGTGATATCGTTGAGTAATAAAAAATATTCTTAAAAGGATTTTTAAAATACCTGTCATCTTCGAAATTCTTACCGCATCGTTAGTGCGCACATTTCGCAAAGGATATTTATGGATTTTAAAACGCTATTGATTTCCTTCGCATCCTTAATCCCCGTTATATCATCCCTCATAGATGCCATCGACTTCCGATGAATCGGCAATATTAAAGTCAAGATCTCGTCGTCCACGCGGGACGGCAGATTGCGCAAAATTACGCACAGTATCTTAACCGCCGAATATCTCAACAAATAACCCGGTGAATCGCGAGGGTTTAGGTTTTTCAAAAATTCCAGCATCTGTTTCGTGTTGTAAATTCTATTCGCGGACATGTCGAATTGTTCCATTCTGAAAGAACCGTCATTTGATTTTTTTAACGCGATCAAGGAGGTTGTCGCGTCGAATTTCGACTGCAAAACAATTGCCTACCCCTTCAGTATGATAAAGAGCGTGTAAACGGCATATCTGAGATTGTCGAATTCCTCGCGAGGTCTCTTCGTCATGAAGTGAGCCACTCGCAAGATGTTTTCCACCGCATGTAACGCGTGGCTCTGCCTGTAGAACTTTTCGTTTCCGGTAAATTTCTCCAGGCACTCGAGCATAGTCCTGGCGAGGCGCGAACCGATACAAAAATTATTATTATAATTCCCTACTACTTGCCTACTACGTGATTTTCTTGCATTCGTTTCACAGAGAAAAAGAATTAGTTGTATCTACTAAAAATTACTTGCGGGGTCGCAAGTAATTATTTATGGTATATAGTTCAATTAAATTTGTTTCCATATTACATTAATATTTCTTCCTTACAATCACATACTATTTCACATAATTGTAAGGAAGAAATATCAAATCGGTATATTACAAATCTTCATTGAAATAAATAAATAATTACTTGAGACCCTGCAAGTAGATCCAATTAATTCTTCTTCTCTGTTTTTCCAAGGGGTTCGACTTTATCGAACCCTCTTCATCATATCGAGAAAAATGATAACGCACTTCAAGAGTTCTCCCGACGCGCTAGCTATAGCCGCGACTAGGAACGTAATCAGATCAGATCTGATGAGCTCCTCGATCAGCAAATCTCGACTCATCTTCCCCTCAGAATTGAGTTCCTCGTGTAACCATTCAACGGCTACTTTCTGAGACAGAGGAGCATTTTATGAGCATTTTTTTCCAAAGTTAACTCCCAGGAATATTATTACAAGTAATTTGAATTCGTAGAGACTCACCTGGTCCGCGACGTTGTGCGACATTAATTTCCCCTTCATTTTCTGTATCTCCGTCGTTGCGTTCTTTCCAAAACTGAAAACCGAATCACGCGGCCGCTGTAAAAATTTAAAATCCATTTTTCGCGAATAAATTTTGCGCGACGCGCTGGTTAATTTCGTAGAATATTCCGAGATCGTTCGAGACGTTCGTTCCTCGTCGCGCTGTTCCTTGCAAATGAAGTTGTCGCACATAAGGAACGACGTGAAACTGGAATTCTCAGCGAGAGGAGACCGACGAATGGTTATTGGATTTTATTTCAAACGTGTTATAAATTATAATACACAGACAATATTGTATCCGTAATATATTATAAATGTTAAACAATCCTGAGCAATTACTCTACATAATAGGTAATGTAATATTAATTATCGTCACTGCAACGAATCGCAATAATATATAATATAGAATATAATATTAATATATAAACAATCCAATCGACATGGGGGGAGGGAGTTAATCTCGGGCTATTTATACTTAGAGGTCTAACGAAACGTCATAAACTATACAATATTAACATTAAAATGATTACACTCAGAAAAAAATGTACATAATGAGAAATGCGGTAATACACAGTGCGAGATGAAGACGCCACGTCGTACGTGCATAAACTATACACAACAATAGAGCGTTCCTTGGAGAGAGAGAGAGAGAGAACAAGCGTAAAATGATTTCTCACCGCGAAACAAACAAACAAAAATTCGTATCTCTGTGTGCATTGTAATTCCCTCTCGGTCGATCGTTTTTAATACGCTTGATTCGCTTATTTTATTATGTGCATGCACGGGTTAAACGGAGGATTAGCGGTGACGATTTTCTAACGAATGGTGTGTCGTTAATGCGGTTAAACAAAACGTTACAGCACGCTGTTTCAAGAATTAAACCCTTCGGTCAACCCCTTAATCGTAGATTACCTTCGAAAATGTCATTTCTTAAATACATATTATATAATCGGATTGGAAGGTGGTACGGGTTTCCTTAGACGTAGAAGTTACGCGTATAGATATCGCTACAATTAACACGAAATTATATATCTGTATACATGACTCGCGGTACGTGTTTCCTCTCCACTACGCGGAAAAATTTGCTTGGAAAAAACTTGCAATCGGCGCGACGTATAAGTAAGTACTTTTAAACAATCAATAACGTTGCGCGGGCCTCCGCCGGGGTTTCCAGTAATAGAGAAGAAACGACTGCACGATGAATAATGCCTCCAAGAAAAACGTACTCCGCAAAAGCGTGTCGCGCGAAGCTGCGAACATCGCGGCACCGCGTATGCCGGACATCCCCGAAAAAGAATCGCGCTCACCGCTGAAAAAATACTTTTATCAAACCTTTAAATGCGTATCAAACGATCGCGACACCGTGCCTGGCATGGCTGTCCCCGTAAACGTGCTAGAAAATCGCGCGGAAAAATTCATCGAAAAAATCGCGAACCCGCCTCAACGCATGGCGGGGTCGTGACGAAAATTTGTCAAAAACTCCACGTTCCAAATGGAACGCCTCCCGTCGCTTTCTCGCGACTCTTCGGGTCTCGCGTTCGAAGCGTCGGTAGCTATTGAATCATGTTTACCTCATAAACATGCTCAATATAGTTATACAGCGTCCGAGCCCACCTCCGCGGTGGCGGAAGAACGATGCGAGCTCGGGCTCTGCTTACTGTCGGACGCGGATCAAAGGTCGTCTCTCGAAGTTTCAGCGACCTCGACGCACCTGGCTTATCTCATACGCGGAGCAGGCAGCTGGCGGTGGCAGCGTCGACGATCAGAGCTCAAAACGCTTCTTCCTCTCTGCGACCATGCCCACTGCTGGGAGTGGGGGGTGGAGGGGGTGATGGTAAGTCGGCGTAGGCGTAGGAGGCAGGCTGCGACATCCCCTGCCGTGCCATCTCACCATGGGAGACCTCATCAACTCTGTAACGGGAGAGAAGGGCTCGACGTTGAAGACTTCCTCTTTATTCCGGAAGGGTATTCGCGTGCGGAGAGAGGAACCCCTTCTTTCGAAGGGCGACGAATTAGGGGGGAAGACGAGAAGTGAAGAACGTGCGGTGAAGAAAAAAAAAACCCAAACGCATAAACGAGCTCTAATTAGAGAGACGTTAATCAGTGAGCTGAGACTGTACAGTCACACGGACCTGCAACGGAGAGAGCTGGGGGTTCCGGGGTGAGGCGGGATGTGTGACGAGTGTCGGTACGGAGGGTGTATGCCTCCGGCTGTTGCTGCTTTTCGTTTTGCTTGCTCTCCTGCCGCCTGATACCAGTGCTGACTCGCATCGCTGTTGTGCCACCTTTTGTCCAAATCGTCCACAGTTTCGATTACACGTTTACACGATTAGCCGCTCCCGTTACCACTATGTGTACGATCGACGAGAATGCGTTACGGAACGACGGGTTCCCGGTGAACGGGAGCGATGGAGACTCGGAGAGATTCGAGTTTAGCGCGCGTCGTTATTCACCTTTACTTTGAATGCAGGAAGTGCAGAAATAAACGTTGACGGGGTTTTTCCTTATTCGCGATAACAGTATATAGTTACTTTGACCCGATTCGATGGAACTAACCGTATTGAAGAAGTATCATAGATTCTCATAGAAAACTTGTAAAATCCCTATAAAATTCCCATGGGAATTTAATATCCTTCAGACACAACAATTCCAGATACCTTCTCATAAAAATCTGAGAGATATTAATGGGAATGTGTTGGATTCCACGTATACCTGTTGAAACAAATAAAATCTTGCAAGGTTCTATTAGTAATTACAAATAGAACAGCGTATATACAGGTCTTTATTATCTTTATGGGATTCAACTTGTTTTTACGGATACATATAAAACTCAGTAAATCCCTATTCATTACCTCAGATACACATAGAATCCAATGCATTCCTATTCATCCTTCTCAAACTTTTCTAAAGGATATCTGGAATTCCTGTGTCTGAAGCACATCAGATTCCCATAAAAATTGTCTATGGGAATCTATGGAATCGTTTCAATAAGGAAGCGAATGCTTCAAGCTCTTTCCGAATTTCCAACGTTCCCTTCTTCGTTTACATTTACCCCAAACGACATACAAAATCCAGTAGCGCTTCTCGACAATTAATATCACAACCTTAGGCGTAAAGGATCTATAGAGACATTACCACTAGTAAGACTTGCGACAGAGGAGTGTTACTTGAAACCACGTTCGCGCGGTAAAAGACGTCGATGATACTGTAGGAAGATATCATCGAAGGAGGAATATTCATGTTAGTATAAATAGGCGGTTATCAAACAACTTGTTCTCAAGGGTCATTCTACTGCAAACACAATATCGTGTCATTCCCCAGAGCAGCTCGCTCATCGCTTCGCAAGCGCAAGTCGAGTTATAATATGTATGTATTTCCTTCTCAGAGACGGTACAAACAGACGATACGCGACGCCGATTCATCGACTAATTACGTCGCACTACTACGAAAGACCCATTGAAACTATCCCGTGCGCACGCTTAGTTACATGCAACGAGATAAACTATGACGATGCTGCTCTTACTCCTCGTGCAGTGGGAGCGTCATCGCATCGCCCGGCGCGTGTATTTTAGCATCGTTAACGATAACGTATCTCGCGATGGCACGGTCGTTGATATTTTTAGTGCCTGCGATGTTCATGCTCGCGCGATACGCCCGTGCTGCATGCAAATCCTTACGACGCCGATGAACGCGATAACCGCGACAATTCGCCAACGATCATCCTTAAAGTGGTTAGTCGTCAAACGATTAATGTTAGGAGGGAACGCGCACAAATCATCGGTTCGAGTTAGTGTCTTACGAAGCACCTCGAAATGCGAGAAAAGCCTTCGCGTACATAAATCGCACCCGGAAACATACGAGTTACTTGGACCTTGCCGACGCGAGCAAACATCAGCGAGCAAGAGGTTCCAAGACTAGAATGAAGATCGGCGGTATCATTAGTGCGAATTACACCGACATGCTAGTTTGTCAGAAGACCTTTTCGACGTCCCGAGGAGTCGACGCCACAACCAGCGGTACCGAGCAAGCGAGTACACGGAAAAAGATGTGTGATACATTTCGGGACAAAGCAAATTTTTTGTTACGATAACTATGATTTTAATAAAAATTATAGTAAAACTTGTAGGAGTTGCAAGCGTTCGCTGTAATTTATGCTAAAATTGTAGTTATCGTGGCAAGAAATTGGCCTTGTTTCGCACTTTACCACAAACTTTATAGAGAGATGTTACAATTTATTCTCTTTTCCGTGTACAAGAAACCCACCAAGCGCGCATCCCTTTCCTCTCGTCGCGCAAAGCACCGATTGGTTCCTTCGCGCGTAAACAAGCACATCCTAAGGTTTACAACTTCGCGGCGGTGTCGTTAAAGTGCGTTCCACCACCACCACCGACTCGCGGCACACGTTCCATTCACCTGTCTTCTGTACCTTGGTACTGATGGGGCAGGCCGCTCCTGGGTCTCAAGCTGTCCCACAGCGGCGAGGTCAAACCGTTACGCTCCTGACTCTTTTGACTTAAGCCCGGCAGTTCTTTCTGTCTATCGTAGGTCGAAACGCTAGAACTAGTTCCCGGTCTGACCAGATTATTCGAGTACGACAACGAGATCGACTTGATTCGCTCGAGCTTGTAGGAGAACGCGCTCGGCTTCTCCGCGGAAAGGGACTTTTTGAGGGGAGACGAGGAGGACGAGATGCCCTTCGGACGCTCGCTCGATAGCGGAAAATCCTCGCCACTGGCACCGCGAACGGGCTCGTGACTACTTCCGATTCGCTGCGGTGAGTACGCCGGCGAGTAGGTTAGCGACGGAGAATTTGACGGTGCGCCGCTCGATTCACGGAGGGCCTCCCCATGCTGTTAGTAAAATATTGAAATATGCGTCAGTCGAGCAGATGTGGGTTAACTTCGTTAAATCGGTGCTGGGCCAATGAGGCGCGATCGTACGTTATGGCGTTGGACGGCGTGGAGCGAAAGATCTTCCGGTCAGACATTTACTCAGAACGAGTCTGCGGCGTCGTCGCGAAAATCAGTCGCGGCGTAACGAAATGCCCGAGTCGTAAATATCTGCCTGGTCGATTCGTTTGGAATTCGAATGGTGCGCGAGTGCGAGCGCATTGTCATTCGTGGATGAGAGTGTCGTGGGAGAAACGCGCGGAAAAGATGTTCGCGCGAAGCTCGAGGACGAAACGCCATAATGTGCGATTGCTGCAGAGTTAATAATTTAGTAATGTGTTTTGTTAACCACATCGTCTACATTGCGATAAAGACCGGTTACACTTCGTCAGGCTACCTTCAATTGTTGCTGCAATCTGTGAATCTCCTCCCTCTGCTCGGCTATCTCACTATCCCGACCGCGCAACAGGTGTATCGTGTCGTTCAGCGCATTGTCGTTCGTCTCCAGCGCGAGATGGGCGCGCAATTGCTTGTTTCTCGCGTCCAGTTGCATGATGTGTTGCTGCGCTTGGGCAACCTGCTTCGTCAAGGAACCCACCTTCTCTTCCAGCGCCGCGGTCTCCACGCACTTCGAGGAATACTTGGAGGACAGAGAGAGAATCTCTTGCTTTATCTCCTCCATTTCCTGTCTAACAGAACAGCGAGACGATTAGATGCGCGCCGGAGGAAGCTCGGGATCGAAGGTGAATCAAGGACGTCATCGATCGCGCTTACTCGTGTTCCTTGTGAAGCGCTCCGATGTCCTCTCTGGCTTGCATCTGCTTGAGGAATTCTTGCTTGAATTTGGCGATCTCCTTTTGCACCTCGTGCTCGTGCGCCTTCCTCATCGCGTCCAGCGCAGCCAGCGTCGCTTGAGTTTCCTCGGACAGCGCCTGCTCCTTCTCCACTCTCAAGTTCTCCAGTTCTTGTCGATGCTTCTCCTCGGTTTCCGCGAGAACTCTCCTGTGGGAGTTCTCCATCGCCAGCAGACCCTTTTCGCAAAGTCCCCGCAGCTGCTTGATTTCCTCCTTGTACCTCTTTCGCGTCTCGACATCCGTGTCGAGTTCGGCGCTGATCGAGCGCTGATAAGCGGCGCGCAGCTCGTTCACGTGAGCCGAGTGCTCGGAGTCCATCGCGTTGAGTCGGTGCTCCAGCTTTCTGGCTCTCTCGCGCAAAGTCGCAGCTTCCTGCTCGTACTGCGAGGTTAGCGAGTGTCTCTGATTGTCGAGCTGACCCTTGATGTCCAGCAGATCTTTCTCTTGACTCCTCTTCAGATTTTCCAGCTCCTCGTTGTGCTCCACGGTGAGCCTGTTGATGGTTTCCTGCAGCTGGTTGCACTGCTGACACGACATGCTCTTCACGTAATCTCCCAGTCTCTTGATCTGCTCGCGTAATTCGGAACACTTCTCGCAGACCGAGGTCCAATCGGTGATCGTCACCGAGGACCGTGGCGAAATAACGTTCGGGTCGACTTTTTCTCGCAAACATTTGCCGAGCAGAGCCAGGTCCTCCTCCAGGTACGATAATGACTGACCGACACTTTTCAACTGTCCCTTCGACCATTGCTTCCCGGCTATTCTCTCCTCGCAGTCCTTGCTGAATTGTTGATAGAGGTAGATGTACTCAGCGTCCATGATCGGATCGCTTTCGAATTTGTAATCGTCGTCGGCCAATTTGGAGAGAATATCCTCGTTTTCGATTAGACTAGACACGAAAGTCTCTCCGGTGTAAGCGGTGCTCTGTCTCACGCTACCTTGAAGTAGAGCGATTCTCGCGTCGATCAATGCCTTTTGGACGATGACGTCGGCGAATTCCAGGAGGAGTTGCCTCGATTCGTACTTGGACTCGGCGATGGTCTTGTTCCTCTTCATGCGACGAAGGCAGTCCTCGTAAGCGCCGGTCAGCTCGCGCACGGAGAGCTCCATCTCCCGACGCAGCCTCGCCTGCGCCTCGTCGGCCCAGGACTCCAAGGTCGTGTTCTCCCTGGTCTCGAAGTTCAGGCAGGTGTCCGACACCGAGGCGACGTTCTGCTCGTACATCTGCCCGCAACGCATGATCACGTGCGACACCTCGGACTGCACCAGCTCTTTGTTCATCGCCTCCTGCGCCAGCGACCAGGTGTCGCAGATCCTTCTGTCCTCCAACAATTTTGTACTAGAAGTCACCGTCACTTGCTTGACCGAGTGATCCTCCTGTTCCGGCAGGCTCAACGTTTCGGTGGCCAGTGCTTCCGCGAGTTGCCGCAGCTTCGTGTCTTTGTACCGTCTTACGATCTCGTCGACCTCCTTCTGCTTCTGCAGCAGGAAGTTCAGGCTCTCCGCGCGCGCGGCCGAGATCTCCTTCGACGCTTCCTCCGTCGGCGCGCTACCCCCTACAAGTACTAACTTATTCGCTAACACTCTAGTAAGATATTGAACGTAACTCGTGTTTTGGTACATTTTGGGCTTAGTTCCGCGGACCTTACATTTTAAGTTTGAAATAAGTTGACTAGTTTCGACCAATTCACTCAGAACGGCACTCTTATCGAATGTCCTTCCCAGCGTGCGCTTGATCTGCCTGAGGATGACGGATTCGAACGCTATCCTCTCGGCGATCAGCTTCAGCTTCTCCTTCTCGTCCAACTGACCATTTTGCGCGAGCAGTTGTCGCCTCCTCGTCAGCTCGCTCATTTTATCGCTAAGAATAGATTCCAGTCTAGATACCACTACGCCTACTGACTCTGTGACTTGAGCGTTCGCTTGATTCCTCTTACATTCTACGCACGACTCGAGAATGTCGTTGACTTCGCGCAGACACTTCTCCGCCTTTTCCTCGGCCTGCGTGGAGCCGAGACACTTTTCCAATCTCCGTTTCGACTTGGACACCGCCCTCTCCAGCTTCTTCAGTCTCGACATCACCTCCAGCGAGATCTCGCTGGACGAGGCGCTGATCTCGCTGGATTCGCTGGAGTCCTTCTCGACGTCGCTGGCCATATTTTCGGCGGCGTTGGCCACTTTCGTCTCCAGGGTGCTCAGTCTGATGAGCACCTTCATCGGCTCGGAGCTCGTAGCGCTGTCCAGGGACTTTCTTCGCAATCTGGCTCGGTCCAGACTCTTGTTCTCCCGCTTCTTCTCCTTCTTGAGATTGGGACTGGACTCCTTCGAGCTGTTCCCGGTGGAAACCGGCGCGCTGATGCTCTTACCGCGTTCGATGGCGCAGATCTTGCTCTCGAGATCCAGAAGCTTGTCCTCCATCTCTTGCGAAATGTGGAAGGATTCTCTTCCCTTCAGAGAGAGCGACCTCCTCTTGTCTCTGCTCTCGGCCTTCGTCAGCTTCTGCTTCAGCGTTCTCACTTGCTTCTCGCACGCGGCCAGCTTGTTGGTCAGATCTTGAATTCTGGCGGCCATGAGTCGCACCTGCGCCTGATTGCTTGCGTTCACCCTGACGGCGTCTTGTCGATGAGCGAAGATCTCCAGTTCCAGGGAGTCCTGCTTGACGTGGGCCTCCCGCAACTCTCGACGCATCGCGCGTATCTCCAGGATCGCCTTGCCGAAACGACCGCGCAATTCGTCGTACTCGTCCATTATCCTGAAAGGCAAAGGGACGAATAATGTATAGCGATCGCGGAGCGTTCACATTTCGATCGTAATCTCGATTGGGAATTTATTATCGCGGTACCTTTCTTTGTCCAACTCGCTCAAATCCAAGTCCAAGTCGATATTGGTTAAATCGCTGAACGAGTCGAAGGTCTTTCCGCGTTCCCTCGAAGCGGACAGACCCGTCCTCCCTTCCAGCTCCCTCACCCTGCCGTAGAGACGTTCGTTCTCTTCGATTCCTGCCAAAGCATACATACATGCATACATACATACATACATACATAAATATATATATCGATAAATTTTACGACCGGCGTTCGACTTCTAGGAATTTGACGCGACAGAACGAAAATAAATTCAATGTTATTTGTTAACCGGAGCACAAGAGGCACACGTGTCTAACCTTGCGATAGTCTGTCGCTCAGCGTCGTCATCTCCGTCTGCAGATGCTCGATCGTTCGATGGCTAGACGACAGCTCGTTGCTCAGCATCTCGCAGCGTTCCGACGTGCCTCTGAGAATCGCCTCTGTTTCCAGCCGTTTGCACTCCAACACCTCCTTGTCCCTGCCGTACAACTTCCTCATCTTCTCCAGGTCCTCCAGATCCTTGCTCCTCTGCTGTTCCGTCCTCTGAATGGTATCGAGCAGCTCCTCGACCTGCTTCTCCCTGATGGACGCTTCCACCTTCAACTGCCTCAGCCGCGACAGCTCCTTCTCGGCACTCGCGATCTCGGTGCGCGCAATGTTCAGCTGCGACTTCAGGCTCTCGATTTCGGTCTCCTGACGCTCGATAATGACTAGCAACGTACTCGGGTGCGATTGATTTTGATCCAGCTGATCTCTGAGCATCGTTACTTGGCTCTCCAGCAGTTCGACGATCAACGGATTGTCGCCGTTATTCGGTAGGCAGTTGTTGCTCTGCAAGTGACTGTTGCTCTGCTCCTCGTTCTCTCCCAGTTCGCAGCAGGCCATCATGAGGTCCTCGGATCTCACGCTGTCCAGGGTGCTCCTCCTGGAGCTGGGCGGCGAGCTTCGGCTCCTCTTGTACCCCCGCGACCTGGAGCTGGATCTCGACCGTGCTTTCACCCTCGACAGGGCGGTCCTGGTGAGCGGCGGCGAGGGCGGCAGTTCGGACCATTCGTGGTTCGCGAGGTCCGACCAGTTGGAACCCTTCATCACGAGGGACCAGTCGCCGTTTCTCGTGAGCGGCGGAGACACCGGCATCTCCGACCAATCACCGGACTCCCTGCGTCCACCCTCGGAAGCCGTCCGGTACTCCTCGTCGGAGGAGAAGAGAACCGAGCGCGGAGTGAGCGGCGTCGAAGGAACGATGGAGTTACTCTCTCGATCCGTGATGGAGCTGTAACGCGACGTACCGATCCTCACCTCGTGTGGACACTACCGACGAGCGGCGATGGAACCGCCGGATAACGCAGTCGAAGAACGCGAGCGAGTAAAACAATGCTCCGGCACTTACGCGGTAGGCGACTGAGAATTGGTGTCCTGCTGGTTCTCTTGGCACGACGCGTCCACACTGTTTTCCGGATCGGGTAGATTCGCCGCTCTTCTGATGGCCGACATCCAACTGGACCTGATGCCGACGGTAACCGCGGAGAGTATCGTGGTACCCCGAACGTCCCAGGTCTGAAATAGTCGAGGGAAAACTCTGTGACACGGGGCGAGCGTTCGAGACGCGGTAATCGGGACGAGCGTCACACACGCGAGCGTTAGCCAAGAGCAAACTTCGCGCGTGAGACTCCTCGCGCGCCGGTTCCCGTCGATGGGCGACCCGGTCGCTCGGCGCCCGTCAAATTGAATTACAGATTTTTTCCTCCGTCCGTCCCGCCCTTCCGCCGCCTTCCCTCTCACTTCCCGGACGAGCGAATGCTAATCCCGCCGATCCAATTGTAGAGCGAAGCCCCCGCGAGGGCCAATAACTTTCGCGCGGCCGTGCACGGACTCCGCGTACTCGCGTCGAGCGGCATTTCTAACGCGGATAAGGATTCTTCGAACGGGCGAGCGAGCGTTCGTTAGAACCCGTCGCGCGGACGATAAATATTGACGGATGAAATACGGCGAACGCACGCGGAAGACGGGCCCCGACATTGTTTCGCCGTCGAGAGTGACGAGGTGCGAACGAGCTCGGAGGCGCGGAGCTCGGTTCCCGATGCCGATAATTCATTCGAAACGGCGCGATACGGATGGAGCGACGTACCACCGTTTGAAATCCATAATTCCTGGCGACTAGCACCGGATCGACGGCTGTTACGGTGTTCAGATCTATGACCCCGTCCATAATACCCTTATCTTCCGCGGTGGGGTCCCTGTAGTACATCAGACCGCAGCCCCGCAGGACGAACCAGTGTTTGTTCCATTCCTAGAGGCGATCGTTTTACGTGAATTCGTCGTCGACTCTACGAGTCGCGCGTCGGACGCGAGATTCGACTCACCTTGTTCAGTCCTAGCTTCATCAGCCAGCCCTTCTTGATGTTCAGCAGATCCTCCGCCGGCAGGTCGACGCGTAACTCCGACGTCGGGGAGTACCTGGTACCGGAAATGTCGAGACCGCAGCCATCGGGATCGCCCCTTATCTGCAAAGCCAGCGGACACGCGCGCGAATGCAGTGACGACTCGCAATTTGTATCTCGCGCCGTCGCACGGTCGCCTTCCACCAACGACTCACCAGTTTGTCTTGGTGAGCCGCGTTCGCGGCATCCACGACGTCCCTGGTAGGTTCGGAGGTTCTGGGCTTGCTTCTTCTGGCCCTAGGCTGCGTCAAGGAGGCTGCGATGTCGCGCAATTTGCCCTCTCGCTCGCGCTCGTGCTCCAGTAGGATCCTTCGACGCGCATCGTCGTCTGCTGCGGTAATGTTACGTGTCGAAGGTTGAGAAACGGTGGGAAAAAAGTGACTGGCAATTTTGCGGCGAGGAGAAAACGATCTCCCCCCCCCTCCCCTTCCCCTCGACGCGTATAACCTTACGATCGGTAATGGCACGGCATGGTGTACGCCCGGGCCTTTAAGGCGCGGTGTTACGGAATACACGCGAGCGCGGGGCACGAGGATGCCCTGGAATACGGTATTTGACTAAAAAAAAGGTTCACATTTTTTAATTCAATTTGCAATCTGCATACATATTTGATATCGCATGAAACAGAAAAGGTTCAAAAAATGATTATTCGCTGAGTTGTAAGCGCGTTTCTCTCTGCTGAATTGTGACATCATCGAAGAGCCGTGAGAGATGTTTATGCTGAGCACAACAAGTGAGAAAGAAATAGATTTACTGAACCATAACGTATGTTGCATTTTTAAATATTATTTTCCGGCTCTGATGAGACCGAAAATGAAAAAATACGGAGTTGATAATTTTGTTGAAATTTTTCGAATCATCGATGAAAAAAAATCAGTCAACTACCCTATTATGCGCCTCTAACGTTCCGAAACAGCTCGTGTAGCTACTTTCTCGGATGCGCCTAGACTTCTTCGAACGAAAAAAAATCTGCGGATGGAGCGACGAGAGCCCGTCTCGTATAGAGTCAACTCGAGGCGCGAAACGTGTCGCTCGTCCCCGGCGGGAACGTGACGCGAAACGAAGATTACGTTACGGCAGACGCGCGAAATTACGTGGAAGTGGCGAACATCGCAATTAGACTTTCGAAAGTCGCCCGTAATTCGCGTCGCATGCACTCGACTCCGCAACGAAGGACTCGTGGCCCGCTGAGCGCGAACTCGTGGAAAGGGCCGATCGAGATGTTTCGCGTCGGTTCGTACCTCCGTAAGCGTTTTGAAACGAGAAACCGAGATACCATAATACCTTCGGTCGTTTGACAGTTTCCCATAAATGATCTTCTTCATGGAAAGATTGATACCGGTACATTTTACTGTACTTACAATGAAAGAGGCACGTATGAGGATTTCCTGATGTTTTTACAGTGCGACACAGTAATTTTTCTTTTGAAAACATTAAACCATGATGGTTTATATTACAATTTATCAGTTTCGAGGAAAAAATTGTTCTTCAACACGGTAGAAAAATACGAAAACCCTCACGCGCACCTCTTTTACAGTAGATACAGTAAAATTTACTGGTATCTCGTCTTTCCGTATCAGGAATACTTACCGAGAAAACAGTTTATATCCATTAACTACTACAATATATATATTTGCGACAATTAAGTCCTTCGAAGCAACCGTTTCAATGAAATAAACATTCTAATAAACAACACATATTTTTCTCGTCCCAACGAAATATTTATTTCGCCGTATTCGACACTACATTTGTTAACCGTTGATAAACCGTTTTCTCGGTGCTCATCATCTCGATTACATCGTCACGAGAACAATATTCTTATCAAATCCCAGCTGTTTATCACCGAAAAAAACCGAAAGAACATCGCCGCGGGGTCTCCTTCATATCTTTCAAGTATTTCGCTTATCCGCGCGCGCGTCCCCTACGTGATCATCGCTCCGCGACGCTATCGTCCGCTGTAACTCAAAACATCAGCGCGAAAGAACACGCGACACGATCCGTCATCGGGAGCGTACCGCGAAGACGCGCTCCGTTGCCCGCGGACGCGAAAAATATGAACCGGCGTCGGCGAGAAGGGGAAACGCCCGGTAATGGTCGGCCGATTCTCCACGGACGCGCCTCGAAAGCGACGCGCCTTCGTGTCGGGCACCATTAACCCGCGGCGATCTAAATGAAATCTCCGGAACAAACGGAATACGCAGATACCGCGTGTCGCGCACGCGTAGATTTGCCTCGAGATTGCTCGCACGCAATTACGCAACGCTGTACGCACGTAGAAAACGAGTGCGCGCTCGCCGCTCTCCTCGCGAGCGTATACGGATGACGCGCGCGCGGGGTGCGGGAACGGCACCCAGGGGAAAAGATTCGCGCGCGTCATATCGCGATCGAGGGATGATTTTTCGTCGGTGCGACACGGACGCGTTATCGCCGATCGAAAAGCGGGGATGAATTTAATTGGTGTCTTCCATCGGCGAGCTCTCGAGTCCGGTATCTCCCTCCTGCGCGGCTCGCGAGCGCCGTTCGATCGAAACAAAGAATACTAAATCCGCTTCGATTCGTCACGCCTGCGCCGAGGCGACTATCTCGTGGATTCTCAGACCCGCGTACCGTACTCGGCTATCCGTCGGATGATCCGCGCGACTTCTCGCGCGTCGACCACCCACCGCGTGTCGATGCCGCGGGCGCAGCTCGGATATCGGAGTCGGCTTAAATCGAATTCCGAAGGTATTGGCGATCGAGTAAAGGAGACGTCGATCGAGTGATCGAGGCGCTCAATTATCCCACGACTTCTTTTACGAATTGTGTATATAGAGAATGTATCGGATACGGCGCCCACGAACTGGACAGCGCTCTATTCCTTGATCAAATATAAGCGAAAAAGTCCCGAGCAATTTTTTTTTCCACACACAGTCGCACAGTTTTAAAGTTACAATTAATTAACCCTAGACCGGTATCAATATTCAATGATATGTTATAATCTGTACTGGGAAAATGCGTAAATTTTACGTACGATACCGGTCTAGGGTTAAAGAATAGCCAGTCGCATGCGCCGCTCCGCGATCAGTTGTGTGCGTAAGCGCTGCTAAACTCCTCCACTGCCAAACGAGGAGCACGAAGAGTTCCCCCAACGCCGTTCATTATTTCACTACGAAAAATATTTTGCTTATACACGCACACAAATAAGTGTCTGGGAAAAAAATGTCTCATGAATTTTTCGCTTATATTTTATCAAGAAACAGCGCTATGGAGTCCGTGGGCGCCGTATCTGATACACCCTGTATACACAGCTCGAACCGTACACCCGAGGATCATCCGAACCCTGCAGCAACCGCGTCGGCACGCGGTGCGTAAGTAAACCGATGCCTTTCGAGCGACGATTAATACCGTCATTAATATCGTAATGACGCGAAGCACAGGTATATGTATACACTGACCCAATTTTTCGTTGGAACTGACAGGCGCCGTGACGGAGCGTTCTCCTTGCTGACTCATTCTTCGCCTCGCCTTGTCTTCGGCCCGGAGTTTATCCCTGGTCGGCGGAGACGCGCTGCTCGCCGGTTGGTCCCGATAGGCGCGGCTCTCGTTTGGTCCTATGGGCGGTTTCTCGGAGCCCACCAAGGTGCTCGAGGTCGACGAGGACGAGGAAGAGTTCGCGGAGGAGGGGAGGGTGCTGGAAGTCGTCGTAGTCGTCGTTGTCGTCGTCGTCGTCGTCGTTGTCGTCGCGGTACCGTTCGCCACGACGCCGGAGGACGCGTAGCCGTGACTCGTGCCGTTCTCCAGTGACGAGCTTCTCAGTGGCGAGACGCCGTTCTTCGCGGTACCGCCGTCCGAGTTGCCGTTGAGACTCATCGTCGGCTGCAGCGAGTTACTCGTCGAGGAACAGACGCCCGTGCCGTTGGAGGCGGCGGAACTGGCGCGGTTCGAGCCGGTAACGACCGAAGAGCCGGATACCGAGGAGAAGCCCAAAGAGCAGAGCTCCGGCGAGCTGGCTTCCGGTATCCAGCTGGCACTGGTACCTCGGGGCTCCGATTGACAACTGTTGAAACGCGGACGAGGTGGATTTGGCGTGTTACCTGGGATAACAGTTTTGACGTGACACCTTTAGAACGAATTGTCAAAATTGGAGAACACGGAAAGACTGGTACCGGTAAATTTTATTGTATTTACAGTAAAATAAGTACATATTAGGAGGTTTTCGAATGTTTCTACTCTGCCGGAGAATGATTTTTCTTCGGAAACTGGGCAAACTGTAATGTAAACTATCACGATCTAATGTTTCAACAACAAAAATTACCGTACCGCACTGTAAAAACAGCCGAAAATCTTCACGTGTACTTTTTTTATTGCAAATACCTACAGTAAAATTTATCGGTATCAGTCTTTTTGTAAAAGACGCGCGTCGCGCGATGACGTCTCGGGACGAAAGGTCGGCTTTCGTGACTCGCCGGGCCCATCGTTGGGTAAAAGTTTTGTCGCGGATTACGTAACGCGCGGTTAAGCGTCCAATTACAGGGCTCGAATTACCTTAAGGGGATTAGGATAACGAGTCGCGATGGTTATCGAGCGCGCGATTATAGAGCGAGGAGGAACCTCAAATACCGTTGGATCTCGTGTCCCATCGACAATACATATTCCTATGAATTTATTCGAGCTCATTTATTCTAATGTCGGAACTGTAATCAATGAGAAGATAAATTAGATCGGACTTTTAAAAGCATCGACATTCCACCAAAAATTTGCTTCCCCTCATTTTATTCCGTCTTCTACATTTTTTGCCGCCTGAACCCCTAACAATCCCGTTTCGAAATCGCAGGATCGCGAGCAAACTATATTAAATTAGAAGTCGAAACTGAACTAAATGAGAAGAAAAATTGAATTAGACTTTTAAAAGAATTGACATTCTACCAAGAATTTTCCTCCCCTCATTTTACTCCCTTTCCCACACTTAATCGCCTCCTGCATCCCCGACGATCCCGTTTCGAAATCGCAGGTTAATGAGCAAACTATATACACCACTCGTGTGCGAGGCTCGCCCTCCCCGAGAATCTCAAAGGGTGGTCTACGCTCGAGGGACATCGCGGACGGTTCTCTTCAAACGACTTTCGCTTCATAAAGCAACCCGCTGAAAGGCGGCACTTACTTCGAATCGTGGGTGTGACCTGAAGAATGGTGGTTTGTCCTCCGGGAAAAGTCGCGTTCCTCTTGTGTCGTCCCTGCGGAAAAAAAGCAAAACGAGAGGCGAATAAAATTTCTGCCCCCGACGTCCCACCGTCGTGCTCCGCCTACGACGCGCGGAGGGCCGTAAAGTCAGTCGGAGAGGCGAGCGATTTTAATTATCGGTTCGACGTCAAATTTAATCGATAGCTCGCTACACGATCGAGGCCGATCGCGCACCGCTCTCTCGAGGCGAGCCGATCTCGCGGGAGGATCTCGTTCGAGCCGCCCGAGTTTCACGACGATCGAGGATCGCGGCGGAGGACTTGCGCGGTGGAATCGTCGCCGGTGGAGACGCGAATATGTGCGCGTATTCGTACAGTCGACCGCAATGACGAAAGATAAGCGATAACAATGACGATTCTCCGCGAGCCCGAGGACCGCGCTGTTCTCTCGCGGCCTGCATAATTCATGGGATCATCGACGCCGCACGCGCGCGCGGCCCGCAACGAAGATTTATTACGTCGCGTGGTATTCGTGTCGATGATACGGCCGGGGCCGCTGCGTTGGCAGAGCGCGGAGCGTTGCAAAACGCTTTCAGATCGCAGATACACCCATTACCGAAGCGCGCGTTGAATTTTCTAGCCTCACCTCTACGTGCGCGCCGAGAGATCGCGGCTCTTTTTCACGAGGAGAGGGAAAAGCGCTGATCGAGCTCGACTGATATTAACTGGGTCGAGCGTTGCGGAACGGGCGAGGATGGAAACGCGCGTGATGTCGAGTCGAAGAAGAAGAATCGCGGAGCCGGAGGGGAGACGGTCCACGTCGAGAGGGAAAGCGAGATATTTGCGGCGTCGCGAGATTTCAATCGGTGGGAGGAAGTGGATGAAAATATCACGAGGGTCGTTGTAGATTCGATCGATCGTTTTTCAACGGATCGAATGGTAATATGTATCGAGCAGTGGCAGATGCCCTGGAATATATGACGTAACGAAAACGACTGGTAAGCCATTCGAGGGGTTGCAGCCCCACATCGATATCTAGGTTCTAGAACGTCTGACGTACACTGAGAAAAATAATTAGGTTATCACTAGAACTACCGAATGGTCGCGCTTTATAAGACGGTCGTTTTGGCGGATGATTATCTCGTTATCCGTGGATTTTTCGTCCACACTGCTACAGAACTTTTTGTAGACCGAAATGTGCTCTGCAAAAAAGTATTCTACCAATTTTGACAAAAACCTCACGGGTTACGAAATAATTGAGGTTGAATGGAACTCTGAATAAGACACCGGTCAAATTGACCGATTGCGGTAGTTCTAGTGTTAAGGATGTTGAATCGGGTTAGATTAGTCAAAATATAGTCTGTCGATATATCGACAGTCCTCGATATATTATACCCGGGGCGAGTCGTTTGAGCGCCTCGAAAATTACCGCGGAGAAGCCAAGTTTCGCCGAAATCGAAACATCGGAAAAATTATTCGACAACGTTTTCGTAGCTACGCGAGCTGTACCATTCCATCGGTAATTGAGCCTGTGATATCGAGCACGTTTTACGGTGAGACTGGGAAATAATTGTCGATATCGATCCTTGTAAATTCGACCTTGAGCGATCCAAAGGCCGCTGAATAATCCGTTTATACCCTTGTCGCGCATACCGGCGTGATTATCGACTTTTTTTTATCCGTTTACGTACTCGGCAATTACGTTCCACTGTCTAATCCGATCTCCGAAACGAGTTTGAGAGACGACGCGTCGATTGAGTTTTCGCGTGAACCTGCCACTCTCTCGCGCGACTCATTATGTCTCACCGTACGAGAGTGGTTAGTACAGGCTTGCCGGGAGGATTACGTAAAAGTCGTTGCGCAAAACTCACAATGCTAATAATCCGCGTTGGTCGAGGCGAGGTGCGAAAAAATCCGAAGAATTCCTCGCCGGCTCTCTCGTGTTTTCCTCGCGTACCTATTTGCCCGCGTGCCGCGTGGACCGCGCGCGTCGGTGGATACTCCTACTAGCCTATTACCACTAATGGAACGCGTTGTCTTGTACGTAGCTATTACCGTGCGGCACTGGTGTACGTGCACCGCTGCAATCGAGTGCCGCTGCGGCCCATACGGTCGCGAGCGTACTCCCGGAGACACGAATTCTGTCGCTGGTGACTTTTTGAAATATCATTTTTAAACGTACCAATTAGAGATTAATCAATGTTCATGCTTTCGTTAATGAGGACAAATGCCGCTGTAGTTCATGAGAGCATGAGAATTAACTGCCCATTGGCCGGTATGTTGAAAAATGCAGAACTAGTTGCTCCGATTAATAAATTCGTTTATAACGATTCCATTCGGGTCAATTAGTAGTTCGATTAACTAAATGTGCATTTCCCCGCTAATAACCGCCGATTTAGTCAAATTTACTACATTCTTCTCTCGGTGTACGTCGGAAAAATCGTCCATCGCGGTCGAGACGTGGAAATGAAACGAAGAAAAATGTAATTTCTTTTTCCATGGAAAAAGGCTGCAGCGCCTTTTCAGAGTTCCGTGCAGATAATGAGTTAATCGTGATCGATCGTCGTGCGGATTTATCCACGGATCGCCCGAGCGTGCGATTCCAGGTGCGCGCGGCGTTTCGAACGGGGCAAAAACTGGGCTTCGACCTTCGCGGGCGTTTCGACGCACTTATGCGACGTTGGAGTGCAGCGGAGGAAGTGAGCCAATCGACGACATACGCCCGCGCGCGTTCGCCGCTCTCCGGCACTGTCAACGTAACGAGCATAACGCGGCAGGATGCGCTAATGATTACAGCGGTGACGCGGTGTGGTAGACATACACGCGCGTGTGTCTACGAGGCAACGCGAATCGCTCACCGCCCCGGTCCGCGTTCTTTCCCTCTTTCCCTCCGCGCCGACGGTACAGCAACACCGCGAGCGAGGAAGAACTTAACGAGTCGCTTTAAGGAGTCGTTATTATTCCCCGTCGGTCCGTTCCTGCGCCGGAAGATTTTCTCATGCGATGGCCCGTAGCTTCGGCGGGTGCATCGCCTATGCGCGTCCTCGTAAACGCGCTCACATACACGTCGGCGGCCGCGACGGTGTGTACGCGGAGCGCGCGTTATGTAAATGCAACACCGATACGCCGTACGGCTATACCGCGGCGGGATCGGAAGTGCAAGTATACTCGTACGTCTCGAATCGCGTGGGTGTAGGTTTATACAGGGTCGATCGGCTTTCCCTTTCCCAGGCGCCGAGCGGTGCGCGGAGATGAGACGATAATGACTGGATGAAAAACTCGGCAAGTAGTTCCTCGAGTCGCGGACTTCCCAGGGAGAGTTTACGCTGAGCCGCTGAGGGCTGCTCTCTGAGAGAGAGAGAGAGTAAATCTCGGGCGTGCGTTTGCGTCGGAGTACGCGTCTTCTATGCGTGCAGATATGTAAATAAAGGTCGATCTGTGCACTTCCAGAATTCCATGGTCCACACTGAGAAAAAAATGTAGTAGATTTAACTGAATGAGCACACCGAGGAAACCATTTTTTTTGCAGTTAATAAATGTTTGTTCGAATGTGGCGAAATAAACATTTTGTCGGACCAAGTAAATATCCGTTCACTATGATATTACGATACTGAATGGCTACAATATTGAATCCTTTGAGGCAACCGTTAGGATTAAAAATAAACATTGTAATAATTAAAATATATTTTCTTGTCCTAACGATACATTTATTTCGCCGTATTTGAAATTATATTTATTAACTATTAATAAACTGTTTTTTGTTCGGTGCAGTCACGGGCAGGAGAATGTAGATCAAGTTACTTGGGGACTAATAATTTGGTAGAATTGATTATCGCTTGTTTCCGCTAAACAGTTTTCAATCATTATAACCAAATTATTTAATTCAAATAATCAAATCGGCGTTCCCCCTCCCGTAACCATCCAATTTAGTCAAATCAACTAATTGTCTTCTCTGTGCATTGCGCGTTGCACCGCGATACGCGCATTCGTCAAGGCGACTGCATTCGCGTAACGCTCCAGTCGTCGTCGACTCTAAAAGCTGCACATGCATTGGAACGCGCGGAACAACGGAAGAGGCGTGGCGCGATCTGCATAACGTCCATCGCGGAGCTCGCACGTCGAACGAGAGAAACGACACGCGTGATTGCAGTTTTCTGCATCGCGGACTTCGAAGGCCGTCGATACGTACTTCGCGACGGCGTGTCAGTGATTATAAGAATGGAGTAAAGAGACGGGATACCGACCTTATTCCTGGAGTAGACCTGGAGAACGTCGGCCCACCAGCGCGTCTCTTCTCGGCACGTGCCTTTCACGAAGGTCACGCCTTCCGGAGTGGTCACGGCCAGACTGTAAGCGTGTCCCGTGACGTCTTCGGCCGCCGCCACTTCCAGGACGCGCGTCATGTCGATCCTGGCTTGGGGAACGGTCTCCGGCTGCAATCGGAAGAGAGGAAAGCCGGTAAATCGATCGTCGATCGAGAAGATCGCGTTGGATCTTATTAAAAATACGAAGAAGGGGAAAGTGGGATCGCGTGGAATGCTTTTAACGTCCCCTGATATGTATCGACTACCGTAATAGAAAGAGCCAACTCGACTATTCCTAAAAAACCACAATTTTGATTCCACTCTCCCCTGTAATAATAATATTATATAATCAGTAGTTGTAAAAGCGAGAAGATCGTCGAAACATTTGCGTACGAATTATAAATCGGAATCACTTGACAGTCGTCGGCGGAGACACGAATATTACGAACTATCCGTTGCACAGAGCTAAAGAATTAGTTGGATCTACTAATAATTACTTGCGGGGTCGCAAGTGATTATCAATTTACATGAATTAGATCTTCTTCCATGTTAATTTGGCACTTCTTCCTTGCAATCCTATACTATTTCACATGATTGTAAAGAGGAGATATCTAATTAATGTATTAAAAGATTTCATCGATATAAATAAATAATTGCTTGCGACCCCGCAAGTAATTTTCAGTAGATTCGACTGATTCTTTTTCTCTGTGCGGCGTTTGAAGCTTCCTTCGAATTGAAATGATCGTTGCAAGTCAGGTCAGCCGTCGTGTTTCCCAAAACGACAGATCCAATTTCACCTTACACATCCACCGTCGACCGCGTAGCCGGTATATCCGGCGATCCCCGTGTTGCACGCTTCGATGCGGCGATGCGCGGCTTAATCGAGACATCTCGAGCAAAGCTCGCGAGGGTCGCCGATCGAGATACCGACGCGATCTTCTCAACATCCATTATTCCCCGGACAGATCGACGCGTTTCTCCTCTTTATCAACGGTGCGTTACGGAGCGCCATTCCGATCGGTCGAGATAGATCCGGCGCGGATGTGCCGGGAGTCGAAGCGTCTCGAGAAAGCGGCGCAAAAAGCCGTCGGAATCATCGGGGAGCGGAGGAGGCATAAAGTGCATCAGTCCTGTTCAATTGCAGCGGGGCGAACGGTTAAGAGGTTTCGCCGCTGCGTCGTTGCGGCGGCGAGATCGGTACGCGACGTGTAGATCGCTCGACATCGAATCGCGCGCGGATATCGCGTATTTCTCATCCGTACGCGCCAAGAGCATCACCGGTGCATCGTTCCACTTGGCGGCTACGTGTCCCAGCTACGTACGCGCGATCGCCGCGCGCTTTCCGCGTTGAGAAAGTCATCGACCGCGAAGGAAATTAGAAACTTCGATGCGAGTCGGCCTGAGATCTCGCTAAATTATGACGAACAATAAACTATTCGTCACGGTGGAGCGAGTGCACTCGCGGCACTGGAACAGAGTGCGGTTTGACCTGGTCTACACTCGGATCCAGCCTCTGTCTGACATGTGAAAGATTCTTTCCACTGTAAGGTGCAACTTTCGTTCCGAGATTTTCCTTCCTGAGCTCGACCGAGATGTTTATAGCGATTGTTACCCGTCTTTGGCATGTCGGGTAGGTAATGGTTTTTTTTTTCGAAGTTCTCTCACGCTGGTAGCAATGTTTATGTAGATTTAGTTTTTTTTTTGTAGGCATGTACACTCTTTTACGGGCCCGCAATACTCAATGTTATGTTCGACTGTATACATCTCTATGTTTCTCTATAGAGAAAAAGGTCGCAGAAATCAGGATTTCGTTCGATGCGGCCAAGTTGACCCAGCACTCCTTGATATTGGATATCGATGATTATGTTCGAGAAAATTATTTTTTTTTTTTACAAGAAATCATTAATATTTTGAGGTTTCTTTGGGATTTGCTAATCAACGCGTCTGCGGTTTTTGAAATCAACGCGGAAAAATATATCGAACAGGGTGGTCCAGAATTCAATTCCAAAGATCTCGATTTTTGCAAAAAATTCAAAAAACGTGAAGGGGTCAAAGAGGATTGTCAAAAATCGAAATCTCTGGAATCGATCGTTCGACCACCCTATCTCGTTAATTTGTCTGTATCTCAAAGGAAATATGAGATACCGACGATTTTATGTACAAGGAAATTATTTTTTCATAAAAAATCGTCGATATCCCTGTTCGTCGATGTCGTCTGCCTCATTTCATCGATTCTGTCGCTTTATCGATTCAATAAAAATACCATTCGAGTCTCAACTAAACGAGAATCAATAATTCTCATTTCGTTCATTGAACTGCACAGTTTTCCATCGATGCACCCGCGTTTCGCGGGTAGCGGCGTCCACGGGGTCGTGCTCGTGGCCCCGCAGAGCAGGAAGGAAACTTCAGCCACGCCGCGTGGTGCATCCTCCGTCCATTTTTTCCGGGACGCAGCCGTGCGAGCGCGCAGCTAGCCTCCGAGAATTATTACGATCGCGCGGAAAAAGATAAGGGGACTCGCGCGCTCGACATAATAACTCATAACCTCGGCGCGGACGTTTAACTCGCGGCGTCGTCGTCGTCCATCTCTGCAATGTCAACCGGCGCAGTCACCCGTCACATATGCGCGCGGTGCACGATCCGCGGCGTAGCGCTGACATTTCTTGTCCCCTCGCTGCGCGCGCGCGCGAGCGGCGCAGGCAACATTATTCCTGAAACGTGAGCTGTCCATTCGCACGTGCGACTTTTTGCGCGCACCGCGCTCGCCGTGATGCGCCGCACGAGCACGGGGTCTCGCGCGGCGAGGGTGTGTACACGCGCGCGTTAATATATCGGTTTCTCCGAGGAACGAAGCGGAGGCTCGTGTTCGCGAGTTTCGAATTCTCGACGATTTTTCCTCCGAATCGCTAACTTATCTCGACGCGCCCTCGAGATATTTCGAGCGATCGCTGGACGTCGCTCGCGGAGTCACGACCGCAACGCGTGCTGCAGCGATGCACGCGGGACCCGGAACACGCGTTGAGTGCATGAGGAGCGTGTTAAATCGGTTTTCCAGAAGGCGCGAGGCGACCGTTCGATGTCGACTTATCTCAAAAATGCAGTCGGACGCGATAAAACGATTGTAAGCAAGAATGGTTTGCTGTTAAAATCCGAATCATTCCCGTCGTTATTCGTTTAACCTCGCTCGACTCTCCGGACAGTTTCCTCGATCCGCTCGCCGCGAATCAGGTATCCCGTGAAGCTGGCTCCGTGCGTGGCGTATCGTGCACGCGTGACACGCGGGGACCGGTGGGAACAACGTGCGCGTGAGTCGGATTAACGGGCTATTTATATCGGAGGTGGAAGAGGGGGGCGAAAGAGCGGGACCAGCTTTGGAGAACGCTGCAGCGCCGCATCCCGGTGCATCTCGTCGGACGTGTGACCGCGACGGCGCAGCACGTACGCGCGGCATCGGCAGCGGTTTTTGTCAGCGCGACGTGTTTATTAGCAAGAAGTCGCTCCGCGGATATGATGTCGTGGCGAGGACCGATAACTGGTTCCCATGGCGGCCCCTATATCATTACTCGCCCCCGTAATCGACTTATTATACCAAGGCGAATTAGCCGCTCGCTCCTCTCCTCCGCACGATTTTACCGTCTCACTCTCGTAGACGCGTCCGCTCCAACACGCTTACATAGTCTCGTTCTTGAAATTGGCTGAGAAGGCGGCGTTATAACTAGGCTGTAGCTTAACGACGCGCGATCACTGCGAATTGAGAATCGTCAATTACGACGCGGGCGTATGCAATTTCTGTATTTTTAAAAGCTCAACGACTTGAGACGTCGCGTAGAAAAATTCTCCACGCTTTTTTACGAGAACGTTAGCGAAGTACACCATGTGCACGGCTTCCCAGAAAGATTGATACCGGTAAATTTTACTGTATTTACAATAAAAAAAAGTACATACGAGGGTTTTCGGGTGTTTCTACAGTACGATACAGTAATTCTTCTTTTGAAAACATTAAATCGTGATGGTTTGCATTACAATTTACCTGTTTCTAACAAAAAAATTGTTCCTCAGCACAGTAGGAACATCCGAAAACTCTCTCACGCGTGTACCTCTTTTACTGCACTGAGAATAAAATTTGCTTGATCTCAATAAACGTATTTTTGGACAGTCCTAAGACCACGTTTATTCGATTTAAATGAATACCGATTCGATTCGAATAATATTCAATTAAATCAACAATGCTTGTACACGTCCAATCGATATTCATTGTAGTCGTATAAATGTGCTCTCAGGACTATTCAAAAATATGTTCAATTGACTCGAGTCATTTTTTTTCTCAGTGTGCAAATACAGTACATTTTACCGGTACCTGTCTTTTCGTGGAGTACACCGGTCGTCGAAATAATTAATCGTCTTTGAGAACCACTGCGGCGAGGAAACAGGTGTAACCCGAGCGAAACACGTGTAGGTACAGAGCGTTCGCACATACGCGAATAAGTCGGCAATCCGGACTCGCGCGAGCAGTTGACCCAGAAGAAGTCGGTGCCGGTGCGCGGCCGGATAAAATCCGCGCAGTGTTATGTAAAACACGACTTGTCGCGCCTCCCCGGCCGCCGCAGCGCGTCCTCGTCTTCGTCATCCTCATCTCGCGCGTCGTCGACACCGCGTGCCTCGCCGCGGACGGATCGCAATCTCTCATCTCCTCGCCCCGCGCGTAGGTACACGCACTCGCGCGCGATGGTCCTCCGCGAGCGAGCTCGACATCGGGTTAACTGACTTAGCGCGCTTTAGTAGCTCGTAACCGACGCTCTCCGGGGTTGGAGGTCGCCATTACGCGGTTTTACGATGATGGTCGCACGGTTTTACGCGTAATTTGCGATTTCAGCACAAATCCGCGCGACGTGCCGCCGCCTGTAAATCTCATCGGTGCGTCGTTAAATTGCGTAAGTCCCGTAGGCGAGAATTCCGGGCCCAGGCGCGGTGAAACCGGTGCGTCTCCTCCCTTGGCAGGCCGTTAATAATCCTCTAAGTGGCACATTCATGGTATTTCTTCCTAGTAGGCTGTTTTTTTTTCTCAATACAGTCTTCCCTCCGCGGAGGGTGTCGACTCTGTATGTAAAAAGCGTCAACCGTACACGGAGAAAAAGAATCAGTTGGAGCTATTGAAAATTACTCGCGGGGTCGCACAAGTAATTATTTATTTATTATATATAAATGAATTTTGTTTTTTAATAAGTCAATTAGATATTTGTTCCTCGCAATCACGTGGAACAGTGTGTGATTGCAAGGAAGAAATACCAAATGAATGTGGAAAGAGATCAAATTGATGTAAATATAAGTAATTACTTACGATCCTGCGAGTAATTTTTAGTAGATCCAACTAAATCTTTTTCTCTATGCATGAAATAAAAATCCACGGATTCGGCTCCACGGAGAGACTAATCATGTTCGGAGCGATTCGAAACGAGATGGCTATATTAACGACGAATGATTTTAAGCGACGAGAGCCGCGGGGCGGAATTCTCTCGCCGCGGCTCCGAGCACACGCGGAGGATGTGTTTACGATCGCCGAGAAAAATGAATTCCAACGAGCCGCGCGCTCTGTGTAAATGTGTCTCCCACTCCGAGAGCGCCGCGCGCTTCCGGCTGATGCGGCTGTAACCTAAACGGCGGCGTTCCGTAACGTGTATTCCCATCCGAAGCGCGTTTACGAGAGTTAATCAAGCATTTTCACCATCGGAACTAACCGGCAAGATGAGAACCCGCGCGAGATCGAGCCGCGGCCGGCTCGTTAAAATATAACTAATTCGCGTCCCTCGAATGAGCATCCGACCACCCATATGCCGCGGAGCTAATACGCGATGTATATCCAGGAAAAAGAAAAGACACTCCCATTCATCCGCCGCACTCTCGACACTCTCCGCGTATAAATTAATCCCATTCCGAGCGCGGCGCTCCTCAGCCACCTAGAATCTTAAATTACGAGGCCCCGACCGAGACACCTGACAGGCCGTACCGGAGGTCATCGCGGCCGCGTCATAATTCATACAACGCATCCTCTCTCCCGTGATCGGGAGGGAGTCTTTGTAGAGGGGCCCGCGCAACGTTGAACGCATTGCGCGCGCACAGAGGAAGGCGCGGAGCGCTCCGAGCCGCGTCAGGGGTGTAAGACCGGATCATATATTATCGCGGGGTGCCCCCTCGCTAACCAGCCGTGGCTACCGCGGCTGAGAACGGCCGCGGCCTCGGTTCGTAATCGCCAAGAAATCATCCTTCTGTCGATGGCCGATGATTACACGGCAAAAGCGCGAGTTCGCATCCACGTGGGACTGCTAATTGAAAACTGACGTGGACTGAACGCGGGGGATTACGGTTTGCATCGCGCGCGAGAGCCGCCGCGCGGCGCACGGTGGATGCGCGCGAGGGGAGAGATCGACGCGATGCGCGTATGCTTATCATGAAGATTTACGCGTTGCGCCGCGCGTACGTGGCGAAGGGTGTACCGTTTTCCGAAAGTGCTCGGGAAGAAAGGAACCAGCAATTTTTTATCTTTCGTACAGTGGCGCTGAGACTCGAGCTCATTTTCAAGAATCAACACAGATGACATATTGCTGTTTAACCAGATTTTATTTATATCTTTTTCATTAGTGTAGTTTAAGCAGATATAATAACTGTTTGCACGGGAATTTCTATCGGGTGAATCGTAGTTTATGCTAATCGAACTGTAATTCGTGCAGTACTTTTTTCTTCGTGTAACACACACACCCAAGGAAAAGATTTAGTCGAATACGAACCTAGCGGAAAAATTTATTTGAGATGAACAGGAATTTATGCACGTCGAAAAAAAGTCTATTTGAATTCGATTGATGTTTTACTAGTTTCGTACTCGATTAAAAAGATGTGCAAAACATCAATCTAATTCAAATAAACTTTTATTCAATGTAAATAAATTCCCATTAATTTCAAATAAATTTCTCCATTAGGTTCTTATTAAACTAGACCTTTTCCTTCAGTGCAATAGTAAACAGTAAAAATCTGTGTCCTCTCTGTACGAATTCTTGAAAGTGAGCTCGAGTCTCAGTACCACTGTAGACAGTAAATATTGCTAACTTCTTTTTTCCGTGTGGTAACAAGGGGCAAGGTGAGATTCGCAATGGTAGCTGAGAGATTTCGTCGACGATATCACGAGGATGCTGCGATACCAGGCAGAGGACGGACCACTGATATGCAGGGGGCGAAAGAGTTCGTTATACTCGTAGCTATAATCGAGGATTTCCATCGCTTCGAGAAGCTCGCGGCGCGTTCTCAGTTAGTCAGGTCGACGTACCCGCGCGCGTTAGAGGAAACGGCGTAGAGTACATCGGAGCTCTCGTGCGCACATTCCGTCACGTTTCACTCGGGAGGAGTCTCACGCACCGTAAGGAAATCCAGTATATTCTAATCGGTTTTGCGTAGTCCCTTGAACCCTCCCGAGGGTTCCGCGACCCGTACCGAGGGATCATCCACTCGTTCCTCGTATATATGTACTCGAGAGTTGATATATGTATATAGTGCATTACCTCGCAACAATAGCGAGGAGATAGGATCGATTCTCGAAGATCTACAATCATTCGTACGCCCATTTACATTCCCGGCTATACGATTCGATTTCTTCTCGCGATATCGGAATCGCATTCCGTTCTCGTGTCGTGATAAGATACACCGAGTAATAAATCAGGAGCATTTTGAGGTTTACCCCGAAAGGAGACAATTTCAGACGTCGTTTGATATGGACCGTGATAATTTTAAAAGAGCCTTCTTTTTATATCAATTAAATCTCTCCCTACACTGACCGATATCGTAGAGTAGAGTGGGGCTAAAAGTGCTGCGGAGTAAAAAGTACCATTCAGCTAGTCTTAAAAAGTAAATGACTATTTGATAATTGCGTTACGTAGAAATCGTCTCCGTATGCAACGGCTGCTAAAGAACGCTTATTACGAATAAACGAAAGGGTTTATTTATAAAAATCTATCGAACGGCACTTTTAGCCTCCTACCATGCACCCTCGAAATTCGTAGGCCCCTCGTCTGGCCAGCCCGGTACTCGACTCCATGAAGGAGTCGAAATACACGGTTAACGTCCGCAACGCGGCAGCGTAATTAAATTAATGCGAGATGTCTTTATTAATTGACCTCGCTCTGGTTACAAATTACCACCATTATCGTCGGCACATAACACAGGGCCGCGCGCAGTGCTCGGCTTATTGCCGAGCGCGGCCAGGTAGTCCCGCGCTCTTCACTCCCGCGTCGCCTTCATCACGCAATACTTACCTTGAGGCATTGCGGATGCTGGAGCAAAATTTTCATCGACAGCAGAGTTCGATATTCATGTACCGCGCTTCTCTTTCATCGGCAGACGTTGTACCAATGAGATCAGGCGAATACTTTCCAATTAGCATCAATCGAAATGTCGAACGACAGAACCCAACGAAGATAACCCAACGATCGGTCGATCGAATTCGCCGATTGCAACGACGATAAACGAGCCCCGATCGCGTCTCACATCCGCGTCGCTTGTCGCCGACCGAACAAAGTGCGAGGTGTCACGGACGCGCGTGTCCGACTTGGGAGATTCTCGTCGTGGCGGACAGGTGATTCGCTCCTGGACGAGGCGAGGCGCATTCCTGGAGGAGGAGCGGTGACGGTGGCCGTGACAAGGACGCGGTTTAAGAAGAACGCGGCGGATGAAATATTATACCCGCGTGTATAAATTCAACGAGAAGTGGACGGTCGTTCGGCGGTGGAGGTTACGATGAAACTGGAGACTCGTTTCGAGAAATGGAGACCAAATTTATTTCGGGAAAGGCACTTGGACCGAACTTCGGTGATATCCGGACATTTATTAGCGGCGAGCGTGAGATTAAGCTGAAATATCGGTGACGCGTGGTGGTAAATTGAAATATTAGTAACGCATGATGGACAATTAAAATGTTGGTTGCGCGTGACGGAAAATTAAAATTTTAGTAATAAATGACAGAGGATTAATATATTGACAGAGCATGATGGTAAATTAATATTATGAATGATGCATGGCGGAGAATTTAAATATTAGGAACGCATGGTAAGAAATTAACATATTAGTAACGCATGGCAGAGAATTAAAATATTAGGAACGCATGATAACAAATTAGAATATTAGTAACGCACAACGGTAGCTTACAGCATTAGTAACGCGTGATGGAAAATTAAAATATTAGGTATAAGAACGCATTGCAGAGAATATTAAAACATTAGGAACATCTGATATATAGAGAGAAAATTAAAATATTATAGGAACGCACGATAGATAATTAAAATATTAGTAGATAACGCATGATGGAAAATTAAGTATTAGTAAACACGTAACAGTAAATTAAAATATTAGTTGGATAGTAAAATCAATCGCTAAAAATAAATGTGATGCATACGTATTTACATATTAGAGATTAGATGCGTGATCGTTTTAGATCTGAACATCTGAAAGTGCTCAACGAAATCTATTAACTCTAATTTTACATATAACGAATAAAAATAAAAATATGTGTGTAATACGATATAAAAATTATACAGTGTATCACATATTTTTAAAAAACAATTAAATGGTGCATGGTGTAATGTCTGAGTTACTCATGAATCCTTACATATGTTAAAACGACGACGCGTATCGCTCGCGCACCGAGTATGAATCGCGTGTACAAGATACCTACCATTGTTCTCTCTCTCTCTCTCTCTCTCTCTCTCTCTCCAGAATGATTTGCGAGAATGGAAAATGTATCATATTGTCGGCTGTAAAAATTGAGGAAGTTCCATCAGGGAAAAAAACATGATAATTGCGGGAAGCTCCGCGAAGTAATCGCGCAGCTTTCGCTTTACGATCGACTTCAAGGAGGATTCCTCCTTCGGCAACGTCATCGGAATTCCGCTGACCTATAACGTCATCGCCGCCAGGCGATATCGGCTAACGAAACGATCGAGAGAAATAACCTTCGCGATCGGAGCGATCGCGATGAAATTCTCCACGTATGACACGATCGCCGCTATACTTCCAATCGAATAACGAGAATCGTGAAGTCACGAAATTAATATTCAACGGAGCACGAATATTCCAAGTGGAAATCACGCGTGATCGATCGACGAATTTGTGTGATCGATGCGTCGATTTAAAAATTACAAATGCCAGAATAAATACCTGCCTAATTCATTCGTAAAAAGGACATGTCACGTAAGACCTTTTCCAATATTCTCATAGGCTGATCTATTCACGAAAAGTGAAGCAACTTTCCTGTGAATTTTATTGGCAGACTCCATATCGATATTCGTTATCTCGAACCCCGAAAGCGTGAAAAATAAGTCACATTTGCTAATTATTAAATGACCTGTCATAACGAATCCCACTTTTTTATGAAATTTCTTAGTCGAATTCGATATCACGAATCCAAAATCTTGAAAGCATGAGTGGGTGACGTTTGCCAATCGTCAAAATATAAAAATCTACGTAATCAAGTAATGACGAATAAACGAAATGCGCGCGCGAAGCGCGTACGTTGTTGCTAGTAATTGATAAATAGTATCTTATGTCATAAGGCGGAAATCCGAGGTTTTTTCAAACTGTATTTAGGTCGTAACACGCGAGGCATGATTTAATTAGGTCTGACTTTAATTAGGTCGTAACACGAGGCATGATTTGGATGCCTTCGGCGAGCCTCATCCCCTCACCATGCCCCGTGCTACGACCTAAACACAGTCTTAAAAATCCGAGGATTTAAGCTGAATGACATATATTATTTTTCCTAACGAATGCCAATTTCTCAAAACAAAACAAACAGAAGTATACACGGCTCATTTCACGCTGCGTTTATCAGTTTGGAAAAAGGACGCACACTTCGGACTAAACAATCTGTTGACAGCCTGCGGACTCCCGGTCGTTGTTACGCAGGAAAAACGCCATCTTACGGTCTAAAAATAGGCTGGAAAAAGCCTCGAAATGGGCATGAGTGAGGAGAAAGAATTTTCATCGGACGCTATCAATGTTTCTTCCCTATACTTACATCGCGAAAACTTCGTCGCTCCCCTTTCACCGAAAACTCACCTCGTTCGTTTTTTCACCCACGGAAATACATCGAACGGCCTCGTCCGATGTAGAACGAAAGCTCGAAAGCCCACGAAGCGACGCAGCGCGATCACCGCGAGCGTCCTAATGATAATCTTAATGCCGGATAAGCGAAGGGGACGTGTGCGTGCGTCCGTGCGACGTGTGATGGAATGCCAGTCGCGTTAAACGCGCGGGTACGTCACTCCGCCCGTTGCGTATGCCCGCTACGTAGGTACACACGCGTGTAACTATACACATCGCGCATCATCCCCACTAGCGCGTACCGCGGCGTACGTTTCCTGGTCGTGCGCTGGTTGACGCACTTGGGCGTGTCGCAATCAGGAATGAGGAGTATACATATGTACGGGCAACGATATGTGGCCTCTCCTCTCGATCCTCTCCCTCTTGCCTCGTCTCCTCATCCCCCTTCCCGCGTGTATAATTAGATCATTTTCTCGTGCTGTCGGCTTTTTTGTCAATCGACAAATTACACCACGGAATCTCAATTCGCCCCGACAACGCGATAACGAGATCGTGACGCTCTGTATACACGTGGGAGAGTAATAACGGCACCGTTTTTTTTTTTTGCGCCGACCGACATCACTTGCGTTTCCTTTTCGTCGGTAGATCGGATGATATACGTTGATCGATCAGTTACAATTTTCCAAAGGCTCAACGGCGATCGACCGGACGATCCGCGCGTGTTGTCACAATTTTATCGACAGTTTTAGATACATTTTTGGAACGACTCGCATTCAAAATGATTTTTTATTCAAATACCAGGGAAAAAACCCTGCACAACAAACACTGACTCTCGCAGAGGCGGCGGCGCACATCTGCCGCGTGCAGTGCCACGGTCATGGTCGCCGGACGGCGAAGCTCGATCGGATTTCTTCCCCCTTTTTTTCCCCCGATCGACGCGCAGATCGATAGCGATCCTCGTGTGATCTCGGAGGCGCTGGCCCGGAAAATCAATAAGAAGGCCGTAAAAGAAACCGGCCCGGGGGAATACCCGTCGGAACGATTACATCTAACGTGTCTCTCGCTCGTTTTCCAGGAAATCGCGACGAACTTTCGCGGTCGCTCGGTTTACAGGGGGCCTAAATTGAAACGTGACGAAATCCTCTCTCGGCGCAGCCCCCGCCGCCCTACCGCCCTCCGCGATCCGGTCGAACCGGGGCGTGGGGTAATCCGCGCGCGAGACCCCAGCGGTGGACGCGAGCGGCTCGCGTTGCAACGATTTCAAGCAATTATACGATTGCCTTTTACGAGCGCACGCACTTTCTCGTTCCCGAGAATCCATTGAGTTTTTATCGCGTGGCCTTTTCCACCGGCAGCTCGTATATGGATTACGCGAACGAACGTGATCGCGTGGAACCGCGCGCGAGGCATGTATACGCGTATCTCTGTCCGGCCATATTCGTCCTTTTCCCCTTCGGCCACTGCTCACCACTCGTCCTTTCCCGGTCACGTTCGCGTATATCGAGAGCACCCGAACACGATCCACATATGTTTTTCTAGATTTTCTTTCCTCTGTTGATTGAATAAAGATTTTTTTTCAAATACACCCCAAATGATGAACGTCTATACGTTTAGAAACGCAATAAAGACACTCTCGTTTGCGCTGTTACAGCTCTTCTTCGGCCTCGAAAGGCTTTCCCTTCCGGTAAATGCTATACTGAAAACAAAAATTTGCTTAATCGAAATAGACGTGTTTTTGAATAGTCCCAAGAGCACATTTATTCGATTCGAATGAATATTGATTGGACGTATAAAAATAATATTGATTTAATTGAATGTTATTTGGATCAAATCGTTATTTACCCATTTGATCCCACAGTACTTATTTCGGTACAGCTTACAAATGTTATCTGTAGCGATATCTAGGACCTAAAATTTAACTATGCGTTACATTGTATGTCTCAGTAGCATGTGTATGAAGTAAAGTTTCTAAGGCATGACTAAAGAGGCTCTGTGACGTTTCGTAACTCAACTGTTTGTTTCATGAAAAAAAAGCATTTATAAGCTGTATCCAAATGAGTACAGTGGGATCAAACGGGTTAACTCGAATCGAATAAATGTGCTCTTAGGACTATTAAAATTAACTCGAATCGAATAAATGTGCTCTTAGGACTATTAAAAAATACCTACGTTAATTTCAATCAGGCAAATTTTTTCCTCGGTGTACACTTCCGGATAGCGCAGCTGGGCTTCCGCAACGAGCGGAACGCCGCGGAGACCGACGGGATCGAACGGAACAAACGTGAAAAAAAAGAGACGTTTACCTATACGCGAGCGATATAGATGCACGGCACGCGAAAGGTCGCTGAACTCGCGGCCCGCGCCGCTGCTCGCTGCTGCTCTGCCTTGACGAGAACGCTCCGCGCAGTAAGAAACGCGCGCACACGGTAGACGTACGCGGGCGGTCGCGCGCAGTAATCAAGAAACGCGGAACGAAGACAGGTGTTAACAATATGCCGCGCTGGGAAGTACCAGGAGTGTATGGCAGTGCCGCGCGCTCGACGCGTTCTCGCTCGCGGCGGACGGGAACGGGTTGGCAGGTCTGGCGGCGGTCAGGCAGGTCGCTACGAGAAATAAACCACGTCGATCTCGTTGCGTAGAGAGAACGCGCGCGCGCGCGCGCGCGCTTGGAACGCGAGGAATCGCTTGTGTTTTCGTGACGCAATCGCGCGGCTCGGTTGACCGCGATTGCGGAAAAGATTTTTTGCGGAGCGCTGCAGCCGGTCGGCGGAACGTCGTCGATCCGCGCGAAGCCAGCATGTTGGGAGAAAATCGATACGACGGGAAAACGAGTACGGTCGAATCCGCAATCATGGAATTTCGATGTGGGGCGCCGCGAATGCGGCTGGTACAGGTTTCCGCTGAAAAACCGAGCGCTCAGGTTCGTTAGACGCCGACGATATGCACTCGAGGTAAACGGATAACGGGTACTCGGACGACTTCCCGTTTGGTACCGCGATGTAACGTCGCGTGGTCGCGTGCCAGCGCCGCGAGCGTGTACCCGAGCGTGTATGCAAAACGTGAGGAGACTTATAGGGCGGGATTCGACGGAGTAGATAGTTTAGAAGTCGCAGTCACGAATTCGGTCTTTGCGTATAAATATATATATATTCTTTAATTAAATTTGTTAATTTAATTTGTAGTATGCATAACATATTCAACGATACACGAAAAGAAAAATATCCAAGAAAAGAATTATTCATAAAACTCTACATGACGTGCTCTTCTCTCTACTGTATTATGACGTTATGGAAAAGCCAGAGGCACACACTTTTGATTCGGATTATGCCAAGCAACGAGTGTGAGAGAGACAGCCCAGGCAAAAAAATTCTATACATTTTCTATATAATCCATGTGCGGTTTTGGTCATACCTAATAATGGATTATATAAGCACCTTAGAAGTCAAGGGATACAAGTGCACTTTTCTTAGTTTTGAGATAATCGATTTCAAAGTTTAGCTATTGTTCCAAATTTAGGATTTCCTTATAAATAGTTAACAACTACATTATACTTTTATCATTTATATTATCTTTTCAGTGTTATAAGTTTGCTTGTAGTATTTTTTATGAGAAACATGTTGAACTCGTGTCCCTGCTGAAATGTTGCAGTTGTATCCCTTGGCTTTTAAGGTCCTCATATATGATTTCTATAACCACATAAGAATTATATACAGATTTTTGTCTGTTTGTATAATGAATATATGCTCCTTACATGGTTGATATAGAAATAATATATAATCCATAAATTACCAAAACCACATATGGATTACATATAAAATATATAACTTTTCCGCCTGGAAGGCTTACAACACAATGATATATGCTATACTCTTAAATAAAGCCTAAGATGAAAAATGAAAAAACACGGGACAAATAATTATATTTCCATTTTTTTGATCTACAATAAAAAAATTAATGAGAGAATCGAATTGGGAGGTCCGTTCCTCGAATGCAGTTATCGTCTTGCGATGTTACGTGCGTGACCTAGATCGATAGGACTCTTTTTTTCTAAGATTACGTCTCGCTCTGTAAGATGATTCCATGTATAGAGGCATCCAACTTCATATTCGAATAAAAGAAACAATTTAATACAGGCAACAGACGTGTCGGCACCCACAGACTTTTGATTTTTATTCCAAGCCACGTACATCAAAGCGCGCGAGCCGCTAAGGGGCGCGAGCGGTCTACCGAAACTGCTCGCGCGTGTACTAATTATGCGCGCGCGCACTCCCGCGTGGGACGTTTCGGCGTAACGTATCGGCGTCTTCTACACGCGTAATGTCGTTAATTAGGCGCATTTTAATGAGCGCCTATTGTTCCGCGACGCTCAATACCGAATGGAGGCGGCTTATAAATTGCGACGCGCGTTCCGATAAGTGACGCGATCATCGTAAAGAGTGGGAGAGAGAAAGGAAGCAGCGCGCGCGCGAGATGTGTGGAACATGCCGCGCAAGAAGCGAACCCTTATCGTCGCTGCAGCGGACCCTCGTGGCAATCGCGTTTACACGCATAAGTTAATTACATTATATGTATCGCATTAGCGCTAGAGCGCATGGGACGAAGTACTTATCGCGAGCGGAGGTCGATGACTTCGAGATATCGATTACCTCCGATTACAGTACGGTTCACGGACTCCTGAACACGAGAGCCCGTCTACGCTCGTCTTACTCGCGGGTGACTTCGCGGATGTACGTCATAGAATTGAGGGAAAAAATTGTTTATAGCGAGTGAAATCGGATTTCACCCTCTTTTTAGGCTCGTTTTTACCGAGGAATGAGATCACGAATTTTTTTTTTATAGCGATGTAGCTTCGCTCTGGGACATTTAACTCGATTTGCTATCGTTCGAAGTTTCGACTACCCCGAAACGAATACGATGAAAAAGTGGCATTAATTTTTAAAACCATTTTACACTGTGTGTGATCTGGATTTATATGTACCACATTTGGTGCCGCTCAGTCTTACGTCAGTGCTATCTACACTGTAAAAAAATTGTATTAAATTTAATATAATTGTATATCAAGATTTCATCCAATACGTGATTATGAAAATCGATATACTTACTCCCCGTTATAAAATGTATAAAGGAAATTTCATAAGGAGATATATTAATTTTCATAATCACACATTAGAAAAAAAAAAGCTTTGTATAAAAGTATATCTATGAAAAATAGAAAATCTGTTTCTCAGTTTAACACCAAAAGTAGTTCACACCCCAGAATTTTATACAGTGAACACAACTCCGAACCGAAGCGCGCAATGTGATAAGAATTCGAACGCAAGTCTTTCCGTTTTTCATCCATAACGACGGTTATAGACCTCGTCCGTAACCGCCCCAACCATTAGCGGTACCATTAGCCACCGATTTGCAGCGGTAAAACGATGCGCGGAGAGGTACGCGCGAATTCCAAAACGGCGAACCCGTAGAAAGTAAAGCACAGGCCAACGCGACCGCGCGCACGCGCGCACTCTTGGCCGTAAAATAGGCGTCGAACGCGCGCGCACGACCATGAACGCGTTATGGCCGTTTAATTGGTCGCGTGTTTTGTATATTCGAAAAGTCTCGGCGCCACGTACGTCGAGAGAGGTCACGGGTAACAATACAGTTATAAACTAATGCACGCGATAGCCTCGTAAAGCGCGTCGTAAATAAATTAACGCGACGGCGCTCGCGGCGCGATAATAGCGCGGGGATATCTTTCCGGGCTGCTGCACTTTGCCCTTATCTCGGCTTTACGCGCGGGAATGTCGCACGGGGGAGAATAGTTTTGTCGACGGGAGAGGAAAAAACCTTGGGTGATCGTTGCGTTTCCCGAAGAATTCCTATTTTCTCGTCGAGAGAACTTTTCCGAGTCGAACGCGCGAGCACTGTAAAAAGAAACCAGCAATTTGTACAGTTTAATCCAATGGGGATGAGATTCGTGTTAATTTTCAAGCATTTGTACAATCCAGGGAGGGGAAAGCTCTATATATGGGTTACATAAAAATTTAGAAAATTCAAATAGTCCCATATACATATATTCCATATATAGAAATCATATACAAACCATACAGAATTTTTCCACCAGAAATTCCAGAATTTTTGAAGAGGACATATTTCGTTGCACAGGAATTTTAATCGATTCCCCCCCCCCAAGTAAATGCAATTGTTTATTACTTAATTCTGTACAGCTTCCTGGGTGGAATCATAGTTTATACTAGTCAAACCGTAATTCGCATAGTTCCTCTTTCTCTGCGATCGACTGAAACCATTACCTCTGCCCGATACCCGCTCGCGCACCCCCGGACGAACGTCGCGGCGGATAGGAGCGGTGGTAACGTTCGAGAGTACGCGATACCCAAATAGCCGACGGCGGAAAAATAAAGGACTCCGAATACCGCAGCGGAGTGGTCGGTCGCCCGGCATCGCCGTCGGCACGTCGAAACCCCCTGCGGATGTATATTTAACCCCCTCCTCCCGGCGGAGGCGCGACGTGGTTCCGTCAAAACCCCCATCGACGCTCGAAGCGCGCGCGCACGCTATTCGCAGTCGAATACCAAACGCGGCTGTACGACCCGTTCTCCTATTCCAATTTATTTTTGGCCGACGCTATTAGCGGTTGGGGTCAAACGCTGGCCTTCCATTTGTTCGTCGCTCGCGCGCGCGCGCGACAATTGAAATAGGGCGAGTGGGGGGATTCCACGTATCTCGCTCTCGCGTGGAGCGATTCGTTCCGAGAAGCCGAAGAGAGCTGACTCTCGCTGGGGCGGCGGAGAGAAAAGCGGAGGATACCTGGAAGCCGCGGAAACGCCGGGGGATTACGGCGAAATTGAGTTAACACGCTCCGCGACACGAGTTAATTACCGTCGGCGACTTATGCTAATCGCGAGGGACGCACGCGCGCGCGCGCGCGCGCGCGCGTGCGTGCGACGTTTCCACGATAAATCACAATTACGCCGTCGCGGCTGCCGCGCGGGCCACCGTTTCTCACGGGACCGTCTAGCGATTCGTGGGTTATTACCACTGTGCGGAGAGAACGCGAGAAAGAAAAAGAAGAAGAGCAGCCTACGCTATCGCGCGCCAGCAGAAATTAGCATGGCTGGATCGTAAACTGATGCGTGGAGTTTTTACCGGAAAAGAAACGAAGGAACGGAAAGGATGATGCTCGCGAACGCCGTTGCGCGCGTATCCCCGAGATGCATTCCTTTTTGCGCGTTCTCGTTGGGCACACAGCGCGCGAGCGACGTTGGTTCTCTCGAGGAGCGGAGCCTAAGTAATTGGTCGTTTCGCGTAGAGCTACGTTCGCGAACCTCCCTGCGCTACCCACCTCGACGCGTATTACGTTTACTCCCTTCGACGCGTTATACGACCACCTCCGCGCGCCATCTCTTTTGCCATGCGTAAAAAATCTGCGCGCGTAAGGACCGACGGACACGCATCGCGTTTGCGGTTTCGCGTTGACCGTGCGAGTACACTTACGCGTTGCGTCGAATCGTGTCGTCGTTTTGAGTGGACCCGAAATAAATCTGTAAAGAATGACGCGGCGAGGATGCGCTGGTGGAAAAGATCTATATATATATATGGATTATATATATATTTTGTATATAGAACATATACAAATTTGGACTTATTTAATTTATATACAATTTACGTATAAACCATATACGGACTGTATATGAATTATACAAAAATTCAAGTAATACGAGCTTGTATTATTTCAAGTATTTTAATTTTTGTGCAATCTGTATATGCACACACACACACACGCACACACACACACACGCGCGCGCGCATACACACGCACGCACACACATGGCTTCTACAATCAATAGATTAAATAATTAAATTCATATATAAATTTAATATATAAGCCTGAATCTATGTATTATATGTGAACATAATATAGAGCTTTTCCACATGAGTACAGCCGGAGGCAAACGAGTCGAGTTTCGATCCGAATGAATTCCAGGGGTCGAGCAGGAATTCCACATTCGCGAGTCGTTAGTCGAGCCGCTCTCGTTTTCCAGGATTACATTGTCGAGGGTGACGATATAGTCGCTTCCCCGGCGGACCTTTCTTTGGCGCCTCGCGTGCGCGCGTATAACGAGAGGAGCCTCGTCCAGAGATTTTCTCGCAGCGATTTGCCGTCGCACCGCGGCCCCCGCTGCACGTCGTCGGCCACGCCGAAGAATTCTTACAAAACATGTAAAGCAACGGCGTAATTGCGGCGTAACGAGTGGCGTGTTCGTTAAACTATCCGTTTGTTGCGTGCCGAAGACCGCGCGCGCGCACATCCGAGAATCAGGCCGGAGGAAAGAGAGAGAGAGAGAGAGAAGTGAGAGAGGACAGCGCCTTCGGGACAATAATGCGCGCGGTGACTTCTCGCGCGGCGTTTCCTACGGGAAACAAACGAGAGTCGACGCGGGAAAAGCTTAACTTTTCGGTAAATTCTTCGCGCGATGAATCCAGGACGATTCTCCGATCGGACAACGAAGAAGCGTTCTCCACTCGCGAGTGGAGAATGATTCTTATACCGAGGCGCGGGATCGACGGAGAATTCAGTGACTTTCGAGGAGAGACCGCCCCCCCCCCCCCATCGACGCACGATGTGCTCCGCGAAACGAAGAAGCAAAATACCGACGTCCCGGGGAGAGTAATTGGGCATTCCCGCTGTACACCTACCGGTACAGCGGCTGCTGAAAGTGCGCGTGCAGCGTGCGTCGCGAAAGGTGTGTAATGGGACTCGGGGATAAAACGTGACTTGTCTCAGGGACAAACGACATACATATCTCCCCGGGGATTTATAGGCTGACTCCATGAGAAGTTTTTCCACGACGACGATGACGACGACCCGATATCGCTCTCCTTCGCGGGTAGTCCTCGAGTGTCGTACGTACTCTCAGTATGCACGGAGAAAAAGGATTCGTAAACAAGCATGGAAAAACTCATGAATCTTTATAGTGTATCCCAGTAACAGAGCTCCTTGAGGTGAAATATTGAATTTTTTAACAGACACAGCGTACCTTTTCAAGTTTTTAACAATATAAACATCAGTTTAGCGGACACATTAACGGGAGATTGGTCAATTTTACCGTGTAAACTGATGTTTATACTATTACAAATTGCAAAAAGTACACCGTGTCTAGTAAAAACATTCAATGATTTACCTCGAGGAGCCCTGTTACTGGGATATATCGTAAAAATTACTAATTCTTTTACTCTGTGACTCGACTTTCGTCGGAGGATTGCAATTCTGCAGTAAGAATTGCTTCTGGCTCCCAAATCGCGCGAAGGGAATCTCGGTGCCTGTCCTAAAGGACAGCGTGGTCTTGCGACGAAGCGCGATCCGCGCACTCGCGAAACGAAGAGAAAGGTCCCCCGCGCTAAGTGGGTACACATTCTATTCATATTTACAGCGCGCTCTCGCGCGCGTTGTAAAATAAGGCATTGCGGCGTCTAGGCGTACGGTACCGTACGCGCTCGCAGACGTGTGTTTTAAAGCCGCGAGACCCTTGGCGTGGGCCGCGCATTGTTCGACTCGCGCAATGCCCGGGAAAATGCGCGAGCACGCGCGATACACTAAATGCCAAAGCTTATTTACCGACCGGCGCCGAACGGCGGAGGAGAGAATGGATGAGTGTTTCATAAATAATATCTGCCTATGGCTCTGTACAGAGGATAACGAGTGTTCGATGGAAGATGCTGTGACGATCTCGAATAAATGAATATGAAATCACCGATTCGCGATCGTCTCTCACGAGTCCTGCGAAAAAGTGTATTTCGAGGCTTTTAAGCTTTCGCGGTCATTGTCACAATATGGTTATTTATGATTTTATAAGTATTACTGGATATTCTTGATTTTTTTTACCGGGTGGTAACTGCATCTATATTTTTTGCCGATATTTCGCAAATGTTCCAGTTTGCTTCATCAGGGCGGATGAAGATTGTTTTGAAGTTGTACCGAAATATCATCGATTTTATGGGCGGGAAATAATTTGTTTCAACATAAAATAGGTGGAATCTTATATTCGCTTTCAGATATAGACACGATAACCGAACTTTTCTTAATCAGCGCAAAAAATACACAAGATAGAGTGGTTGAACGATCGATTCCAGAGATTTCAATTTTTGCAAAAAACTGAAAAAATGTCAATCCCTTAAGATTTTGGCAAAAATCGAAATCTCTGGAATCGACCAACCCCATCCGATGTATTTTTTTACGCTGATTACGAAAAGCATGGTAATTTTTTCTGTATCTCAAAGGATATGTGAGATATCGACGATTCTATATTGAAAAAAATTATTTCCCTCCATAAAATGGACGATATCTTGATGTTCCTATGAGATTTGCCGAATATATCCATTAAAATACATCGAATGGGATAGTCCAGAGTTCGATTCCAGAAATTTCGATTTTTCGCAAAATGTCAAGAGCTATATTTCTCTTATCGTGTGAGCTTTGATCGCAACCCGCGCATTAAATTCTTTCACGATCCAGGGGCGGCGCGGTAATGATGCGCGCATCCTCCGCGCGTCCTCCGTGTCCTATCCCGTACATAATTATGCAGTGCTGGGCTGCGTTGTGCAAGCCTGGGCGAGGCCATCACATAGAATATTCACGTCTCTTAAGTTTCTTCTAGTAGTAAATATTATTATGCTAAACGCCGTTGTTGTCACGCCTTCCTCCACCCGAGGTGCTCTTCTCGCCTATCCCCGACCGCGTCTCTTCCTCCTTCCACCGCGACTCTCGTGTGCGTACCTACCTATCTCATTTATATTTTACACGCACCTCTCACCTCGGGGAGAAATCTCTCCGGGACTCGTGATGGCATCGCCGCCGGTTGTCGCGCATGCATCGGCATTCCTTTTCGGACGTCGTGCGGAAACACCCTCCCTTTCAACGTGTCGCTACCGGTAGGCGGAAAGGTTCTATATGGATTATATATGATTTCTACACTATAGAAAGAAAGTCGAGTGCCCTCTGTTCTCCATAACGTTCTTTATCTATTTTATACATGGAAAGCACCCTTATTGAAACGTCGTAGGGATACGGCGATTCGTTATTATTGTTGGTCATCCTATTATAAAGCCGTATGCAAAAATTGTTTTTTTTTTTTTTTTGGTCACCCATCCCTTAAGTGTATAACGACCTGCATGAGTACAAATGAAAGTTGCGATTAACCTCTCTATACTTATATCCGTACATATAATCCATAGAGAACTTTTCCGCCTGAAAAGGTAGTGGGCACGATGCGGCGAGACTCCGAGAGCCATCGAGCCGAAGTAAGGTGAGAAAGTCGAAGTTCGCATGACATTTGCGGGTGCGCCGGGAACCCGAAGCTCTCTCCCTGTCTCGCTCTCGTTTACCGGCCGGTGCGGGATGTAAAGAAACGTGCGATGCACCGCGAAGAGTCTCGCTTTGAGATCGTAATAACTTTGTGGATGCGGATTATGTAACGGAGAAAACCGAAGCCTCCTTTCATCGGCGGGCACCTTAGGTAGCAACGTGAGAGGGCTAACCCATCCTCGGTGCAGGTGCACTGGCTGCAGCTACGTGATAAAACGCGTCACGAGGACTCGGCCGCTCCAGGTCGCTAGAGTGGCGCGTCGTGACGGCGAAGCGTAGACTACGGATACCGCGTGTTAGTTGCACGGGTTATCGAAAAGTTCGTCGGGTGAGAAAAATTAATATTATTTCCTGCATTTGGAAACGATTAATTTTTTTCTCGTGCAACTTATCATCCTCGTCGGTGATGCTAAAAGTACAGCACAATCACCCTGAGATAAACTGCATCGCTAGAAGTCACGCAGCGAGAGCGAGGATACGGTACTCGTGGATTTTCGAAGAAACTCCGAGGACTGATTCAAGGTCGAACGATGATTGGAAGATATCAAACCCACCCTCACTGTAAATGTCGCGAGTGCAACGATCGATCGCTGTTCAATAAACTGCATCGCGCGAGAAATCATTCACCCGACGCGTAATTTCGAAAGGGCCCATCGCGCAACAAGTCAGGATCGGACGGTGGAGGTGTCGTAACTCTTCGTAACCGTACACCTTCGGCCGGTCGCGCGCGCGGTTCTTCGAATGCCACGCGGAGCGCGCCGCGGCTGGAATTCCTGCAATTATCCTGCGTTACACCTGCGAGAATAAATGAATAGGATCGATCGATCGTGCCGCTCTCGGGAGATTATCATCGTCATTACCAAAGTGTCGTAACTGGTCGAGCTCTGTCGCGCTCGAGAGGATCTCGCGCGGCTGTATACGTATATATACGACGACGGGCAGCTGTTGGGTACGAGAAAGACCGCATAAATAGCTCATTTGCTTGCTCAACCACTTTTTTGTCTTCGATTCACGCGCCCTTTGAACCTTCGATAATTTATAGTCGTTAGCTCCGTTAAATCTGGCGACGCGGTGGACGCATCACGCGGTGGAAAGCGAAGCAGACGCGGTTACAGACCGTTCGTATGCGGATACAGTGCTCGGATGCTGTAAATCTTTACGTGCCGACGTCTATAACGGTTGGCGGCATCAAGAGAGAAATACCTCTCGTGTGCTCGTGGCGCCGAGCTCTTCCTCTCACACTGAGAAGAATGATGTTTCAAAATGTAGCAATCAACCCCAGAAAGTACGGAGAAGAAACTCCAGGTAAGAAATCCAGTGGTAGTGCAGTTATGAATTCGGTTAAATATTATACTGTATAAAATGTACTTCTGTCAGATGTTAATTAAAATCCTGTACAGGGATTTCTCTGAAAAAAAAAAAAAACGTAGTAAACGCCATGGACATTTGGATCCGTCGATTTTAACGATCCGAGGAACTCGTTTCCATTCTCGAGTCGTTCACCCTTGCCGCGCGATGACGTCGGACCTGCAGCCAATCGAGTCATTCCGAGACGGATCGTACGCGCGAGTCCGGGAGCACCCGATCGCGGCATCCACCGCCGAGTCGTCGCGGCACACACCTCAAAATTACATTACGCTAATTACCGGTCCGCGCGCGGAGGCCGGGGCAAAATACCAAGGTTGGCATCCGACGTCGGCGCTCGCGCGCGGGTTTGATACGACCGCGCGGCCCTATAATTAGGCTCTCGATCGGCTCGACGTCTCTCTTTTGTTTCGCAGCTTGTTTACACTCGAAAGAAGCGCGTCGCTCTCCGCTCGACTCGCGCGCGAGAGAACGAGAGTCGATAACCGAACGCGAAACGTGGCCTGGGGGTCAAAACGGCGCGAATGCCTGGCTGCTGATGTTTTCATTAACGAGTCGCGCTCGCCCGCCATGAACTCCGAACCGCCTAGATGCTTTGTTCCACTCGGCGTGTACCGCCTACGACTCGTTCGTCAAACGTCTGATGCGTCAAATTCGTCCCGATTTGGAATTCTTTGAATCCGGTCGCTTTTCGTCGGATAATCGATATCGCGATCAAAGGTCCGGCTCATCTCCGAAGCGAAAAAGTTTTATATATTTTGTATATGATTCACATGTGGATTTTGTCACATATGAACTATATATTATTTCTATATTACCCATATAAGGTCAATATTTGGATTTTGGAATGTATTAAGTGTACAACTTTGCTTTCGCCGTTTTCCTAATGATGATAGATGGAAAAATCGGCGAGAGCAAAGTTGTACATCTAAAATAATCCATATAATATAGTCCGTATACGGTTAATATAGAAATCATATATAATCCGTATAAATGACCAGATCCACACATGGATCATATACAAAACACATAGAACTTCCCCGCCTGGGTTTCCGGCACTTCGCGACAAGCCACTGCATCCTCCGCGCGCGTTTTCGAAGCCTCACCTGGGCGATTACTCGCGCGCGATCGCGGTAATCGGACGTAAGGCGCGTGAAAGAGCAGCGGCGCGAGGATAAGTAGCGCGCGTCGATACGAATTGCGTATAGCGCGGAGGCAAGAACCTCTGGCGGCAATAATAATTTACAATACTCAGGCATGCCTCGTTTTCCCCGCGCGCGAGATCGTTGGGAGCACAGTTCCATATTAGGCTGCGCGCGGCTCCGTGCTCCGATAGAGGCTATTGAGACGTAGTTACCCTTACTTATCCTGTCCGCGCGGAACAACGAGGGCGGGGTCAAGAGAAATAGTTCCCGCGGGGCCTCGACCCGTATCGCGATACAGGATGAATTCGAGATTTCATCCCGCCACTGATAGTCTCTATCGAGGGTTGAAGCGGCAACGAGGGAAGAAACTATCGATCGTAGGAGGGAGAGTGGCTGAATTTGAACCACCCCTGCATCTAGAAACGTTTACCAGCTACGGATATGGCCGTCGGACTTAAGGGGGAAAGCCACTGTGATGACCGGAAAATGTAGAATAACTTTGTGAATTTTTTCTGATTAAAATAAAAAACGAGGGAAAAAACTTTTACAACTACATGAAGGTACATATATTTTAGTATATTAGAAAAAAAAGCAATACATAATATCAATAAACTACACAATAATACGCGATGCCGTAAAGCTTCTCTGAAAAATGTTTGGCGCATGGGCGCCATTGCTGTGTCCGAATGGTATATCCAAACCAAAAAAATCAATTATTTTCTTAAACTACACGAGTCTAGCTTCAGTTAAGCGTACGGATTTATAAAAATTTTAATTTTTAACAAAGTAACGCATGTTTAAAGATAGAACTTCGAAATTTAGAGAAAAATTGCTCAGTTTTTTAATTATATCTCAACAAGTAATCGCTTAATCGAAAAAATCATACGCTTAACTGAAGATAATTCTTTTAAAAATATTCTGTGAAAATTTCAAGGTAATCGGATAAAAATTGACTGAGTTATGATGGCGCCCAGTTGGAAAAATGTAGTTTCGAGATAAAAGCCTTTAAAACCGCGCGGTCAAGTTCGAGCGTATGCGCTTACTCACACAAAACCTTTCATAACTCCATAAAATTTTCGAATTTCGGTTTGAAACTTAGGGAACAGATTCTTGAAACCTCGAACATTAAGAAAATGTAAAAATAAAAAAATCTATTTTTTGAACATATCACAGTGGCTTTCCCCCTTAATGGAAAAAGAGCGTCGACCAAGTCTAAATCTGAGCACATATGATTTATCTAAATAAATAACGCAAAATATATCTACCGTTCTCCATTAATTAAAAAATTGTCCAACCTAGACACCTGCACCGGTCCAAATTCGGCGATTCTTCCCACCTAGGCGGAATAGTTCTATATAGTCCATGAATTTGGTCCTATATATGGATTATATATACACTGAAAGAACTCTTGGTTGGGTTAGTAAAATATTTTGAATGAATACGAGTCAACAGAACGTTTTTTTTGGAATCACAAAACTCTTTGGTTGATTTCACGAAAACTCTCACGGCAAGGCTAAACATTTGTATAATCCAACAAATATTATGTCAGGTTATCAAATTGACTCAACAAAATTAGTTTGTTTACTACTTTCATCTCAGTGCATGATTTCTATGTAAATTACACATGGATCATACGAAAATTCAAACAATATTAAAACAATTTATGTAGGACCAAATCCACATATGGACCATATAAAAACTAAATAGAACTTTTCCGCCTGGGCAATGCAAAAGGCAGCCCCGTCAGCCGGAGTAAACGAAATATTTGCTCGAAGCTCGCCGGAAAAAACCGGATCCACCGAGCGATCGCTCCGCGAGCGCGTATACGAAAAGCCCCCGAAAGCACCCGACCCCCATTACCGATACTTCCCCAAAGGAATTCCGAGGAACGCGAGGTCTTCGGGATAATGGCGCCCCGAGAGTGATTCGAGGAGGCGGGATGGGCGTATCGGGCATGTCCATCCGCAGTTCGTCTCGACTCCGTTACTCAGGGTCCTTGGACTCCTCGGGGCAGCGCGCCCGAAATTACGGCCGGGTCCGTCGGCCGGGAATCCTGCCCAGAGGCACGAATTGGGCCTCCGTATGAGCGCGCGCGAGCGAGGGGGAAGGAGGGAGGTGGGGCGAGAGGGATCACGAATTTATTCGCCAAGTAAGGCAAAGCGACGCGTTGCACGTCGAGAGGTTAACGCGGAGGAGCGAGAGGACGCGGGGCTCCGTTATGTGAATTTGACGCTCCGCTCGTAACAAGATTTGTCGGTTGAACCGCTCGCGCGCGAGGCCGCTTCGTCGCGGGGTCGCTGGGTTCCTCTCGGCGCGCTGGAAGTGCGTAATTGGAATTTTTGCGGCGACCTTGCCGCGTGGGAATCGCGAATGATGTCGTGCGCGCACGCGAGAGAGAGAGAAAGCAAAATAGATGCTGCGCTACGAGAGGGAGGGATAAAAATCGACACGCACAGGAATCGAAAGAGTCGTCGATGGACGAATAATCATTGGTCGTGATTAACGCCCCTGAATGGGAGGGTAAACGATGCGTCGTGATCGAGGGACGTTAAAATATCGCCGCGCATTGTAAGTAATCAGTGCGCGATAAGCCGGTGCGAAACGGGTTTAGAAATTAAGCGAGCGAGGTGCGCGCTTCGCGGTAAATCGGTACCGCGAAGCTCGCTTACACCGCAGCCAAGTATAAAGAGCAGGTACTCAGCGCGCGCGCATATCGATTCGAACCCACAGCGCGGGGAGGAAGAACGCGATCGGTCCCCGGAGCGACGTCCGCGCGTCGGGAGGATCTTTCTCGCGTGCGGAAAAAAAACCAGCCTCCTTCGTGACTGCAGAAAATCCAGAGCTACCCCGATACCGATCCTCCGCGTCAATTTAAATGAGCGACGTTTGACCGCGAAGAGGGAGGAGAAGCGATTAACGTAACAACACACGCGCGTATACGGGGGAACGCTCGATTTATCTCGTCCGGTCAACCCGACTCGATCCGCGCCGGCCCGACGCAAATTGCTATCGGCATTCGGAAACTCGAGAGCCGGAGCGCCGCGTACAGGTGGTCGACGACTAGTCTCGCGATATTGAGTCGTAATACTCTCTCGTCGCAACGTCTCGTGCGCGGCAACGTCCATCCATCATCCGCGTTCTCGAGATTTCTCGCGTCGGGACGAAGGGAGGAAGTAGGTACAGAGGAGGTTGGAGTCTTACGTTTACCAAAAATCTCCAAGCGTCGTTGCAACAACGCGCGGAGGGGCGGGAGCGGTACACACGGAGCCGCTCTGCGAGGGTTACAATTAAGTCGCAATTACCGCTCTCCGCCACGCGGTAACGATCCGCCCCGCCGCCGCTCCTCCCTCCGTTGCTCAGCCGTAAGTGACGCAAGCCCCATCAGCGATCCGCTATCGGCAACACCGTGCGCCCTATCCGCGTACGATCAAAAAGCTGACGCGCCGGTGCGAGATTCATCTCAACGCGTAACGACTGCCCAACTCCACCCCTCTCTCATCCCTGTGGAGCGCAGCCCCGCCGCGCGAGAAACGACGCGACGTTCGTCAACGTCGCTCTCTCCTTTTCAAGACAAATGCGTCTCGCGCGCGAAATCGAGGATAATTACTTTGACTGACACATCGCCGAGGACTCATATGAGGCTAAACTTACTCGCCAGGAAAGAAACTTGAATCACTACTGTCTCGATTATTTATCAACATTTGGTCTGCAACGATAAGTATAAGACTTTGTCATATACCGAGAAGAGTTTATTTGTAGTTGATAAATGTTTATTTAAATATGACAAAAGAAACACTTTATTAGATCAAATAAATATTCGTTAACTATTATATTTATTATATTTCGCACAATTAAATCCTCTGAGGCAATCGTTTGGCTGAAATAAACATTTTAATAACCAACATCTAATATATTTTATCGTCCTAACGAAATGTTTACTTCGCCGTATCTGTAGTTAGTAAATATTTCTTTAAATATGGCGAAATAAACATTTTATTGGGTCAAATAAGTACCTATTCGTTAACTATTACGATATTTCTTTAGCACGATTAGATCCTCTGGGGCAATCATTCACCTGCAATAAACATTTCAATAATTAACACTTATTTTATCGTCCTATGGAAATTCGTTCTCTTTAATTCGAATATATTAATAGTAATATAGTGAGTGCAGTGTCGAATCATTCAATTAACCGCCCGGTTTAACTCCTTCTCATCACGCGTTCGAAATCAATCACCGTGGAACCTCAAAATCCGTCTTGCGGTATGTTTGGTCAGTAGCCGTGTCACGAACGAATGTCTGCGGGATTTACGACCCCGCGGAGATCTAGCATCGATCGCACGTCTCCCAAACAACTATTGATAAACTATCTTCTCGGTGTACCTACGAATAAAAATTTAATCTTCAAGAAAGTATTATACAAATATAAGTTAAAAGCCCATAGATAATGGGATAATAATGATTGAAGTCTTTTTCCTGACGAGCAAATTTAGCCTCGCGTATGAGCCGATAGTGCGTTCGCAACGACGCAAAGACGCTCCGACGCGTCGATCTTCTTGCCGAGAGCGTCTTCCGACGAAACATGCCCGAGATTCCCTGGAACACGGCCGACGCACGTTCTTGCCTTCGACCGCAGATCACAGCAGCGCGCGCGCCTCGCCTCGCGGAACGGAGTGCAGGCCGCCGCTGCAGCGAGACGTCGACGCGAGTCCGAGTGACGCGTTGAATCGACGGGGCGCGAGGGGGCAGGACTCGCGATGGGGTTTTTGCTCGTCCCAACGGAGCGATCCGATCGTGTACCTATATACCGCGCGGTAGTCGAGAGTGCACCGATCAAATTACGAAAATAGAGGTAAAAGAGGCGCTCGCCGCGCTGTGGCTCGTTCGGAGGAGGGCGTGCGATCTACGAGACGACCGCGGCGGGACGTGACGACGGTCGAAATTGGGTACGAGTACCTGCTTTTCGCGATCTTCGAGTGGAAGGACGGTCGTCCTTCCGCGATCGAGGGGAAATTACCCCGACAGGTGCGACGGTACATCGTACGCGCGAACGCGACGACGAAGTAGCGAACGGACGGCGGTAGGAGAGAGGTTGACAACCTTCGCGCTGTGCAGCGATCCCTCGAAGCGCGAGCGATGCGCTCCGCTCGACTCGGCGAGCGAAGCCCGCACCGGGACCGTTGCGTTTGCGGCTCGTTCTACCTGTCCCGAGCGATAAAGTGCAGTCGGAACGCAATCTCGGGCAGAGCGCGTATAGACGCTCGTTTCTCGCACCGCGCGCGCATAATGCTCGCGCTCGCGAAATTTACGGCGGCGATATTCGCGCGCGCGCGCGCGCGCGATGTCAACTCGCGCCGTTCGCTCGGCGAACTCCCTAAGCTGCCGTGCGGCGGTGCGAAGAGAGAGCGCATCTCTCGCGCGCGTCCGTGGCGAGCCGAGAGGGCCGAACGCGGAAGGGCGAGGCGCAGAGAAGAGCTGGCCTTTACGTCAGCCTTAATGGACGGGCGAACGCTCATTAGGCGATAATATATCTTATTTCATAGACCGCGTTTGCGCGTACGGTAAGTCCCACTCCGCGCGTGCGTACGTATGAAATGAAACCGGCGATAAGGTGCGCGCGGGATGACCAGGGGAAAAAGGAAACGAGCAAGAGCGCCAACGTCCCGGCAGATGGTTATTCGCGCGCGCACATCCTCGTCGAGCTCGCCCCTCGACGGCAGCGATCGCGCGGAAACTCAAGACGCCTCGATCCGTTCCTCGCGGCAACGGCGGATAACGACGATCGTCCGAGCTCCTCGTTTCTAGATAAGAGTATCCGCGGTTCGCGATGATATCGCCCGTTCGATCGATCCGTGTTTATTAGCGAGTCTCGATGGAGACTCGTGTTGATTCCACAACTGGCATTTTTATCTTTACGGTCATTTTAGGGTCGGCGCGGTGATCCCGATATATATCTACAGTAGTAATAGCCTTCCGTGGTAGACAGTGCCTATCATCGCGTTACTCCGTCTGCCGGGACGAATATTTCCAGTATCTTAGGATCGAGCAGGAGGCGATCGAATTTGAGTCACGTGTTAGGATTTAGAGAATCGGAATGATGATTGGTCTTCGTGCGAGGGCAAGGCCCGCTGCACTTTTCGAGCTTTACATTCGAAAACCATCAATTCCTCCCCGCGAATGTTCTTCGTAGAGGGAAAATGTGGGACAAACGCTTCAGTTTCTACTTAACTTTAAACACGTTTATCTCCAAACGCAGTGGAAGTGGGCAAAAATGTTAAGCAGCTTTTTTATAGTAAAAATACGGATAAACATTTGTTATTTAAACCTTTCTTCGATATATTCAATTGATTTCGAGATAATCGATCTTGAAAGCGGAGAAGTGGAACGGACGCCTCAGTTTCGGTTTAACTTTGAACGCGATTATATCGAAACACAGTGGAGATATGTAAAAAATGTAGAGAATCTTTTTTATAGTAAAAATATAGATAAACGTTTCTTATCTTGACCTTTCTTCGATATCTGCAACTGATTTCGAGATAATCGATTTTGAACTTGCTCCTTCAATCGAGATATCTAAGCCCCTTTTATCATAGGTATAGGTAGGTATAATAGACGTAGCGAAAACGGAGACATACGATCGACTGCTACACTGTATAAATGTACACGCGATGTATACGATTCGACAAGTTTATTCTCTCGATCGAGTGTGCGACCGTAATCTGTATAATGGAAACATCCGCAATGATACCTTTCGTATACAGTAATTAAACGACCGTCTTTCGCTGTCCGAGAATACATAGACGTCGCGGTCGTCAGATAACGTCTAAACGATCGACCCGTACTCGCGCGCGAAAGCACGCGTTAGAAATCCCAGGCCAATCGCGGAGCACTTAAAGGACCAAGTCGAGCGAGCGAGAAAATTTATAGCCACGCCCGGGATCGGCGCGGATTCGAACAGGTCGAAGTCTCGTTTCCAGGACAACTATACGATTGCTGTGATAAGCCGTACCGCGCGCTTTTTATTTTCATTTAGAAACCTCGTTATCGCGACTGCAAAATAGCTGATAAATTATGGTCGGCGCGAGCGCCAGCGACGGTGGTTTTACGCTGACGCGGGCCGTCGCGCGCGACGGTTTACACGGGCATTAAGGCGAGTGTGTACATCGGGCGCGTTATTGTCACCGGAGCTTTCACAAAGCGGTTGATAAGCTCCGCTGTAATTGCCCCGTCCGAGGCGCCGTTTGTGTCGACGACGGAGAGAAGGAAAGCCATTTCCCCGCGGCACGATAAACCGCGTAACAATGTACCTCCGAATTACATACGAGCGCACACTTACTTGCACTTATAACGAGTCTCGATTCGAATACGGATCAATCCATACCTACAGCTGTTCTCACCCGCGGATATACTCGTACGAGCGTGTCGCTCGGCAAACAGCACCGGGCGACGCAAACTTACCTGCAACGAAAAAGAGAAATTGGTCTTTAGCGCAATTCTGTGCACCGATAACGCGTTACCGTCGTTCATTTTCGCGCGAAGCCTCTTATCGCTGCACTCGCGCGCCGCTAAAAAATTACACCTCATCCCCGAAGATAAGAATCGACCGTAGTTCCCAATCGACTTCACGGCGCAAATCGTGCGCGGTCATTCGGCCGGGGTTTCGCGCGCGGCGGCTCGATAATAAATAGTGCCACACTCCATTAAACGGCTTGTATATTTACATGCTCGGCCGCGGCAGGGCCAGGGGCTCACAGCGGTTCTCGAGGTGGACACGCCGTACGCGATGTTGCGGAGCGCCGATCTACGAGCGGCGAGCGAGTGTACCGAGGGCGCGGAGCGGAGCGGGGCGATGCAGTCCCGTGCCTGTGTACGCTCCTTAACCACGATTATGGCCATTGTAAATTTTGCCGACCGCGCGCGGCCTTCCTCCACCCTACCGCGAGGAGTTCTTCGCCTCGAGTCGCGCGCGCCCATCGGCGGGCATTCGTTTCCCCGGCATTAAAGCGTTGCGAATGCCGGTGGAAGCGAAAGGGATACGGTAATAAGAATGGACGATTGCCGCGGCGCTGCCGGGTCGGGACGGAGCTTCAGCGCGCGGAGAAGGAAGGCGACGTCGAGGTGGCGATTGAAGTAGGCGGAAAAGTTCTACAATGAGAGAAGTGATTGCTGGTGGCGGAGAAATGGTTTCTTCGGTCAAAAATGTGATATCATTCCAGGACGAAGAAGCCAAGGCTTTCTTCGTGCAAGAAAATATTCGATACACCGAGCAAAATAATTAGGTTGAAGTGGCAAAATGCGTCTAATTAATCCGTCAGCACTCGCGCTATGAGCATTTCTCTCACGCAAATTTTCACGGTATAAGAACAACATTTTTCTTTCGAATTTGACTGAATCCTTTTGTTTTTAATTTAGACTGAAAGAAAGAGGAGAATAGTTGTTTAAGGATAAAAAACATTCTCGAAACATTTGGATGATTTTTGTAAAAGTTTCTTATACCGTGAAAATTTGCGTGAGAGAAATGCTTATAGCGCGAGTGCTGACGGGTTAAACGCGTTCAATTATTCTAAGCAAAATACTGGTCAGTCGAACCAAATCTTTAGTTATTATATCTAACCAAATGTTCAGTTATTCTAATCAGAAAGTGGTCAATTTAACAAAAAAGATGGAAGATCAATTTTACCAAAAAGTTTGGTCTTTTTTCAAGATTTTTGTTAAATTGATTGAATATTTTTCTCTGCCTAGGTTCGAGTACATTTTCTTTCTCTCGCGGAAAAAATCTCCTGTATCAACGAAGGTATTCTTGAATCAAAAATATAGTATTCCTCGACCAAGAATTTGTATTCCAAACAATTGTTAAGACCATATATTCTTGGTTCAAGAAATATTTTTTCTGACACTAGCAATTATTTGTACATAATCCATATATGGATTTGGTCCTGTATGGATTATACATGTTTTCTATATAAGCTATACGTGGACTATATATGATGAATTATTTAAATTGTTTAAATCTTTGTATAATCCAGGTATAGTCCGTGTTTGGTTTACATAGAAATCACACATAATCCATATAAGATCAAATCCATATATGGACTACATATTATAAAACCATATAAAACCATGCAGCTTTGCTTTATCGTAAATCGATTTTTTGTCACTCATGCCCATTTCGAGGCCTTTTCCAGCCTATTTTTAGACCGTAAGATGGCGCTTTTCCCGCGTCACACCGACCGGGAGTCCGCAGGCTGTCAAAAGATTGGTTAGTCCGAAGTGGGTCCTTTTTCCAAACTGATAAACGCAATGTGAAATGAGCCGTGTATACTTCTGTTTGTTTTGTTTTGAGAAATGGGCATTCGCGAGGAAAAATAGTGTACATCATTCGGCTGAAATCCTCGGATCTTTATGATGTCCGAATGAAATAAGATACTATTTCTCAAAACAAATTCAGTCCCGATTCCCGCGCAGATCCCCGCGAAAAGCCGATCGCCGAGCAGCGGCGTCTATGGAAAACCGGAGAGGTGAAGGCCCCTATCCGGTGCACACAGCCGAGCGGAAAGCGAGCCAAAGCCGCGGAGCCTATTACCATTTGTTCTGGCAGACCGCGCGGCGGAATCGGAATTCGAATTTTTACGCGAGACAAAGCGAGTAAATTTATAATAATAAGGAACCGCGCGCGCCACAATCGCATTCCAGATTACCCCAGGGAGAGCAGAGAATTCCTGTAGCGGTCACCACGAGGAAGAAGAACGGAGAAGCGACGAAGAGAGTCTTCCGGCCAGAAATTCCATCCTCAGACGTTTCGAATGCGATGAAATCTAGCAATCTATCGACGACTTACGCGCCACCCGTGTCGCGTTCACCGCACCATTCGAGTGGTCGAAAGTGAAGAAGAGAAAGGGAAAAAGCGAAGAAAGGATGGCGAGCGGAGATCGAAAGAGGGAATTATCATTCCGAGTGAATCACTCCCCAAACATTCGACACCCGAACCGCCCCCGGCCAGTGGTCCCCAACCGGCGAGAAGTCACGGGGAGGAAAGCGAACCGCGGCCGCGTCCGAGGGACGTCCGGGCATCCCGACGATTCCGCGGTGAAAGTAGCGCCCCGTCAGCGGCGCGCGGCTGTTCGAGAGGTATTTCCCGTAAATGGTAACCGGAAGGCACGCGAGACCAGTTTATACTTCTCCCCGCGCGGGCAGAGTCCGGCGCGTTGAAAGCGTCGCGGTCGCATCTGGAGCTGCGACGGCCCGGCGTCTTGTATAGGCGCGCCATTGTCTCTCGGCAACCGTAAGTACTTCTCCCGAGCACCGCCAAGCCGCGAGTACTTGTCCTCGGTATGGCGCTGCGCGGCAGGCCGGTCGAAGAATTTCGCTACCGAAGAATTTCACCCACCCGGTATCACTTAGAACCGGACCTTTTTTCGACGAAGAGAGGTGCGACGTGACCGTAGGTGTGTCGGTTGGTCCCCCTCCGCCGCCCTCCTGCGGTACCAGTTTTGGCGCGATCGTCAGCCCTCCGTATCTCCGACGCTCCGACTTTGAAGATAGAGGGACACACGGGGTCGGAGGCTATAAAGTAGTTGATGGGATTACTCCAGGCGAAAAAGTTCTATATATTTTGTATGTAGTCCATATGTGAATTTGGTCATATACCTATGGATTATACATGATTTTTGTATTAACCATATGGGGACTGTATATAGATTTTTTAACGTTTGCATAATCCACATATAGTCTGTGTATGTGGTAAATATAAAAATCATACACACACATGATCCATATACGACCAAATAAATATATGAATTATATACAAAATACATAGAACTTTTCCACCTGGGACGATGATTGACTTTGTCGGATAATAAATGGATCGCATAGAAATAAAGGAAATAATGACTCTCTTGGATAAATTAAATGTTAACGTCGAATCAAGATACTCTCGCCGCTAGGAGCGCGAATCCGAATCGTACCACCTCCGACTGTTCGATCGCCCGTACGTTCCCCTCGCGAAAGATCCGCTTACCATCTCCCCCCCTCGAGCGAATAGGCGCTACCTACCGGCAATTTTATCGCGTAGCCGACCGGCGGATACGGCGAAGTCGGTTTCTCTCCACTCAACTCGGAAATTGCGCCTCTCCCTCGGAAACGCGAACGCTGTTCCACGGTGAATCACAATCTCGTTTAGCCGACGCATAGGTATACGCGGAATAAAACATCCAGAGGTATGTGGCAGTCGAGCACCTTTCGCTAAAGTCGCGCGATTCAACTCTCGCGCAGAGAAAGCCGCGATAAGCTGCGCAGACTGCAGCGGTGTTGTATCGACGATAAAATCGTAGTCGCATCGATATCCTGCAGTCGATACGAATTCTAGAAATTCTCGAATAGCCGTCACGGCGTATCCGATGTCGCTCGGTCCGCGAAAAATATACCTATTTTATCGGCGCGCATATCGGCGAGCCGCGTAAAAGACAGCGCCGCCGTTGCGCTGCTTTCCCCGTATACGGGGGGGCTGTTATCCGTAACGAGGTGTGACAGATGAAGTTGGGCATACGCGGGTGAGCAGTGGGGCGCGAAGTCAACGGAGCATGACGCAAAGGAGCCGGCGGGTTCGCGCCGCTCGGCGGTAAGCGATACCGCCGCGCGGTAACGCACACCGAGCAACGCGCCCTCCTCGCGACGCGCGAGGAGGGGGGAAGAGCCGGACGGGAGGTGGCGAGACGCGTCGCAAGTCCGAGAGTATCTCGGAAAGAGAAAAGCTGCACTGTTAAAAATGTCCATTTTCAATTCACAAATTGTGTTGGAAGTATTTAACAAACATGAAAATGTGGTAAAACTATTAACAATTTGACGCGAAGACATAAATTCCATATATAAGGAATTTATAGGAAAATCACGATTGATATTGTAGAATCACAATAAGTCATCGTATATTCCCAATTGTTTTTCAATTTCGTAATTCGTTTTATAAATTTAATTCCCAAATGTGTTGAAGGCTTTGAACAACTTCTAACAGTGCGGGATATTGCCTTGATCTTACCCCCAACCGATCGCGATCACCGAGCGCTCCTCCACCCTCGGAATCCAACTCCGCGGGTGGTTATTTCGTGGATGAACGATCCGACATCCCCCAAAGCCACTCTACCGTATACCGTACGTCCAGAGATGCGATATCTCGAGAGGACCCAACAGCTATACACTGAGAGAAATAATTGCTAGTGCCAAACAAATGTTTTCTTCAATGATATAATTCCAGAATTAAGCCATGGGTTTTCTTCGTGCAAGAATATATTCGTTAGGCTCGCGCAATTTTTTTTTTCGCTCAGAAAGAATTTCTTGTTCCAACGAAGATATTCTTGAATCAAAAATATTTCAACCAAGAATCTATATTATTAAAAATGTGTAAGATCACACGTTCTTGAGATTCAAGATATATATTTTTAACACTAACAATTATTTCTCTAAGTGTAGGAAGGACGACCCAGGACACGAGTACAGACGAACGATCGTCCCGACGCGACTCGCATCCGGATGCTTGTCAAGGACGCGCCCCGCGCGACGCAGAAAGAAAGTCGTGTGTGTGTTAGGCAGCCAAGTGGAAGCGCGAATATATTCCCGCGGGCGAAATACCGACGGCGACCGCGGCCTTAGCGTGACACGTCTGCGGCGGGAACCCAAATTCTCCGCTGCCGTTAGAAACGCGCCGTCGCCGCCGCGGTGGACTGTCTCAGCTGGTTTATTATTCGGCGCACCACGCGTGCCCCGCGCGACCCACGGGAACTAGATACGAGCTTTTTTTGACTCCCTCGCGTTATACATACACGCGACGTGTAACAAGCCGGAGTGATGTTATGCTGATTGCGATCTGATATCGCGGTGTGCTATTCGATACGGTCTTCTCCCCTGGCCCTTCTAAGACCGACCAGCCCTCTCTTATACCCAGTGGTCCCCTCGCTTCAGCAGCGGGTCGACTCGACCGGTGCGATACCACGCAACCGGCTGCAGATTTCGTCCCGTATGAAACCGCCCGAACCGAACCGCTCGCGCGGCGACTCAGCGGGCTTTCAGACCGGATCCCGTAGAATCCGGTTGTCGCGAAATCGGGAACGTCCACGAAGAGGAGGAGGGGGAGGAGAAGAAGCACTGATCCTCTAAAAGCGCTCAAAGAAAGAAATGATGAGGAACAAGAATATAATGACGTGAACTAAAATGAGAAGATGAACAGAATGAATAAAAATAGGTGAAACTGAATTATAAGTAGTAAATAAGATAATCAAGATAAACAAAAAATATAATATAAAAACGAATAAGGTAATACCGAGTGTCTAGCGATCGGGGATAATAAATTTCCATGAAATTTCCAATAATACCAGGAGCAATTCTCACTGCTCCCTGCCATTAAACTGATTCGCGGGTATTAATGCGAAGCTTATCGCACCTTTAACGTATCCGGCATCCAGAGACCACGCGAGTCGAGATTTTACCGCTATTTTACTCCACTCGGCCTACCATTAACCTACTAAGCCAATAAGCTCCTATTTTGAACCTAAAATCGGTGAAATGTTCACTAACGGGCCACTTCAGGTTCAACGTAGAGTTTCAATGCAATAGATAGAAAATCGATCTATTGCATATCTAAGTGAGTTTAAAATTTCGACTCAGGCATATAATACCTATTATTATAATTAACAATCTTTTCCATAGTACCGTGATATTTTTCTATTTAAACAAAATTCCACGATATTTCCACAACCCCCATGATTTCCATGATCACCACACATCATGTAATAGAGAAACAAATAAAACTGATCTATAATTAGAACAAATTAGAAAGGATACGCGAGAGAGGAAGAAGGGATGACCCTTGCACCGTCTCGTGTGCATCCATCGTTCGACGACAGCACCACTATAAGCGAACGGGCTGCAGCGAAGATCGAACGAAGGGGCAGACGATCGAGGACGTCCAGATACCGATCTAGGAATTCGCGGGTTAATGAACCAACCACCGTCGCCGCCGCGATCATCGATTCGGTTCGAGTGGGCGTTCGATGATGAACTTCCAATACCGATACATACCGGACGCACGCGCGGAAGCGATCGGTTCGAGCCGCGTGGGTGGATTCCACCAGCGCGGTCTACAGCCAAGGTGGAAGTGCAGTTATGGGAGGACGAACAACCGCGTGTCGCCCGCGGCGAAATCGGCCAGTCAGTCGTAGCTCGCGCGCTCACGAATATGAATGTTCCTCGCGCAACGGGATTTGACTCCCGGCCTGTCGTTCGGGTTTGTCACACGCGGCGATCGTACCTACAGATATTACACGCACGTACGTACCGTCGGCACGCACACACGGCGCGTCGTGCAGTGGCTCTCATCCTCTTCCTGTTCACGAAGTGGTCGAGATTTATCAGGAGCTCCTAATCGCGCGACGCTTCCGATTTCCGGTGTGAGGTCGAGGATGTCGAAGGAGTTCTTGAGTGTCTCGGGTATAATCGGTCCCACGAGTCTTAAGGGATGCCGATGTCGTTGCTTTCTTCGTCAGTCACGATCAACCCGAACCCGCGGCTCACCATGTGGTTCGTGGAGCCACGCATCGCGCACACGCGTGGTATCCCTCGAGAGAAATGCGCGTGACAAGACGGCTCCCTCCCCCCTCCTCTCTCTTTCTCTCCCCGAATCGGAGGCAAGCTGCGGGCACCTCTCGGGGACTCTTTGTTGTCAAATTCTCGAGATGGGGGCTACGCGATGCCCTCGTCTCACGTCACGAATCGCTCTTTCCCTTCGTCTTCGTATCGCGCACCGTCTACTGACGCGTGGTATCTGATGTACGAAACGCCTCTCGCGCGCGCGTTCGCGGTTGTATCGTTTGGAGCGGAAGCCGTCTCTTCTGCTCCGCAGCCGTCGCTTTTGGGTATCGGTGGAATTATCCGCGGCAGCCGATCGAGCGTGGGATTCCGAAAAGCGTCGAAAATTTGGCGGGAAACGATTCATGAAGAAATGACACGGAGATATTGACGATTCCATGGAATCGCGTATGAAATAATTCGATCTTCCCGTCTTCGCGACGCCGTATCGATCGTTAACGGTCATCTTCGCTCGACGATGCGCGCGCCGGGTGAAGACGACGACTCGCAAATCGAGCATCACGACCCGGAAACCCGTGTTACAACACGAGCGACCACTTAACACGTGTCAATTCTTCCGAGCGTTCACATTAAACGTCTATTCGTCCCTTTTTCCCGCGACGTATGCAAATCGAACCTTTTAATATCACGCGTCAGATCGCCCGACCTTCTCGCGCGCGCGTCGATGCATCCGCCGCTCGGCTAAATGACAGTGGTTCTCGCCGCGCGTTTTCCGTTAATCGCGAGTGCCATCTCGGAAGGGAGGGATCGTGCGCATGGGGATTGGCACGATCTCCCTCGATGATCCCGGACGGATTTCTAAGTTCCTTCGATCGGAAAGGTCGCGTTGAACGTGATTGCGATCCTTGAAGAAATACAAGTTATACGTTTTATGTCTCGAGGTAACAGAGTATCGTAGGTGTACCCTTGGACATTCCTAGGTACTTACAATTTTTCGTGAAAATCGAAATTTCTGGAATCGAATCCTCGACCGCCTTATCTTGTGTATTTTTTCATGCTGATACCAAAAATGATGGCTATGTTAGTTAAATCTCAAAAGAACATCGAAATATCATCGAATTTATAGGAGGAAATAAATTTTCTTCAGCGTGAAATCGTCGATATCTCGGTGTTCCTTTGAGATTTGCCCAATATATCCATCATTTTCGTAATCAGCGCGAAAAAATGTACAAGATAGGATGTTCGAGCGATCGATTCTAGAGGTTTCGATTTTTGCCAAAATATTAAGGACGATCTTTTTTTTTCAATTTTTCGCGAAAATCGAAATCTCTGGAATCGAACTCTGGACTAGCTTATTCGATGTTTTTTTTCATGCTCATTCTGAAAATACCGGATATATCGAGCAAATATCAAATGAACACCGAGATATCGTTGATTTTATGGAGAAAAAATTTTTTTTTTTCGTACATAAATCACTGATATTTCACATTTCCTTTGAAACATCGACCTGATGACCATACTTTTCGTAATCAACGCGAAAAAAAAACACAAAATAGACTGATCGAGCGATCGATTCCAGAGATTACGATTTTTGGCAAAATCTATCATTCGCAAGTACTTAGTAACAGTTTCGTCGTACACAATTTCAAAACCAAGTCCAGCGCCTGCAGAGAATTCAGAACGTCCCTCGTGAGAAGCGCAAAACCCGCGAATAGTTAGAATTCGTCAACGAGGTCGCCTTCCAAGTCGACCGCGATATCGTTCGCGGTAACGAAGACGAAATCCACATCCAGGCACGCTTGGCCCTCGCGACTTCCAGGACGCCGTGAAGAATTCCGGGAAGTCGGCCCGCGCTCGGCCTTTGCCGTCAAAGATGCGTCGCCGACCAATTTGCTTCTCTCGAGAAGCCGGGCCCCGTCCGACCAAACGATACGACTGTATTCCGAGAGCAGCGGCTGGCCGAGTCTCATCCCGGCGCGAGCAACGCCGCGCGTGTCCCTCGTATTTAGAAGGGAGGCCAGGGTCACGCGCGTTTAGAAGTCTCGTCCGGGCATCCTCGCGTGCGTTTTCGCATTCAAATCGCGGGGTGCAGCAATTTAAAACTCGTTTTGGGGGCCGCTCGGGATCCGCGGGCGATTTCGTGCCGCATCTGGACCGCGGAGGAAACGGGGAGGGGAGGCAGGGAAAGGCTCTCCGTCCAAATAAACGCGCAAGACGGGAGGCCGCTTCGGGAGGGGGGGGGGGTGAAACTGGGAGAAAAATCGAGAAAGAAAAAGACGAATAACAGTCTCGCCGGGGGACGAGGGAGGCGAGAGGAGGACGCGAAGAGGGAGGAGATTAGACGCGTCGAGAGAGTACGTCCCGAGAGATTCCTCACGCGAGCGGCGAGCCGGCTGCAGCGTCCGCTCATTTCGTATCGAAGGTTAAGTCAAGACCAATTTGCATGTCATTAGTGGACGTCGATCGATCGATCGCGGTTGATTCACCAAAATTCCCGGGGCGATATGCAGATGAAGGAACGGCTGGAATTTTTATTGCACCGGTACCGAACTCCTCGGCGTTCCTTTTGGCGGATCGCGAAGCGGCTCCGGCTTCTGCCGCAGCTGGAAGAGAGGCGAGTTACGCGCGGCAACAAAGTTGCGGGCACGGTGAATCAAAGATTTATCCTCTCGCGTCGCGCGATTCATTGGATTATATACCGTAGAACGTCATATACGGTGACTCTCTGCGCGGCATATCCCCTCGATCGGCCGAGACTCTACTCCCGAGCGTCGACGCGCCGGCGTCGCTTCCATCGTGCGAGCTAGAGCATCATCGAACGGGTCTCGCGGGGCTATCATTACTGATAATTGCAGCTGGCTAACACCTCGTTCGACTTCGCTCCCCGCGTCGCTATCCTTTTATTCCGCCGGTCCGCCGGTGCGAAGCCACAAATGGACGGGAGCCCGGGGTTCGTCGGTAGCGCGGGGGATGTCTGGAGGAGGAGCAGGAGGGGGGATCGCGTCGGGGATGGGGTCGGGACGCGCGAAATCGATCGCGAGCCATGGAAACCGAGACGGAAAAGTTCTAGGATATATTTTGTACATAGTCCACATGTGGAGAGATTCGATTATATACGAATTATATATTATTTCTACATTAATCATATAAGGAATATGTTCGGATTTTTGAATGCTTGTACAATTTATATATGGTTATGACCAAATCCATATATGGATCGTGCATTAAAAATATACCTATAGAACTCTTCCGCCTTGGAAGATTGGCGCGGACAGGAAGAGATGAAATGGGGGCGCGACCGTGGTACCGATTACCTACCAATGAAACAAACTTAAAATGCACATGCGTGTGTCGACACTTGCCTCTTCGCTTTCGAAACCACATGGCGAAAAAGTTCTATATGAATCATATATAATTCATATATGAATTTGATCCTACAGATTATAAACGATTTCTATATAAACCATAATTATATGGACTATACATAGATCATACAATTTAAAAAATTCAAATAATCCATATATGGTCCATATATGATTTATATAAAAATAATGTATAATCCATATATGGACTGTATACAAACCATATAGAACTTTTCCGCCTGAGAATGTACCTCACGGCTCAATTCACACCGACGCCGATGTTTACCGATCCTCCTCGACCGATCAACTCCGAGCGTGAAACCGAAGTAACGTCGCGTGACGCGCGTTCGGTCATCGAACGACGCTGTGTGGCTCGTGAAGTAACTGCGGTCCTAACGGTGACGACGCGACCGCGCGAGGATAGGAAATTCGTACCGCCGCAGACGATTACACACGTCGCATATCACGCGTGACGCGTGCGGAGACGCTACGTCGAATTTGCAAACGGTAACCAACGTCGCAACGGGTTAAACTAACAAGGACGACGGAATGGCGCGCCGATGGGCTCCGTAAAAAAAAGTGAGGGGTTAAAAAAAGGCCAGCCCGTACGGCTATAGGTACAGGTGGATCGCACGGCATGAGGCGCGCGGAGGACAATAGATTTCCCGCGTATCGCCTTGTCCAATATAAATCTAACGGATGAAAGATACCCGTGCCGCCTAGGGTCTCCCCATTATTCCCAGGTAATTACATATTTCTCCTTGAGGAATTTTTGAAATGAGTTTTGGTTGTGACGCGCGCCTCGGGGCCGGTCGGATGATGCTCCACGCGTTCGGCGGGCTGGATTCGTTGGAGCGCGCGGCACCCACGGCGCCCGCGATCGGTTTGTTCGTCGTCGTCGTCGTCGTCGTCGTGGAATAAGGTCAGGTCGGGGCGACGGCCATTTTGGAAGACGAGCTAGATGCAGTTTCGTCGATAGGATAAAATTATTATATGGGAGAACATTTTCGAGTCACATCGCGAGCTGAAATTTTTGTACTACGTTTGAACCTTCAGAGATTAGAAATACCAGTTTGAGCTTAAATTTAGCGAAAGCGGACAAATCGGCGATTTGTAGGTTTAAGCTAGTGTCGGTGGCCGATTTGTCAGCTTTTGTCAAGTTTAGGCCCAAATGAGTAATTGTAAACTCTGAAAGTCCTTCAAACCTAATACGTTGAGAAAAATAATGTTGTCAATTTAACCAAAATCTCGGAGACCATGATCAAATTGTTTGGTGAAATATGGATCCTCTCCATTTGTTTGGATAAACTGATCACGATTTGATTAGAATAATCAAACGTTTGGTTGAAATAACTAATCACTTTTAACTAGATGTGTTTTATCATTTTAAACTAATTATTTTTCTCGATGTACATCCAGGGAAAAAGTCTAGCTGAATAAGAACTTGATAGAAAGATATATCAAAGACGAATAGGAATTTATTAAAATTAATTTAACTTAACTTTCACTAATAACTTAAGGTAATAATCAGGCGAAACAACAACAAGAATCACTAGTGAAAGTTAAGTTAAATTAATTTTAAACTACTACAGGCAACAGAAGTATTGCCTTAGGAATTTATTAACATTGAACAAAAGTCTATTCGAATTTGATTGATGTTCTGCTAGTTTCGTACTCGATTAATAAGATATAAAAGACATTTATCTAATTAAAATAGACTTTTCTTCGATACGAATAAATTCCTATTTATCTCAGATAATTTTTTCTATCACACAGACAGATTCGTATTCAACTAGACCCTTTCCCTCGGTGTAGCGCATATTAAAATTTCGACTGGGGATCTCTTCGAGGTCGAATCGAGGACCGAAGCTCGAGAATACCGCTCCGACAACCTTATCGGAGTGATATCGTTATTTCAACGAATTTTTAACAACATCTCCAGTTCCCTCATTTCCTTCCATCGCTAACGAAGACCGCGCCTCTCGCAACCGCAACAGCGCCGCACTCGGATCGTTAGAAATCTCGGTAAAGCCGCGATGTGTAACCACCGCCTGTCGCGGATATAGGAGGGTACGACGGTACCGCTACTCGCGCGGAGGTGTGCGCCTCTCCATTACCCAACTATTCAACCTGTACCCGCAATCAAGCTCACGCGACCGGGTTCAAATGTTGCGCTCGAACTAGACCGTATACCTGCACCGGTTACCGGTCGCGGTAGTCGTACCCGCTCGACGCGAGCGAGCAAGGCGGAACAGTTATAGTCGGAACACACAACGCGGAACCTGCGTTGGCTTTTATGGATTAACGGAAAGCAACGCGAAACGAGTTACGAGGCGGACGCGAAAGGACGCCACGCCGAAGCGCGACGACGGTAGGCGGAAACTTCCACGCGGGGATCGCGCGGCGTATACCATGTGAGGCTAAACTTACTCGCCACAGGAAAGAAACTCGCATCGCTATCATCTCATTATCGATGAATTTTTGGCCTATATCGATGTAAGACTTTATTGTATAATAGATTGAAACGTAATCTTCAAATAAGTACTAAGTATACAAATATGAGCCACAATGCACAGGTAGTAAAACAATAGTGATTCGAGTTTCATTCCTGGCGAATAAGTTTAGCCTCACATGGTATACGCGAGACGCTATCGCATCCTCCGCGTAATAGTGATGCCAAGCGGCGTGCACCGGAGGACCACGACGAGAAACACGCGCACGCGCGCGGTTTCTACGCGATATCTCGTTCCGAACACAATCGGTTCGTGCCACGGCTGCCGCAGTTGAATCTTCTACGTCGCGGTTAATTCAGATGAATTCAGATGAAACAGCGATGATAGCGATTGTTGAGCTGGCATCATTCTGAATGGCCGCTGCCCAACAAGGTCGTGGCGGAACGTGCTCGAATATACCGGTGTATCGCAGTCGCCTGGATGTACGCGCTCGTACGTTTTCATAGGCCGGTATACACGCGCCCCGCGCGAGTGGGTATAACGTCCTGGGTGCGCGCGCGGACGAATGGCTCCCGATGAAGATAGCCCGGTATAAGCGGTGCGTGCCCGTTGCTCGCGCCGTGTAGCTCGAAAGTCGTAGAAGGGCAGAGCGAGTGCGGTCTAGGAATTCCGGGGTGGTTTACACACGGGTGCCACGTGTCGTGGATGCATGGAGAGGCGGTGTACTTGTTAGCGAGGAGGGAATCGGTCGGGGATACTGTACCCCGGGCGGAAAAGTTCTATATAGTTTGTATATAGCCCACACATGAATTTAGTCGTATATGGATAATATGTGTGATTTCTATATAATCATATGCGGACTATATCGCTGTTTTGCTTTGAGAGGGGCATAACTCGAAATACGATAATTTTACAGGAGACGAGATTTAAAAATGTTACAAAAGTAAAAATGTTATAAAAATGTGCACTCTCTAGAGGGGAAAACGACCGGCAACAGAAATACGCCTGTTTTCGTGATAAAGGTCAATAAAATAAGCAGTTGATTATTATACAAAACGCAAAAACGATATTTTTAGTTGTGCCCCTCTCAAAGCAAAACAGCGATATGTGGATCAGACACAAATTCAAAAATCCAAATGATCCGTGTATAGCTTTTATATAAGCGATGTACACTGAGAAAAAAAATTGCTCGATTAAAATAAACGTATTTCTGGATATAGTCCCAGGAGTACATTTATTTTATCCAAATAATATTCAATTGAATCGAGAATATTTATATTCGCCCAATCGATATTCATTCTAATCGAATAAATGTGCTCTTAGGACTACTCAAAAACACATTTATTTCGATAGGACCAAATCCATATATCGACTATATAAAAGCCACATAGAACTTTTCCGCCCGGGACGCGAGGAGAAATCTTGCTGAGAGCATCTCGGACGAATGGAAAATCGAGAAAACTTCCTTTTTCCCTCGGAAACGACTCCTGGCGGAGTCTGAAAAAATATCCTTCGCGGTACGGAGCTCAGGTGCGCGACCTGCTATAACGGACTCTCGACGGTAGAGACGACAGCCGTGCGAGATCGACCCGTTCGTTCGCCGACGATGACCTTGCTTTCGGTGCTCACAAGGGGCGAGCAAACTCGCCGAGATAATCGCGGTACCGCGGCGCGATCGTAGACGCATAGCTCCACGGCGGAATATAACGGACCGACAATTACACGGATTATTGGGTGGCGCAGATCGAGATGGGATTCGTATCGGATCGAATCGAGCGGCAGGGCTATTACAATTATGCGAAACGAAGCGAAAGACGAGGGGGGAAGCGCGAGAAGGGGTCACCGTAATGAGGGACGTTTATCAGCGGGGGAAGACCAATTAAATTCCTCCGTTGTCCTGCGCCTCTTCCTATATTCGCGTATATCCCGCGCCGATAAGAACGACCGCACTGCCGAGCCGCGCCCGTTTCGCGCGTGCCACGAAGCTGGCCCACGGGTCGCCGATTCCCGGCTAAGCATTTCTTCCTGGACTTCCTCGTTCGGAATCGGCCTTACGTAAGCAAGGAGATTAACTTGACTTAATGTATGCCGTTCCTGGCGCGCGTCCGCATGCACGTACACGCTGCACGCATCTGCATATGTATCGGTATTAATATCGACCGTAGGAAGGAGAAGAAGAAGAAGAAGAAGAAGAAGAAGAAGAAGAAGAAGAAGAAGAAGAAGAAGAAGAAGAGGAGGAAGAAGAAGATGATGATGACGATGATGAAGAAGAAGATGAAGAAGAAGACGAAGAAGAAGATGAAGAAGTTGAAGAAGAAGACGAAGAATTAACTAAGGCGGGAAAGCGACAGAAAGAGAGAGAGAGAGAGAAAGAGAGAAGAGAAGGAGGAGTAGTCAGAACGACTTCGAAGTAGCGGTAGATGAGCAAAGAAGGCAAATCAATCGATCCAGAAGACGTCGACGGTCATTTGCCAGTGGTTACTGATATACGCGCGGTAATATTCGCTCGGCAGTGCAGTCATCCCTACGAGTAGAACGACTCTTCGAGTCTGCGTGGTTTTGCGAGAGGAGGAAGGATTAGAAGAAGACGACGAAGAAGAGGAAGATTCCTCGAACCGATAGCTCGCGGTCGACAAGAGCTACGGCCTCGTCCCTCACAAGCACGACTCTCTTCGGCGTCTTGCGACAACCTCTTTAAAAATAGCCGCGCTCTGCCTACTTTTCGGAGGGGCGCGACAAGAGGCCGCCGACGAGAGGTTCATTAACGAACATACGTGCCTCCGTCAATGAAAAATTCGTTCAACCGTACAGGTGGACCATTCATTCTCTCCGAGTTTTACGAGTGAAACGTGTGGCCGAGAGGCGCGGAGGGAGGTGGAAAGAGGTAAAAGAGAAAGAGACGGGCGTGAAGCGGCGATGGAGGAGGGAACGGAAACGCAGAGAGAGGAAACGGAAGCTCGCGCTCGAAATCGATTGTACGGCGACTCGACGCTCGTGCGCGCTCGCTCGTTGCTGCGCTTCGACGATACGAGGTGCGGTAAAACGCGAGATGGCTCGTCGATTCGCCGCGCGGTTACGTATATTTTTATCGGGGTTAATTTATCGTCAGCGACATTAATTAAGTCGGGTAGATTAGATTTTAATATGCGGCAAACCAAGCGTGACGACGGTGTATAGAACAAACACACGTAGGCCGTGGAACGTAATCGATGCACTCTCTGTACAGCATAGGTGTACCCGTACGAGAGCGACGAATGTAGATGGCGTTACACATGGGGAAAACATAACAAAAGATCGCTCGGGTCAAGATGCAGGCTACAAAACAGGCAGCCTCAGGCTGAGAGAAAAGGTCTAGTTGAATGCGAAGCTGCTAGAAACATTTATTTCAGATAAATAGGAATTTATTCACATCGAACACAAAAGTCCATTTGAATTAGATAATAATGTTTGCATATCTTTTTAATCGAATACGAACCTAGTAGAACATTTACTCAATTGAAATAGATTTTTATTCGATGTAAACAAATTCCTATCTATCTCGAATTAATTTGTCTATCAGGTTCGTACTTAACTAGACCCGTTTCTTCGGTGTAGTTGAATATGAACCTGATAGAAAAATTTATTTCAGATAAATAGGAATTTATTCTCATTGAATACAAATTTAAGATAGATGTTTTGCGTATCTTTTTAACAGAATACGAACCTGGTAGAACATCAATCAAATTAAAGTATACTTTTGTTCGATGTGAATAAATTCCTATATTCATCTCAAATAAATTTCTCCATCAGCTTCGTATTCAACTAGATCTTTCCCCTCTGGGTGCATCGCGTCACCATCCCTCGAAAGGAGCTATCCGCGTGCGACCAATAAAAATAAAACCGATCGAGCGAGAAAACGATCGTCTTACCGTTAAAGATCCCCGCGCGATCCGCTCCACGCGCGTATCTATTATACACACTATACATACGCCCATGCGTTCCCATCGACCGAGGCAACCGCATAGCGGGCGCGCCGCGCGGCGATCGCGTGAAGCCCGCGCTTAGAAGTTTCGCGGTCCGCGCTTGCAAAAAGGTTTAATTGCGAATGATTATTATCGGCGTTTAACGTCGGAACGGGAAAACGGCCCGCCGCTGCCGCCGCGTTACCGCGAAGAATGCGCGATCCTCGCGCTCGCCTTATTTCATTGCGCCATAACCAGTTAAAATAATTAATAGTTAATTGAAACGGTCATTTTTTACGGAACGAGCCGGAGGAAGGGCGACCCTGCGCCCGAGTATAGGAGCGGGCACGGCAGATGCCCACATACGCGCGCCCGTGGGTACAGCCGGTCCAACGCGCAGCTACACGCGAGTGTACGCGCGTTCGATTATGCAAATCGCGCAAAAAGGACTCGCGAGCTCGGTAGGGGAGAGAAACACGCTTCCCCCCGCGCGGGAATAATTGTACGAGGGGCGCTCGATTCGATTAAATTATCCAATTTGTCAGTCTAATTCCTAATCCTCGAGCGGGGGGGGGGGGGGGGGGCGGTGTCCAGTGAAATAATGGATTCGTCAAGGCGAGAGGAACGCGGTACAGCGAACGTACATCCGTAGGTATATTCTCCTAAATCCGTCGTATATCTCGATCGATGACAGTCGAGGACGCGCATTCAATCGTAACCGAATTTTATGAATCATTCGCGACGCCTCGACGACTACGACGTCACGTCTCGCGGCGAGATAGACAGGGCTTCCTCGTAAACCGCGCCGCCGGGCGGCAGTTCATCACGCGGCACCCGACGTAGACTTTGTCGTAAACGTAGCCCGAGAGCGGAGAGCCGTCAGTGACACCTTATAGACCCACGGTCGATGGTGTACGTATAGCGGGTATTGCATAACGCGGCTATCCGTCCAGCGGGTACAATTGACTTCGACCTCTGACACGCGACGAGGTCGCGGGGAGAGAGGGAGGCCCGGTAGAAGCCGCGGAAAGAGGCAGCTCGTGATTCATGGCCGGCCATAACGTAACTGTCCGACAGTTCACGATCCGCTTGCTCCCTTCTGCGTCAGCCACTACTCTTCGTATCGCTCCGCAGGCGCGGAAAAGTTCTATATATTTTGCATATGATCCGTATGTGGATTTGGTCATATATGGATTATATATGATTTCTATATTAACCGTATATACGGACTATATATGGATTATACACAAACATTCAAAAATCCAAATACTATCCTTATATGGTTAATATAGAAATTATATGTAATTCACATATATGACCAAATTCAGATATGTGGACCGTATAATATTTATACAGGGTGTTCGGAAAAAACACCGACACAGAAATAGGGGTGATAGGTTACGTCATTACGAGTATTTTGATATAAGGGACCCATACCCGCAAGCGCCCCCTTCTGGAGATATCAACTTTTCAAGTTTATAACGACCGAGGTTGATCAAAGTAGAATAATATTGAGTTTTTTGTCTACCTGTACAATTGAAAAACAAATGAAAACTCCTTGTATTCGCATCATCTTCGAAAAGTACAAGGACTTGAGCCAAGCGGTTATCCTTTCCGCAAGCAGCTTGCGCAGTGGCACATCTATCCAGAATCGTTTCCGATGTTGAATGGACATGGGTGGCCGTCATTTTGAGCATTTGCTGTAGTACATTGTTTGTGTATCTCGTAAAATTAAATATTCGTTACCATCTTGATATGTTTCTTATTATTCTACTTTGATCAACCTCGGTCGTTATAAACTTGAAAAGTTGATATCTCCAGAAGGGGGCGCTTGCGGGTATAGGTCCCTTATATCAAAATACTTGTAATGACGTAACCTATCACCCCTATTTCTGTGTCGGTGTTTTTTCCGAACACCCTGTATAGAACTTTTCCGTCTTGGCCCTCATCCTCCCTCCCTATCTCTTCTCACGAAGAAAAAGGATTATCAAAAAATGTTTACAGTTATACCAATAGCAGAGATCCCTGAAGCTTTTAAAGACCACCGTGTACTTTTCACAGTTCGTAATAGAATAAATAGTAACTTATACGGTAAAATTCACCAATCTCCCGTTAATATGTGTCGGGTATTTACGAGTTTCTACTGCAACGAACCGTAAAGAGTACGTTGTGTCTATAAACAAAATTCAATGCTTCACCTCGAGGACCTCTGTTACTGGAATTCACTATAAAAATTAGTAATCCTTTTCCTACACGCTGGTTCTCCCTTTTTTAGGTCTAATTCCGACACCCACTTTCGACGCGTTTCTCTTTTTGATATCCTTCGAGGCACCTACGTTCCTTCCGGAATCTCGTACTCGACATACGATCGGATTTCGATCTGGAATTTAAAAAAGCCATTCGCAAAACGGAAGAGCACGAGTCCTCGACCGCGTTCGACTCGCGAGAGGAAGGAACAAAGCGGGCCGCAGGTGCGAGAAAAGGGTTAAAAAGAGAGACGGCAACGCTGCGCTCGCCCTTGGCCTTGTCCGCTCCCATTTGTTCCGCGCTTCCCCGGGAGAGAAGTGCCGTACATAACTGGAGCCCGTCTACAACACGCGTATAACCCGTATGGTACCTGGTGCACGCGGAGGACCGCCGGGAGGACTTTCACCAACGCTGTAGCCGCCGCAGCCGCGACGGGACGGTAACGAAGAAGAAGTACGAACGAAAATAAAAGAGACAGAGATGCAGGGTGGAAGAGAGAGCGAGAAACAGGTGTCGTCGCGTGCACCTGTCGCATCGAATTTTCTTTCGTCTGGTTAGGGGGGGGGGGGGGGGGGCACACGCGAAATACAAAGCGTGTCGCCCCGTAGGGTAGTCCGAGACGAATCGGATCACAGATCCATATTTCTTAAATCGTGATGGAAATAAGCATTTTGGACGTTCGTATTACTTCATTCCTCTCCAACGAAGTAATACGAATGATCGAAACGCTCATTTTCACCACGGTTTAAGAAATATGGATCTATCATCCGATTCGCCTAAATCTACCCTACGTGTATTTAAATCTAAAATGTATTCTCTTCGCCTATTAATTCGCACCTAGTACCGCAATATCAATTACATCTTTCACTCCAGCTTCGCAGTGCTGCGCGCGATGCATCCACTACTCTCGGGGGCAACGAATCCCCGAGTTATAAATATACGCAGCATCCGTCTATCGGTCCATCCGCGGATAATTGCGATTGACAGGATCAAAGATCGAGCGTAACTCACGTGTTCGTCCACCGAGTACGTCAGCTCGCCGTCGTCGTAGAGCACAAACCAGCGGCGCTGCCATCTCTGGAACAGAAAGGAGAAAGAGCCGTGAATAAGTCAGCCCTTAACGCATTCGCGCTGCAGCGACGAGAGACGATTAGCGCAATGCAGGCGTTAATTGAAAACAAAGTCGACGCGAGGCTGCCGTTTTCGCGGTCTCTTCTCTCTCGTCTTCGACGTTTTATCTTCGCACACCTCCCGCCTGCCCGCAGCATGCCCGCGCGAAGACGAGTGCAGCGCGTGGTGCATCGCGCCACTTGTCTCGTCTTTGCACATCGGCGGGATATCAAATATTGATGTACGACGTGTCGGTAGTCGTACACGGCGGAAACATTAAACACTGACGCATACCCGCTGCCGAGGAGACAAAAGGGGCTGATAAAATGCAGCCATCGCAGAGCGGACGGCGCGAGATGACAAAGAAGAAGAAACATTTATTAGCTCTGGGACTAGGTCTCCTAAGAGCTCGTCAACAAATGCACAGAAAAATACAGAATAATACGAAGTAACACAATGAGAAAAAAAAAACATACAGAATGAAACGTATAACAATACACATGCAATTCAATAATATAAAGAAATACAGAGAGAAAGAAAAAAAGGAGAGAAAGAGGGACCCAACGAGATGGTGTAGTTCATCAAAGCGAAGTTTCCATCGAATCGTTTGTAAATAAAACGAAAGTCACACCGTGTTTACAGACAGCGATCGTTAATTAACCTCGTCGCTCTTCGCTGTCGTATCCGACGCCTCTGATCTCGTCCTCCCGCACCTCAACCGATCGCGTCATCGATATTAACGTATAAGAAACTCCACGTGCCGCGATTTTTCGAACGGAACCGCCGGCCGATCGGTCATACACGTGTCCCGCCCCTCCCTCCTGCCGATAAATATGCGAGCGTACCGATCCTCTCTCGCTTCGGCCCATCGGATATTCATGTTTGATCCCACACCGTTCGATCACGATTGTCACATACCGACGGCCTAAATTGTCGCACGAGATCGAGCGTATCTCGATAACCCCGCGCATGATCGGCAACTCTTTAGCGCGGCGGGCGGGTCGCGAGTGTCGGATTCAATAACGGTCGCGCGCCGGGAGCGGCCGCGTCGCCGATTCACCGGCGGTGTGTATAACCCATGGGGAACTCCGCGTGTCGAACTGCGGCACGTGCGCGCGGAACGAACGAAAGTCGTCGAAGGAGAGTGCCGATCGGTGTCTTCCTCCTGACGCGGCGACTCGAAGAGTTCCTCTCGGTCGATAAAGAGACAATTAGGCGCGCGAGAATCGGCCTCTTCCTTTTCCCAACAACTTTCGAGAACGATCGCGGAACGATTAGCGTCGACGCGATTACCGATCGATGAGTTGAACAGCGCGCCGCGGAGAGATCTCTTCCACTCGAGTCGCTTAATTTGGTTCTCTCGTTATTTCGTTTTATTGTAGATTTGAACAATTTAGACAAAGTTATTTATCCTGTATTTTGTTTCATTCTTCATTTTCGGCTTTACTTTAAAATGCAGCATACTTACATCATAGTATTGTAAGTCTATCTCTCTCGCAATCGTTGCTTGGCACAAGTACGTCTCTCTTCCGATGACGTCGTAACATAAAGAGAAACGCACTTACAACTGAGCGAGTAATTATTTTTCCAGACATTTACTTCTTTGCGTGGCATTGAATATGTACACGAATGACAAATTGAATTGAAAAATAAGAATATTTTTATACGATAACCGAAATCCACGAGATTTATCCGTGGAAATCTCGAAAAAACGAACGTACCATCGGGCGATACTCATTCGCGCGCGTCCATCCGTCCGATCTTCGATCGATCTCTCCTCCCGCTCGTCGTCCACTTATCGCGTTGGATGGATTTAGCCGGGCGGACGCGTTGAGTGCCGGTTGCGCGCGGGGATCGACGGGCACGCGTGTTTCTGGTAATTATTCCGACGAGGGCGCTTTCACCTCTTTTTTGCTCTTCCCGAAGAACGAGGAAATCGTTTCGACGATCGCCTCGCATTTATCCCGAGCGAACGACGAGCTGTGCGCCGCGATAACGAGTCCGCGAGGAGATTGACCCCGCGCGCGCGCGCAGAGATCCCGTATCGGGAACGAGTCGCGGTAGCCGTGCTGGTGACGTGGCCCCGATACGCGAGGGTTGCGCGGGGTGTCGCGCGCGGTGGTGTGCGTTTACGCGGCATTGTATGCAAATGGTGCGTGCGCCGCGCGAAGTTCATGGCTTCATGGGCGCGCGCCCATCGGTTACGCTCTCTCCCCCCTCTTTCTCCTCCTCCCTCCCTATCTCCTACTCTCTCTCGCGGGATTATCGTCCAACCCCGTTTATACGGGGTCCAGGCGGAGGACGTCGTCGCCGAGCGGCGCGCTCTCTTCCAGGTGTCTTCCGGTCGCGCCGGCCGACCGTGAGAAGCACCCCGCCGTCGCCTCGCGACGTGACAAACTGCGCCGGCCGCTCGCCGAGGGTCTCCGCGTGATATATCGCCGGGGAAAGAAACGGCTACCTTCTAATCTCTTTGATTAAGGCGAGTTCTAATTGAAGACGAGGTGCTCGTATAAACATTCGCGCGCGGTGATTCCGGGTTCGTTCGTTCGTTTCTCGTCGCTTCGACGAGGGGATAGATTGCTCACGCGAGCGTGGAATTATTTATGCCGGCGCTGCGGCATCAACGTGCGAAATTTGCGTGGACGACCAATGATAGCGTTCCAGGAAGAAAAAGTTCTGTATAATTTGTATATGAATAACGTTTATTGATAGGGAACCAAGCGCCAATTGTCTATTTGGCGCTTGGTTTCCTTTCAATTAGCATCGTCTAGTTTTCGTTTTTATAAGATAAAATTATGCATAGTTTCTAGACAGCTAAAGACTTTATCTACCTAGAAACTACGCATAATCTTATCTTATAAAAACGAAAACTGGACGATGCTAATTGAAAAAGAATCAAGCGCTGAATAAGCAATCGGCGCTTGGTTCCCTATCAATAAACGCGTTATCCATATGTACAGTCCCTATACGGATTTGGTCCTATATGGATTATGATGTACAAGTCACATACCACATAAGGCTAAACATACTCGCCAGGAAAGAAACTTCAATTACCATTATCTCATCATCTATGAGCTTTTGGCTCTCATACTTGTATAATACTTTTTCGAAGATTACATTTCTATCTACAATAAAGTCTTATATTGATATAGGCCAAAAGTTAATGAGATAATAGTGATTGAAATTTCTCTCCTGGCGAGTAAGTTTAACCGCACATAGTACACGATCTATATATTGATCACATGAACATTCAAATAATCCACATATAGTTCATATATATTTTATACAGAAACCATACACAGAGAAAAAGAATTAGTTGGATCTACTAAAAATTACTTGCGGGGTCGCAAGTAATTATTTATTTAGTTCAATTTAATCCTTTTTCATATTAATTAGATATATCTTCCTTGCAATTTCACACTAAGTACTTCATATGATTGCAAGGAAGAAATATCAAATTAATGTGCATTACAAGATTTCATTGATTTAAATAAATAATTACTTGCGACCTCGCAAGTAATTTTCAGTAGATCTAATTAATTCTTTTTCTCTGTGTATATAATCCATATAAGGACTGCAACAAACCAATTCATATATGGACTGCACACAAACCATATGGAACTTTTCCGCCTGGGGTCTCCCGGACGATTACTTCCGGTTCCGGATCATCACTGCGGCAGTTTTAGGGATTCCAAGAGGAATTCCCTCCCGGGGTGCGCGCGAATCGTCCCCTCTCGTGGGAGATCACGTCGTGCGCGCGAGTGCGGATATAGAAAACGGCGACGAATGGGCATATAGGTACCGTTGCGGGCCCGCCAGGGTCCGCAGGAACGGCAGCGATGGAGCGAGGCCGGCCTACGCGAGAGCACGGCCGTATCTTCATCTGGTAATTATTCACGGGCCCGGGTCTCGCGCGCGCGGCACGTGCGTGGGAAGATCTCGAGGAAGTCCGCTTATCGGACGTTACACGCGATTCTCGTATCATCGCGAGGAGAGAGACCGGCTGCCCTTCGTCCTTCGAACCTTCCGCGGCGGGGGAACCTTGATCCACAGCAACAGGTTCGCGAGGAAAATTGAGATCGCCTGACCGAAGCGTATCGCATTCTCACCGCGATGTGTCCTAAATCTAGGCGGAAAAGTTCTATATGGATTATGTGTACAGTCCATATATGGATTTGATCCTATATGGATTATACATGATTTCTATATAAACCATATATGGAATATATATCTATGGATTATATATATACCAAAATTTAAAAGATTTAAATAATTATATATTATGGTCCGTGTATGGTTTATGTAGAAATCATATATATGTAGATATGTACCTAATCCATATAGGACCAAATTCATACATATACTGTATAGAAACTATATAGAACTTTTCTGCTTGAAAATTCAGAGCGGAATAGACAATCGCATCGTCAATTTTGCGAGCGATTATCATCGAACCCGTGTAAAACTAACCTACAATAGAATCGCAACGACAACGATACATTCCTCTTGGTTGAAAATCCCATTGTACATCCTACTAAAACGACGCACGATAAATCGACACGACTGGTATCGCACATCGACGGCGTTCGCTCCCGTCTCTTGTACGTGGTGACGGGCCGGCTGTGCAGTGCCGGTCCCTTCCTACTGCTCGCGGATCGAAGCGCATCGGGAGCCACCGTTGCAGCCCTCTCGCTCTACACAAGCTATTTACCTCTCGCGCGGCTCGAGCTATCGCTTTCGTCGAACCTAACCCAGTCTCCCTCTCCTCTTCGTCTCTTCCGACGCGTTCCTCCGTCTATCTTCCTCCACCGTCGTAACACGACCCGCGTGTGTCCTCCACCGCCTATTCTCGAACGGAGCGCGCGCGAGGCTTTTTTATTTCGCTCGCAATTCACGCGAGGATCGATCCGTTTCGACTCGCTTCCGCGTCTCGTTCATCGCCGAGGAAAGTGAGTTATCGGTCCAGTCGCGGCGCGAGAGGAAATACACGCGCTCGACTCAGCCAGAGGCTAGTGGCGGTGTACCGCGCGTCGACAGCCGCGGCGATGCGCAGAGAAACGACCGCGCGTGATTATTTATCCCAATTAAGTAAGTGGATTAGCGCTCGCGCTAAGTAGCAAACGCTGTTTCGTCGCCGAGGGGAAAAGTAGCGCGCGCTAAATAGAGCGACGATGCGCGTACATCTCGGCAGGGATTATCGGTTTCACGGAGCTGATTTATCGCTGATCACCGTCGCGCGATCCGAACGCGATCGCGATAAATAACTCCGTCAGCTGGCCCGGCCGCGAGTCAACGTGGGTTATCGTCGCGCACCGGCGTTGTCCCCTTATCTTTACGGTCTCTCTCACCTGTCGAACGTCGTAATTCGTGTATTTGCTGTTTGCACGGGCGCACCTCGCCGCGGGCCGATCGGAATGTTGGCTCTGCCGCGGCTCGGTGACCTCACGGCGCGCAGCGAGCGCGACGACGCGCGGAGAAACGAAAATGGAATTTCAATAACGAAAGGAGTTTCCTCTCCGCGGCTTATGCGGTTACGTAAGGCGGCCTACTTGACTCGCCGCGTCGCCTGCACTCCGTGGGTACCTGTGTTCTTTCGTCTTGACCCGCGCGCAGAGGCTCTTCGGTCGGGGAAACTTCGGAACCGCGCATTCCAATATCGGTGCGCGTTCGGATGTAAACGACGAGTGCGGTATCATTCATTCCGCGATGGTCAATGAATTACGGTATGCAATGCATTCGTGGCTACCCTGAATGCACTTTCGCTTTGTTCTCTACGGCGTATTTCGATGGAAATAAGAAATCCGATTTTTACTAGGAAGCAAAATCTTTGGAATCGATTGCTCGACCATTTTATCTGGTGTATTTTTTCACGATAATTATGAAAAGCATGGTTATTAGGTCGATATCTCAAAAAAAAATGCAATATATTGGCGATTTTATGATAAAGAGAATTATTTCGCTTTATATAATCAACGATATCTCGGCATTCCTTTGAGATCAGTCCAATATATCTATGATTTTTGGAATCAGCGTGAAAAAATAGACAAGATAGGATGGTCAAGAGCTCAACTCCAGAAATTTCGATTTTCTTAAAAAAATTTAAAAAACGTCAATCACCCCCCGAGATTTTGGCAAAAATCGAAATCTCTGGAATCGAAACCTGGTCCACCCTATCTTGTGTATTTTTTCACACTGATTACAAAAATCGCAATCATTAGGTCCATGTCTCGAAGGAAATATAAAATATCGACGATATTTGAAGCAAAGAAAAAATAATTTCCTCCCACGAAATCGAAGATATCTCGGTATTCCTTTGAAATTTACCCAATATATCCATTATTTTCGGAATCAGCGTGAAGAAATACACAAGATAGGATGGTCAAGAGACCGATCCCAGAGATTCCGATTTTAATGCCATTCGAGTCAATAAAAAGAGAGTCGATTTCCAACGTTTCTTCGTGATTGAACTATATTTCCATTATCAACGTAGATAGTATATCGCACGACACGTAGTTGGACGTCAAACCATTCGCCACCTCCCACGGGAAACCAGAAGCGCCGCGAAAGGGGAACAGTTTCCACGCGCGGCGAGAGCCGCCCGATACCCGAGCGAATCATAATTTGCAGCGACAAAGCTCCGTCCGCCTCCGTCCAATAAATCCCAGCACAATGCGACCCTCTGCCGCGAGTCCCCGTTACATCGCTCCTCGCGCCGTATAGACAATGCCATACGGAAAGCGGAATAGAAACGAGACAAAGAGCCGCGCCGGCGTAGGGCGCGCGAGAGCGAAGAGGGCGATAGGAGGGATCTAGGCGGTAGAGTTGCGACTTGTGACAAGGCGCTCCTTAAATGCGCGGGGACATATTTACCGTGCTCGTAATGCCGCCTCGGTGTCGACAGCTTCCTGGTGCCAACTTATAACCCATCTATGCAGATCGCACGCGTTGATCGAGATACAGTCGCGCGTGTAACGCCGGTATAACGAGGCGCGTCCGGCAGGTAACGCGGCTTGCGTTGAAGAGCGGTAGATCGGATCGTGTAACGAGCCGATTCGATCGTCGTCGAATTCCTGCTGGCCTCGACGGACGACAGGTGGCCCCCGCGGTTCGAAGAAGAGAAATCGAAGGATCGAGCGGAGGAAGAGTCGAAGATGCGAGGGGCGCGCGAATCCCGTAGAGTTGTTTCCCATAAATAACGCCAGGGACGTGGCGCGGCTCGGTTTTAACGTTAAATCAAACACGCGACGCGACGCGTCGACGAGTTCCGCGATCCGGTTTGTATTCACCTCGCCGCGATGATACCGTCGCGTCAACGCGAACATGACCGGGGAAACATTATTCCTGATAACGGGCAGGTGAGAAAATAATCCGCAACTCGCGCGGGAGAGTACCGTTCGCACGGTGGGCGTTTCCTTGCGTCGTCCCCGTTGCGAACTCGAGTATCCCGGTTATCGTTATCGCGATGAAGCTCCCTCTGGTGTACCTACCATGGGTCTCCAGTCCCGATGGAAACTATTCGACGTTGCGACGGAGGACGAATCCACTGTTGTACGATCTTTGTTTGAAATTTAACGTAACCAATACCGAGAAAAATAATTAGGTTAAAATTGCAAAACGTATCTGGTTAAATATTTTTAGCTATTCTAATCAAAATACTGGTCAACTGAATCAAATATTTGGTTATCACAACCAAACGTTTAGTACACATAATTCTAACCAAAAAATAGTCAGTCTAACCGAACAGATGGAGGATCCATATTTCACCAAACAGTTTGACGTGAATTATACATAGTCTTTTTGTATGGATTTAGTCTTGTATGGATTATATATGATTTCTATATAAACCATATACAGACTATGTGTACAGATTATACAAAAATTCAAAAGATTCAAATAATCCCTACATGGCCCATACATGGTTTACATAAAAATTACATGTAATCCATATAGAACCAAATCCATACATGTGTGTGGACTATGTGCAAACCATATAGAACTCATCCGCCTGGACAATTTAATTTTATCAGTGCACCTGACAGATATTTTTAACGCGTACACACGTACCCACACCGTAACTTCGAGCGCCGTTCGATCTACGAACGAAAAGACTCTTAGCGTCGTGTCGCAACGATCGACCACGCGGTCCCTAGGGCGCAGTTTCGTCAGTTTAATGCCGCCTGACCCCGCGCGCGAGGAACAAGGGACCAAGCCCAGGATTTGGGAGGCGGCCAAGATGGATCCAATGACGCAAGTGGAAGAGATAGACCCGCCGCGCGCGGCGGTACCCAGGCGGATGTAACCGCGTACACGTTCCTATACGCGCGGGACGTAGATACCGTTCGAAAGCCCAGCGCGCGCGCGCGCGCGCGGGTTGGCTGGGTATATGCACCCGTAATCACTGGGACGCTCTTCCCGGCATTTAAGTCGCCGGTTTTCTTTATTGCCCGCTCCGAGAGAGCTCTGCGTCTTCGTCACTCGAGCGCCACGACAGCGAGAGAGCGCAAGAGAGACGCCGCTCTCCATACGAGAGGGCTCGGCTCGCTCGCCAAGATTGGGCGTAATGGCACCGCGAGAGGTCGGATCGCGCGACGCGCTCCCCGTCTCACGATTAGTCGGAATATATTATTGGATCCCGGATCCATTATCTTTATAGTTGCCCGCCGCCGCGAGATGACGACCGCCCCGTCGGTGAGATCGAGCGATGATCATCTCGCCGCGGGAATTCATCGCGTCGGAACTCGGATTTTCGTGGAAACGCGCACGGGTACCGTCTCCGAAATCATCGATCCCCGACTCGCGCGTCTAATCGTCCTTTCGGGCGAATACACGCCTGACGCCGGGGTCGACGAGGAGAGATGAAAACTAATATTTTACAGCGATTAGACGCCCGCTCGTTTCACGTTTGAAATATACGAACGATAATTCTAGGTGTGTGTAGGACGTATATAGATTCTCCCGTACGAACCGCTCGGACGCGCGAGAGGCTCCACTTTCTCGGATTCCTCCCGAGGCCACGCACAAGGCGGCGAGCGAGCCAAACGAGACTGAAACCTCCCATTTGCCTTTGACCAATTAAGGCCCCGCGGCTATCGACGCGACGACACTCGCGGCGGCGCGCCGCGTTCTCCAGCCGGCTTTCCCTCCGCGCCGTCTTTGGCACCCGTACGACACACGCGCGCGCGCGCGCGCGCGAGCTCCCCGCGGGGAGAAGCAGGAGCAGAAGGGGCGGAATTTCTGGTCCCGCGAGAAAAGAACTCCTTTATCGCGCGCGCGCGGGACGGCCGCGGGTAAGTAGCAAAGTGTGTAAGACCCGTCGACCCGTAATGCACCGGAGCTGGAGCTATCGTTGTGTCTAGCCGCGCGCGCGCGATGCATCGTATCGCGGCGCGGAACGGCGGCGGGGCAGAGCACACCGCGCCGCATGGAGGTCAAGCGAGATATAGGGGGAGGTCCGAGTATGTAAGTAAATGTTGTACAAGCGCCGAGGCAACAATATAATGTTGCTCGGTGCGTGTTACGGTACTCGTGATAAAGACACCGGTCGGCTGCGGGTGAAGGCGACGGGGGAGAGAAGAGGAAGAGGAGGAGGAGGAGGAGGAAGGAGGAGCGCGAGCCCGGTTGACCACTGCTCCTTATCTTATGAGGTGGCCCTCTTGTTTACGGTGTAGGTCAACTCGGACAGTTAACAGCCGTTCCGGATGATCGAAATCTGCGATCTTTCCTCCCGGGCGTACAACCCACGTTGCGGTAGGTTGATACCGCGCGCCGAACACCATTACGCTCGCCCTCCCCCCACCCACTCCTCCCCGGGGGGGTTACGCTCGAGGCTGTCACTCGCGACCGAATTTCGATGTGGGATTTTGATCGAGCGATCCTGTACCCCCGCGCGTACGAAGATCCGTCGTCGGGATAACGTCGCCGACAATTTGGACGACGCGTTAACAGAATCTTCCTCTGGTTTGGCGCGCGTTGTCGCGCGACGGCTACCGCGTCGCTCTCGCTGCACGACGCCTCCTCTCTAACGACGGAGATAACGCGGAAACGGATATACGGGCGAGATCGGTCGTACTCCGATTCTATCTTCGAGCCGGTCTTCTGAGTTTCTCTCACCTACATACCGCGCGTTTTGCCGGTACGCAGATCAGCGCAACGACGACGCCCGTTCGCGAATCCTGAATACGCGGCAATGAAATCGAGTTTACGTGGGGGCGAGGAAAAAAAAAAGACGGAGAAAGGAAAGGGGGCGGAAGGATAACCACGTGGGGGGGGATAGTCGTCGTCGACGACCGAACCATGAAATTACGACGAGATGGTTAAATTATGGAGATACAATTAAATGAATGTAAGGCTGATCATCGGCGAAGGAAGCTCCGCGGATCGTTTTTACACTGAGACAAAAATCCAGTAGATATAACTAAATCGGCGGTTACGGTTGGAGGAAGGGAATGCGGATCAAGTTACTTTGACTAATAATTGACTCGAATGGATTACAGCTTGTTTCCTTCAAATAGCCGTTAATCGCTATAAACAAATTTACTGATTGAAGCAAATAATTCTGCATTCCCCACCCGTGAACGCCGATTTAATTGAACGTACCTTTTTCTTCTCAGTGTACCGCCGCGGTATTCAAGTGACAAGGAAATCAAGTGCAGCGTCCTCGGTACGGCGTGCGCGCGTGCGAGAGGGTGAAAAAGAGAGTACAGGGAGTAGACAAAAAGTAGACAATTCTTTCGTCGCGAAATTCAACTTCTACCAGAAAAGTGGGAAAAAGTTACAGCTTCCGAAGGCAAATACTTCGCGATCGAGGTATTCACACATTTTACTACGACACATAATGTTTTAAAAAGAAGACAAACAGTGGCTTTCAATGCAACCCCCTGATATAACTGCAATTACAGTAAAGTTTTAACGATAAAAAGCTTTGCTTTCCCAGCAAATATTGTTACCATTATACTATTGGATATGTCTCTTGCTGCCACAGCTTATTATTTTTCAGTCACGATAGCAACAAGTTCTCAGCAAAACTAGCAAAAAATCATTTTTTTATTTCCCTATACGCACGCACGTCTGACGCATGGGGGGCGCGCGTGTCGTAACGCCGCGCTCCGTTCAGCTTACACGCGCGGCTCTCTCGCGAAGGTTACGCATCCGCGCCGCTCTCACGCGAGCCTCGCTCCAGATACGTCGCAAATGTTTAGCTCGAATAATCCGGTTATCTTCGGAAAGATTTAATAAGCTCCTTCGACCTTGCCGCGCCGCGCCCCGCGCGTTGCACCGCCTCCGCGGGAGGAACACGATGGCAACCGATCGACGGGAGGCGCGCGCATAAATCTACGTTCGCGGATTCTCCCGCGCTCGTACCTTCTACTCGTGTACGCTCTCCGGTCATCCGGCAGGGAATACCTATATAACCTATTACACCCGCCGTGACCGCGGCGCGCGCGGATATATACGACTACCGATGCATCTATCTTGCCGATAACTGATGTACGTTCGGCTGGAACTACCTACCTATCTGTGCCCACTCCGCTCGACACGGTATATAGACTCGCGCGCGCGGATACCGGTATCGAGAGAGATTTCATTGTACGTAAACGACGCGGTAATTACGGTGTCTCCGTTTCTCTTCCGCGACACGCATTCGCAATCTGGGAGAGATATCGCGGGAGCTTCCTCGTCATAAGTCGTTGGCGTCGAAGCAGGGGAAACGGCGAGAGGAGGGCGGCCGTTACGCGATATCCGAAGGGGGAGGCGCGTATCGCGCAATTACGGGGGAATGACTTGGTTCTTTCGCTAATTCTTTTTTATTGTAGATTTAAACAGAATTATTTACCCCGTATTTCTTCACTCTTCATCTTCGGCTTTATATTTAAATTGGAAAACGATATTTAGAAATGCAGCATACGTCATGGTATTGTAAGTCTATTTTTCTCGCACTCGTTGCACAGTATAAGCACGTCAGTGCATCTCTCGTGGCTTTTCGATGACGTCGTAATACAGTAAAGAGAAACGCACTTATAACTCAGCGAATAATTATTTTTTCGAACATTTTCTTTTTCGATTAACGTTAAATATCCATGCGGATTACTGAGATTAGAAATTGAATTAAAAAATGTAAATATTTTTAACGCGATAACACAAAACGTGAGAATCTAGCGTCTCGTCGAATCCATCTTCCGTCGAGAATAAATCCAGCGAGAGGAATCCAGACACGTACACCGCCCGCCGAACATCGTCGCGCGTTCACCGCGGAGATTTAAAAGTCCCTCGGAGGAGCAGATCCTCGTGCCGCGAGCCGGTCGAGCGAGAAGGTATGCACCCCTCTGGAGTCTTTGGCGCGAAGTCAAATATACTGGAAGCGACGCGAAGGGCGAAGCGGCGGGAGGGGAGTGTGGAATTCCTGGCGCGCTGAATAAGGTCGCACTCGCTGCAGCGAGGCGGGCAACTGCAACCGCGCGCGCGGCTCGCGCTCATGCGTATTTCGTTCTCCAATTTTCTTCACGCCGAATCGGCCGCGCGGCATCCGTCGACGGATTTAGCGAAGTGGAATAGATTTCAAGGTCGCACCCAGGCGGAAAAGTTAGATATAATTTGTGTACAGTCCATATGTGTGGTTTTATTCGTACATGGATTATGTAGGTATAATAACTTTTATATTAACCACATAAGGACTATATACAGATTTTTAAAATGTTTGTATTATCTATATAACCCACACTGAAAGAACTCTTGGTTAGGCTAACAAAATATTTTTAATGAATGCGAGCCGAAAAAACGTTGAATCGCAAAATTCTTTGGTTGATTTCACGAAAACTGGTGGCAGAGCTAAACATTTGGATGATACAACAAATATTGTTTTAGGTTATGAAATTGACTCGACAAAATTATTTTGTTGGCTACTTTTCTCCTCAGTGCACAAATAGTCCTTATATGGTTAATACAGAAATCATATATGCCGTAGGCAACTGGTCACATTTCAGGCAAATAGCTTTTGCCTGGGCAAATAACTTTAGTGGCTTCGCTCGCTCCGCCGATCCTACCCTACCCTAACCTAACCTGATCTAGCCTTACCGAATCTAATTTTCTTATATTTCAATGCATTAAATTAGATTAGGTTAGGTTAGAATCGGCGGTGCGAGCGAAGCAACAAAAGTTATTTGCCCAGCCAAAGCTTTTTGCCAGAAATAACCATTTGCCTGCAACATGTATCATCCATATATGACCAAAACCACGTGCGGATTATACACAGAAAATATATAAAATCTTTCCACACACCTGGGAAGATAGAACGCGAATAGAAAGTGACATCGTTTAAGGCTCTAACCAGTTCCATCGAACGAAAGAATAACCGCGAATCATTCGCTTTAAAAATGCACGCAACATCGCCTCCGACAAAGCGAACTCTCTCCCATTTCCTGGCACTTCCACCCGACGAAGCGCCTCAACGCGGAAGAATTTGGACGGTCGAGATGCTTCTTTTTTACCCCGTGGCGCGCGCGAAGAGCGATCGGACAACCCAGTTCCCACCTGCGGCTGAAATACGAAGTTGCTCCGCGGGCTGCACAGTTATATGCAGCGCGGCGCGCCTTTACTTCTCGGAGGAGCGAGCGAGCGAGCGCATAGCCTCGTTTGAATGCGGCGTGCGCGCGCGGCGAGGTTGCAGTCCTTTAAACGGCGCGGCGGGTCGATTAATTGCCGAGTTTTGTTCGCCATTTTTCCTCGCGGGATCGCGAGTCGAAAGTGCAGACGCTTGCGCGCGGACGACGATGAGGAATAGCCGCGGTGCAACGGCGAGGGAGAGAGTCGAATCCTCGGCAGATGGAGTCACGTGACGCGCGGTACGATGGATGGGCATGTACTTACAGCGCGCGTACGCATATATATACACACACACACACACACACACACAGTAATTGGGATTAATTAGTTGGAAAGCGCAAATTAAATTAACGGGGTCTGCCGTCGGATAAAGCGTTCGTTGCGTAACGAGGCGCTCTCTTGATAGCGATAGGCGGAGAGATACAGAGAGGAAGGGCGGGAGGAGGACGAGAGTCCGAGGCAGAAGAATCGAACCCCGTCGTCGAGGTGAAAGGATCGCGCAGCGCGCCGAGTGAATTCTTTCGAACGTCGTACGCGATGAGCGAGTAAAGAGAGAGGGCGAGACGCGAGAGCCTCTGGGCGAGGAGGACCGAATTCGCTTCCACCGTGTACTCATCGCTCTCTCGCCCCCCGGTAAGGAGAGGGGCGCGCGGAGGAGACGTCGCATTCCGGCCCCCTCGCCGATCGTACATCATCGACGAGCAGCGGGATCACCGCGCCGCGCACCTTTCGCCCGAACACGTAACGTATTACGGCGTGACGAATATTTCGAGTGTTTCATAATTTTCAGAAACACGCAGGTTACGCGCGGCCGTGTTCAATTAGCATTCGCGTTCGATTCGTCACGCGAGTATCGGGTTGTATAACCGAAACAGTCGCGTCCCACCTTTCACTCTCCATCTCCTCCGTCGTGACGTCGCGACTCGCCTGTACAGTGCGCGCGCGGTGCCTCGTTGTCGGCGCGCGATGTAGCGACGTCTTCGCGGGGATCCGCAAAGGTTACATTTACATCTAGCCCGGCGCGCGACGGCCCCGCGCGTGTCTCGCGTCATCGTTGGCGTTTTCGTCGGTGACTTCGCCCTGGGGTACGTGTATCCGACGCCCGCGGGGGACGGGATAATTGCGTTCGTCGTTTGCCGTAACGGGATGGAAAGTACTGTCGAAAAAGTGAAGCAATGCACCTTGTGGCGAAGGATGATGATCCGCAAGCGGGGGGGGGGGGGGGGGGGGGGCGAAATGTTTATCAACAACGAGATTTTTCTGGCTACTAAGAAAGGAGGAATTACCGTGTAATCCTGTAAAGCATTATTCCTTCAAGTTCATGCAGCGAAACAAACGTTGATTTTAGAACAATCCATTATCGTAGCTTGTATGAACGTCGTGACGAGGCGTAAGCTCGAGCGGCAACTGGTGTAAACAGTGATAATTGATAAAATAAACGCGGTATGGAGCGGTGCCTCTCGACGGGCGGTTTCTCTCCGCCAAATATACCGCGTATTTAACCGCCCGCCGCGCGATCAGAGTTTGCGCGACTGGGAGAAGAAGGATCGTTAACGATCGTGAAAATCAATTTGCGCGCGAGTGGTAACGGCAGACTCTCTCGGTAGGCATTCAGTTTTTTGCCGAGTCTCGCGCCCCGACGCGAATGGCTACCTCGATTAAACGTTACCCGCCGCCGCCGTCACCGCGGTAAACCACCGCGCAGCGATATCGCCGCGGTGGAAATTAAGTACCCCGCTTCGAGTCTCGGTCCGTTTACGCGGGCAGCTCGGTATACCCACGCGCAACGATACGACCAGGTGTGTTGCGTATATGTCGCGATCGACATGGATCTAGGTACGTCACGCGACGACACGATCGCCCGCGTGCCGTAAGCTCTAACACGCCTCGGAATTGGCAAAAGTCGCTTGAAATCGCGTCTCGTTTCACCGATCGATCGAGTACCGATGTACACGGAAAAAAATGATTTTGCAGTTTTAGTAAAACCTTCTTTCGCCGAGAACTTTTTACTGTCATAACAGAAATATTATCTGTGGCAGCAAAAGATATGTTCAATAATAGCAAATGTATACAGTCGCAATGAAATTTTATTGGATTGTCCAATTATTTTTCTACGCCGTCAAAGCTTTTATGAAATCACCGAAAACAATTATTGACTTGCTCCCATTCAATGTCCAAGGAACTTTGATAACCGTAACAAGAGTTCTGTCAGTGTACAAATATTTGCCATCCAACAAATGGGAGCCAATCAATAATCGTTTTTGGTGATTTCACAAAAACTTTGATGGCGTAGAAAAAGAATTGGACAATCCAATAAAATTTGTCACGAACCGTCAGATTCGTTAACACTAAACGTACCAAGCGGGGTCAAATGACCCCTTTCAAAATTTACTTTAAAATCGTACATTCATTGTTATTTCTTTCGTTCATTTGACTTTCTGTAAATTCTTATATCATCTGATTATTCAATTTCTCGCTCTCCCTTTTTCTCGTAGCTTATTTTTTATAGCGAAAAATTCTTTACCTACCTTACGTACCACGAGGGGTCATTTGACCCCATACGAAGTTTACGTATTTGTCGGCAGTTCTCCTTAGTTCTAAACTCAAATATGCTTCTGAAATGAAGGTTCTATTTATCTAAACCTCATATATGTGTTTGGTTTCGGCGCGAGCACTTGGAAGGCCGGATCGGGTCCATATGACATAACGCACAAACAAACAAGACTCTTATCGGAGAAACAAGCACTGCTCCCTCACAGTATACTGCTAGTTCTCTATAGCTAAACGAAATAGAAATGCAGTCGTATATTGAGTCAAAGAGCAAAGATCAGAGCGTATAATAAATCAAGTTCGACAAGGAGTGACATGACAGTTTCCATTACATTGTGACAATTTCTGTTATATTCAATTGGCCTTCTGTCTTACTGTAACACCACAAATTTTACGAAGAAGAAAAAGAAAACCAATCAGAAGGAATACCAAGCAGTTCCAACAATAATTCGCAATCATGGAAGAAATGTCAAGTAAGATTGTGCACAGGCAATAATACAATTCAAACTTGTATAATGTGTAAAAGATTTGTCTGCGGGAAATGTGCGAAGGAGAAACCAACTATCTGTAAAAGAAGGAATTAATTGATTATTTTGCTTACAGAAATAAAAATATGTGTTTGATTATTTTATTAGAAATCATAAATTATGTTGCAAATTATTTCCTTTAATAAATTAGGAATTTCTTTCTGAAAATAAACATTTATTTCATAAGGGGTCAAATGACCCCTCATGGTAAGAATAGGTAGGTATAAAGTACCGGTATGTTTAGTGTTAAACGAAATTATTTTGTCGTGACAGCAAGAAGTTTTCAGCAAAATCTAGTTTCGTTAAAACTGCAAAACTATTTTTGTCTGTGGAGGAGCCTGGAAAACGCGTGAAACGTGCGAACGCGTGTTGTTTCGAGCGGCTTAACGGGCGCGTCGATATCGCCGCGGGGTTGTAAGGCCCGGGGACACGGATAAAGGACACGGTTAAGGCTCGAGTGGAAAAAACGGAAAGAATGTAGGGATCGGGTAATAAAAGGCAATTGAACAATAAATTGTAATATAATTAAGAAAGCGGATTGAAATGAAGGAGACATAAGTGAATACAGAGTACGTTACGTCGATTTGACAGAGGAGCTCGGGCCCGAGAGTGTGTTAAAGCACTTACAATAAACACTGATAGCACATGAGGCGCCCGCGACACTTGGAGACGGTACGCGACGGTGCGATCGAGGGGCTCTAGCTCGAAGATGAGTTACGAAGAGTAGCAAAATTATAACTGACTCGCAGGTCATTCGACTAAGGTTTATATATCGGCAAAATGGAATACGGAAGGGGAAACGCGGGTGCACGGGGGCGATTACAGTCGCTAGACTCGGTGGACTTTGGCGTTCCTCAAAGTCCCGTACGAATGACGTTGGTTCGTACCGTTACAAGGTACCGTGCCCTTTTGTCGACGCGATGCACCCCCCGTACCGAGAATAACTCCGCTTTTAGACCCGTCCGAACGCCCGTGAAAAGATGCATTAAGTGATTAGGCGTTGACCTGGGCCGAATTAGGAACCGTTCGGAGAATAGCTGTCCAGGGATTCACCGTCCGGAGATTGACCTTTCGTCGCCGAATCGTGGCATTTATGCCCGGATTAGGCCGCATAGCCGCAGTTAAAATTCACCTTAAATTCTATTAACGTACGACATGTGCAGAAATTAAAGGAGGGACCGAATATTACATTACGGCTATCGTTGGCCGTAACATTCCGCCCGCCTTGCCATCGCGAGCGATGGCGAAACTAAGTAGTTAATGTCCTATATTTTAACGAGCTATAAAGATACAAAGTTTGTGCTTAAAGTTCGAATGGCAAGCGGTGGACCAATCGTAGTGTTCATGACGAAACCGAAATATACTGAGCGCGAGCGACGGAAGAGGCTACACGCGTCAGGAGTGCGAGCGACGGAAGAGGCCAAGCACTGAGAATAATGCACGCGACGGAGGAGGCTATGTACTGATTGGAATAGTAGTGCAAGCGACAGAAGAGGCTTTACACTGTGAACGTTCCGTACGAGCGATTACGAATCGATTGAGCGCGAGCGACTAAAGAGGCTACGCGCGTCAAGAGTGCAAGCGACAGAAGAGGCTTTGCACTGAGAACGTTACTGTTGAGCGATTACGAATCGACTGAGCGCGAGCGACTAAAGAGGCTACGCGCGTCAAGAGTGCAAGCGACAGAAGAGGCTTTGCACGTCAAGAATCGACTGACCGCGAGCGACTGAAGAGGCTACGCGCGTCAAGATGGTAAAGCTCCGTCCGGAGGAATCCCTCTGGATGCACAATCGGCCGGGTTATTGACTCCGGGAACGTGTCGCCATTGCGCAAGAGGGACCAGGGTTTGGATCTCCCAAATTCGGTTGGCGACGAGCGTATTCCATCTGGCTGGAGGTTGGCAGATCCAGGCCAGCACGACGGTGGAGTCCGACCAGAGGTAGACGGGGATTGGCTCTAGTCCGAGTACGTCCTTCACATGGGAGAGTATGCGGGCAAGTATCGTGGCGGCAGAGTGCTCCAGCCGGGGGAGCGATATCTTCTTCAGTGGGGCGACCTTCGTCACGGCATTGACGAATGCGACTCTGGTGGTCCCTTCAGCGTCGGTGGTTCGCATGTAGATCACGGCTGCGTAGGAGCGCTCAGAAGCATCGCAGAAGCCGTGTAGTTGAATGCTTTCGCTAGCGGTCTGAATCCCAAGCCACCGAGGAACTGAAATGTACCCGATCTCCATGTGTGCCCCATGGAACTCCTGCCAGGTGTTGACAAGATCGTCGGGAAGGGACTCATCCCAGCCAGATCTGCGTGCCCACAAGGCTTGAGGGAAGATTTTGGCCTTTATGACCACCGGGGCTAGCCAGCCCAGAGGGTCGGACAGTTGAGCGGTGCGGGATAACCCGGATCGCTTCATCGTTGGCGGTGTCGTTTTCGACGTTTGGACGCGAAATTCGAATGTGTCCGTCTGGGCTCTCCACCTGAGACCCAGCAGTGTGAAGGCGTGCCTATCTTCGAGTTGCAGCGACTGGGCGGTTTCTCGAGATTCGCTTGGTACGCGACTCAGTAGTTCGGGATTATTGGAGACCCACTTGTGCAGGTTGAAACCGCCCGCCTTGAGAAGCTCCACCATGGACCTGCTTCTCGATGGCAGCGGGAAGGTCGTCTGCGCCTGAGAGGACGTCATCAACGTAGATGTCCGAGCGGAGGACGTCGGCAGCGATCGGGAATTTCGGGACGTCATCGTGCGCCAACGTGCACAGGTGGACCGGCTGGGGGGCTTCGATTGGAGATCGCTTCCAGAGGATCCGTTGTAAATCGCGATCCTCCGGGGCGATCCAGATTGGACGGTACATCTTTTCGATGTCCGCCGCAAACACGAAGAGATGCCATCTCCAGCGTGTTATGACGTCAGCCAACCCCGTTTGAAACTTCGGCCCGACGTGCAGGCAGTCATTGAGACTGACCGTCGAGTCCAACGGTTGGGACGCATTGAACAGCACCCGGAGCTTCGTGGTGCTGTTGGTGGCTTTGATGATTCCGTGATGAGGCAGGTAGTAGCACCGCGTAGGTTCACTACGAAGCTCGGAAGAAGACGAAATCGGGGCCATGTACCCGAGCGCCTCGTATTCGTCTAAGGAGGCCGTGTACGCCTCTCGAAGTGTCTCATTGGCGTCGAGTCGTCGATGCGTGCGTGCGAAATGCTGTTCGCACGCGATCTCATTTGGATTGAGCGGTGTCTGACGCGTAGGGGCCTCTTCCTGGAGCCAGAACTTTTGGAGGAGATCATGAAGTTTTTGATCTGCCGTGCAATATAGACTGACTGTCCTGCGGGAAGTGGTTGGCTGCTGGTCCAAGGCTCGGAGCGGCGTTGGTCCCGATAATATCCAACCTAGGGCACTCTTCTGTGCGGTCGGAGTGTCTTCGGTTCCGAGACGCACTCCTGTACGAAGTAGTCTCGTGTATGTAGTGGCACCGAAGAGGAGCTCGATGCGGAGGGGCCGCTCGAGCGCGGGTTCCGCGAGTTGTAGATCTCGAGGATGCGGGATATTTTCCGTATAGAGCTGGCCATTCGGCAAGTATTCCGAGAGCCTCGGGATGACGTGGGCGTTTACCCGGAACCGGGTCGCAAGCGGGGTCCAGCGACGAGGCAGGTGCAGCCGTTGTGCCAGTCTCTCCGAAATAAGATTGATTTGGGAGCCTTGGTCGAGTAAAGCTCGCGCCTCCTGAATTTGTCCGTCGGACGCCACTGCAGCGACTATGGCCGTGGCGAGGAGCGTGGCTGCTTCTACCTGAGGGTTTCCCGATGAGGTTGCCGCATGAAGGGAATGCGACGGCCCGGATACTTGCGGATCGCTAATGAGGTGAACACTTGGACGCATGGTGTGTCCCGGCGTCGAAGTCTGGATTGCTGCGTTCGATGATTCTGGCTGCGGACCTGCTGTCGCACGATGCAAACTCGTATGGTGCTTACCGTTACATTTCTGGCACCGTCGCGGTGATCGACACGTTGGCAGCAGATGCGGACCTAGACTATTCAGGCATGGATGTCTGGCCTCGACGATTGACTGGCGCTCTTCTGGTGAATGCGCCACGTAGGACGGACAGAGACGGAGATAATGTTCCGCATTGCACAGTGGACACGGAGAGGGCTTGGCGGCGACGTGATGCGCTCTGGCGTTGACCGCTTTGCCGACCTTCCCACGTTTGTCCGTCGAGATCCGTTCCGAAGGAGACGTCGACTTCTCCTGCGTCTGCGATGGATCGATGAATTCCACCGCTCGTATTCGGGTTTCGTTGAACTTCTGCAGCGTTATACGTGGGACGCGACAGGAGCTGGACGAGCCGTGGGCCGATGTCGAAGGTATCACGGGCTGAGCGTCGGTTGGAGTAGTACCGAGTGAGTCGAGGAACTCTAGCAGCTCACCGTGTGCTACGGTTTGCGCTTCTTCGACTTGTTCGAAGAGATCTTCCGTAAAGTAAGGCCTTCGTCTGTCCGTGGGAGTTGCTTGCGCACTAAGCATTCGATGCTGCTCCTGGAACTGCGCCCATTGCGCCTCGAGATTTTGAAGACGGACTGTTGCGGCTCCGCGAGTCATCCGTGCGACTCCCAACTTCTGGAAGTTGCTCATTGTGCGGGTGATGCGGCCGTGGATTGACTTTTGCTCCTCGATGAGGACGTCCATGATGGTGTTTGGCGAGTGATTGAAGCAGGAACACACTGGAAACTAGCACTGGCCACTACACGCACAACGAGCACCGCGACGCGTTTTCGAATCGGCACTTTCTGCAGGCTCGTAGGAATACGGACTGTGGACTTGTCTTCTCCGATGAGGGCCGATCCGGCTCGAAGGACCAAATGTTTCGAGCGGCTTAACGGGCGCGTCGATATCGCCGCGGGGTTGTAAGGCCCGGGGACACGGATAAAGGACACGGTTAAGGCTCGAGTGGAAAAAACGGAAAGAATGTAGGGATCGGGTAATAAAAGGCAATTGAACAATAAATTGTAATATAATTAAGAAAGCGGATTGAAATGAAGGAGACATAAGTGAATACAGAGTACGTTACGTCGATTTGACAGAGGAGCTCGGGCCCGAGAGTGTGTTAAAGCACTTACAATAAACACTGATAGCACATGAGGCGCCCGCGACACTTGGAGACGGTACGCGACGGTGCGATCGAGGGGCTCTAGCTCGAAGATGAGTTACGAAGAGTAGCAAAATTATAACTGACTCGCAGGTCATTCGACTAAGGTTTATATATCGGCAAAATGGAATACGGAAGGGGAAACGCGGGTGCACGGGGGCGATTACAGTCGCTAGACTCGGTGGACTTTGGCGTTCCTCAAAGTCCCGTACGAATGACGTTGGTTCGTACCGTTACAAGGTACCGTGCCCTTTTGTCGACGCGATGCACCCCCCGTACCGAGAATAACTCCGCTTTTAGACCCGTCCGAACGCCCGTGAAAAGATGCATTAAGTGATTAGGCGTTGACCTGGGCCGAATTAGGAACCGTTCGGAGAATAGCTGTCCAGGGATTCACCGTCCGGAGATTGACCTTTCGTCGCCGAATCGTGGCATTTATGCCCGGATTAGGCCGCATAGCCGCAGTTAAAATTCACCTTAAATTCTATTAACGTACGACATGTGCAGAAATTAAAGGAGGGACCGAATATTACATTACGGCTATCGTTGGCCGTAACACGTGTACCGGCGATCGACTTAGCAGCGTGATAAGCCGCCTTAATGCTCCCGAGTGGCTTTTATGTAGTCTTTTTTTTTCTTCGGAAGCGATTACGGCTGTTACCGACGATTTTAATGCTAATGAGGGCTCTTTGTTGCCCGGTATCTCCCGAGTCGCCCCGCGTGATGCCTCTGTATCCATTTTGTAGATTCTCCTTGTCGTCTCATCGTACTATATTAAATCTCGCTTATAGAATGGGACTGAATGGGAGATGGAACGTAATGCTTATTTATGCATCGGGAGAAAAAAGTGTTTCAGGCGTATAAACGATCGGAGGTACCTACTTCGGAGGAATGAACGAGGAAGAATTAACGATAATCTCGTATAGCACGTATACAAAAATATAATTCGTATATGGGATTCGAGGCGGTAAGTTCTCGCGTGAAACCTTGCCGACCGTAAACGTCGACTTTTGATCAACGAAACGCGCTACGCGTAAAGTGATAGTCATCGGTGGAAGTCGGGTCTTACGCGCGCGCCAAGGTCGTCGGAAGTTATAGGTCACACTCACGCGACGCGGTTTCGATAAACCGTATCGCCGGCAAAGAAATATAGACGTATGTATATCGCGCGCCCGACCAGACCTCTCGCCTTCGCAATTTGTCTAATTGACAATGGGATAAAGGTGATAAATTATCGAATCAGAAAGGCGCGTAAGACGGCACATTCGATCGGCCATTATACATACCGGTTGCCGAATCAGCTGTCGAGCGCCAACGCCGACCTTCTGGCTTATCTCGGTCCTTCGATTCGGACCTGCTACGAGTCTAAATTGAAAAAAAGGCCAACGTTCGACGGAGAATCCGGGACACGTGGCAGCCCCATTAATCGAAATTCATCGCGATCGTCCCTTTTATTGGTATTGGCGGCGCGTTTGCGTGAAATTCAAGTCCACTCTCTTAATCTAAATCTGTCTTGTCTGTCTGCACTGAGAAAAATAATTTGCCAATCCAAGTAACCGTCGACATGAATAGTGCCAAGAACATATTTATTTAGGACGAGTGTGTGCTCGTTAAATTGAACGAATCTGCGCTTGATTCGAATAACATATACTCGATTCAACGACAATATATTTGACTTGAATAAATATGTCCTTGGCACTATTCATGTCGACGGTTACTGGGATCGGTAAATTATTTATCTCAGTGTACAATATCTGTTTGCACAGGAATTTCTACCGATTCCCCAGGAAAAGCACCTAATTACTGTGTAATTCTGTATACCTTCCTAAGCGGAATCGTAGTTTAACGCCAATCGAACCGTAATTCGTGCACTCTTCCCTCTTTTCCGTGTACCGTCACCCAAAGCGGGTCGATCAGAATCATCGACGCCGTACAGCACGACGCTCACTTTCTAACGGCCTCAGCGCGCGCAAATTCGTTCGCCACCGGAGAAAGAGCCGCGGTGATGACTAATCGCGCTCGAACGCCGATTCCATAATTCCCGAACGCGACTCGCACCCGTAATTCTCGTCGCGGCGCCTCGGACCGTCGAAAATGCACCGGTGAATTATTCAGATCCGGATTCCGCCGCGCGGCGCGGCTCGCGACAATAAAAGCAAGTCCGTTCGAAGGCGAGAGTACGTTGCGTCCGCGTCTCATTATTCCTCCATCTCGGTCCTTTCCCATGGCCCCCCTCGCGTGCGCGTAGTTAGACTTTCCTATAGGAGGTAATGCCATTAAAGCATACCGACGTTCGCGGATACGTCGGTGTACGCGGACAGCCGACGTAACTCCGTAGGTACGTATGGCAACCTATACGGTTCGCGGCGTATACGAGGTCACGATTAAAAGTTCCCATACAAACGCGCCGAGGGATGTGTGATATCCGCTGCGCTGGTATGGCAGAGCGCGCGACGAGCGTATAGCGTTTACATTATTAGCGCAGCACGCGGCGGCGGAATGTTGCGCGACCGACACCCGATAGGCGTAATTGAACGTTAAAATGGATAGTGCGATTAGGCGGGATTCCAAAATGAATCCTGGGAGAAGAAACGATAGGAGATGCGAATGCAGTATCATTGTAACGCGATGGAAATAAAACAGATAGCGGAATCACGAACGGTAGCGATATCTAATGGTGGTGATAATAAACTGACTAAAAATGCTGGGCGAAAAAATAGAAATAATATTCGTCAAATTCCTAGAAGTATCAAACGACCGACATTATTCTCGTACTTTTGATCGGCCAAATGCACTTTTTGTGTCTTTCCCGTCGAAGTATAAAGTGTTAAGGTCGTGTATAGTTTTTTTTTCAGTAGAATTCCGCGAACGAGTTGCTCCCATCGAAAGAAGACGTGGAGAACGCCGCTTGGTTCTCCTCGAGTCTCGGGTATCAATTGCGCGACGCCGTCGAATCTCGCCGCGATGAAGAAATTCGTCGCACATGCGACGATTCGAACGGTCCACATGACGAAGAACAAACAAGATTAATATCCGCTCTATCCTTGATCCCGTCGTCGGGTTCAAGTTCGCCGCGGCGTGAAATAATTAGCGCACGGAACTCCGAGTGCCCCGGAGCTGCGAGGGTTCTCAATGACGCCTATTTTTGCCGTCGTGGAGAGGATAATACTGACCATATATATAGTGCGGGGCTCGTCAGTCGATAAGCTGCCGCCGAGAGTCCCGGGAAGTCGAGGAGTGCGAGAGAGGGAAGGAGAGGGAGAGCGAGAGGGGACGGAGGAGAGGCTGCGGTACGGGCAGTCGATGATAATAGGTGTTGCAACCTGGTCGACTCACGTGTATATCAGCGCGCGCGCAGCTTCGCTGTATGCATCTGCATATCGCGTCGTTGCCGCATCGGCGACGTGCTTGCATGAGTGAACGCCCACCACGCGGAGTCCTTCGTCAAATTAGGAAGAGTAAACTGAACGCGAGAAATCCGTAAATTGGAACGGAAAATTTGTAATAATTACTGATGGAATCATATATACCACATGAGGTTAAACTTCCTTGTCAGGAAAAAAACTTCAATCGCTCTTTTCTCATTGTTTATGAACTTTTGGCCCACATCGATACAAGATTTTGTTGTAGATAAAAATGTAATCTTCAAAAAAAGTATTATACAAAAATGAGCCAAAAGCTCACAAATAATGAAATAATTATGCACGGAGAAAAAGGATTAGTAAATTTTACGGTAAATCTCAGTAACAGGGCTCCTCGGGAGGTGAAACAGCGTACTTTTTACAGTTTGTGACGGTATAAACATCAGTTTATACAGTAAAATTTGTTATGCACCCGACACATATTAACGGGAGATTGATACATTTTACCGTATAAACTAATTTGTATACTGCAACGAACTGTTAAAAGTACGCTGTTTGACCTCCCGAGGAGTCCTGATATTGGCACTTACTGTAAAAATTACTAATCCTCTTTCTCCGTGTGATTTACGTTTTTTCTCTTGGAAAGTACAACGAGATAACAATTTATTAATAGTTCATCAATGTCATTTCAGATACGACGAAATAAATACTTCGTTAGGACGAGAAAATATATGTTAATTATTAAAATCTTTATTTCACTCAAACAGTTGCTTCAAAGGATCAAATTGGGCCAAATAAATATCGTAACAGTTAACGAATATTTACTTGATCCGATAAAACGTCTATTTCGCCATATTCAAACAAATCTTTATTAACTGCAAATAAACTGTTTTCTCGGTGTGAGTTTAGCCTCATATGGTATATGGAACGCTACTGTATGGTTAATAAAAACGTCCTTGTCAATTGGAAATATCGTGTTTGACAAGATGACGATGGAAATATCAAAAAGCGACCACGCGTCGATGCGGGTGCACCTTCCTACGCTCCTGGAGAAATATTCGTACACGCGCAGAGAGCCATTCTCACGTGCGGATATCGGCGCGCTCGTAGCGTACAGCTTCGCGTAGAAAAAGTTATCTGGGCATAGGTTCCTGGAAGTCACGTTGGCGAGGCGATCGCGAGATTAGACGGAGAGTGGAGCCCGGCGAGATATAGAGGGAGAAAGACTGCGTAAAGAGGAATGTCCGATGAAATAAATTGGCAGATGCATCGCTTCGGGTATATTCCTTCATTTCGATCGTGCAATTCCATCGGCGAGGCGAGTCACGCAACATCGCGAATGCGCAGCCGAAGACCTTGCCACTTTGCGAGATTATGCCGCGGGTATGTATGCCTGCACGCGTGCAACTGCATCGCGGCTATCTGTAATATAGGTTGTAGTTATTCAATATGGACTCTCTCTCCGCGGCAGCGCGAAGGTGGCCGACGATAAGTTTCTCCCCCCTGCACCTCGCGTAAGTCGTCGCGCGTCCTTCCCGCTCTCTTCCGCCTTGATTAATCAGCTATACGCTGAGAGAAAAGTAGGTGGTAAAATCAACCATAATTGCAAAGTTGAATTTTCCTGGTTGCCGGTGTCATATTTACGATTAGACGAACACCGTGAATGCAGTCGAAATAGCTTTTATTACGCGGTTATAGTAACTGTAAGATGGAAAAATTCATGATAGGTATAAACCATGGTTATATTGACCAGAAAAGTAGAGCAATAGTACCTATTACTGCATGGTAATATCCAACTATATAAGAAAAAGATTGGGAATATCAATCGACTATACTGCAGGCTGATCTGGTTGCAGCAATCGTAATATCGTGTTACCACAACCAGAACTTCACCGTTCAAAAGAATTATGGAGTCACGATTGGTGCCAAAATCGACCATGATTTCTAGTTAAATTATGGTTCTTTTGACCAGATTTTTCTCTCGGTGTAGTCGCGTCCGTGCAACAAGACGACACGCAGAGCGGTGTCGCGACCCGAGCGTTTGACGAACGAAACGCAAGAGCGGCGTACGCGTCAGCCGGGAAGGCTGCAGCAGCGAAGAGGCACTTAACTCGTGGACGGAAGAGGAGGGGCGACCGGGGGGGGGGGAGGTAATTAAGCTAATTAACAACAATAACAGATGCGTAATAATTGCGACGGATGAACGAGTGCGGCTTCGTTACGCTCAATTGGAAATCTTTAACGGTTCGAGGACAATGCTCTTGCGAGACGATCGAACGAACGACTGCGTCATTTCGGTCGATTGTCGTGAGCGACGGAAAGAAGTCTCACTGTAGGATTCACTATCGACGCGATATATGATGTACTTACAGATCAGAGTTACGTCACCGAGAAAAGAGTTTATTTGTAGTTAATAAATGTTTGCTCGAATATGACGAAATAAACATTTTATTGGAACAAATAAATATTTGTTAACTGTTACAATATTTATTTGATACGATTAAGTCTTTTGAGAAAACCGTTTGAATGAAATAAACATTATAATAATTAACGTATATTTTCTTGTTCTAACGAAATATTTATCCCGCCGTATTTGAAATTACATTTATTAACTCTTTTCTCGATATACGCGACTCCTAAACGAGATGACCTTGGATATCGAACTGGAACTCCAGTGCCCGAGTAACCCCGGCTTACATTACGCGGTACTCGACGGTATCGAGAGATACCTATCTCGCTTTCCGAGAATCCAAAACCGACGATATCGCGTGGTCCCAGATCCGTCGGACGCGCGTGATGGATGTTTTTCACCGCGGCCGAGAAATTCCAGAGGAAACCCCCCCCCCCCCCCCCAACCTAGCCAACCAAGCGAGCACCCCCGATTCTGGCGCGAGCCTCGAGGCTCGCGCGCCGAGGGTTCCTCATCGCCAAGACGAGGAGCCGAGGCGCGGGAAAGGAGCTGAAAGGAAGGGAAAGGCCGCGAGGAGTCGAAGGGAAAGAAATGCAATGGAAAGAAAAAGGAAGGGAAAGGGCAAGGCGCAGGCCGCGGACAGTGGGCAGCCGGGGAGCGGGCAACTTGGCCTAGCCGGGCGAGCCGGCGCGTTCGTTCGTTCGTCTCGGTTCGTCGACCGCGGATGGAATGCAAGGCATAACCTACCGTAACACCACGACGCCACGCCAACTCGGACCTACAACGGCTTCGATCTATCTTACCACCAGCTGAACGCCTTCGAGCCTGTCGGCAACCCCTCGAGGTGCAGCCCCCGAAGAAGATGCGGCTGCGCTCGGCATCTCCCGCCGTATCGCGATTCGAGAACCGGCGAGATTATTCTCTCCGGTTAAAATCTCGAGTGGCTTGGCGAGTGTGGCGATCGATGACGTATTGCCGCGCACCCGTGTTTATCGAACGCGCCGAGTATACGAATCCGTAGCGTAGCGGACGGAGCTCATCGTGGATATCTATATATGTAGGTATTCTCGACTCCGGAGCACTCACATGGGGAGGATGTTTACGTTCGCGGCTAAGCGGAGAGAGAAGTATCGAGGCGCCGAAATGCGTGTTTATATTCGAGCGGGCCGTCCTCGGGTCGCTGAAGATTTACGAAAGAGGTGAAGGGAGCTAGAAACGGCCGTAATTCAATCTTTGCATACAAATATTTGTGTTTCTCTACTCATTTTGTAATTCGTATACATATTCGATATCATATGAAAAAAGAAAATGTCCGAAAAAATAATTATTCGTAAAATTATAAATGAGTTTCTCTCTATAATATTGTGACGTCATCAAAACACGAGAGAAATGCATTTATGCCAATCAATGAGTGCGAGAGAGATAGTTTTAGAAGACGATGACGTGGTTGCATTTCTAAATATCGTTTTCCGGCTTTGATAAGGCCGAAAATGAAGAATGAACAAATGCGGGGTAAATAATTTTGCCTAATTTTTTCATATCCACGATAGAACTACAAATTGTGAGAAAACTGAATTCCAAGCGGAAAAGCTTTATATGGATTAGCTATATATTTTGTATATAGTCCATACATAGAGTTGGGTTACTAAATTTATGTGATTTCAAAAATTGTATATAATTAGTAGGCTCATTAAATTTATATAGGATTGTACAAAAGTTAAAATAATTGAAATAATACAAGCTCGTATTATTTCAATGTTTGTATAATCCATGTAATCGGTATATGGGTTTATATAATATAAACATTGTAAATAAATTAAATAAGCCCAAATTTATATATTATGTTCTATATGCAAAATATATATATATATATATATCTAAGTAATCCACAGATTTTTTTCACCTGAAATCGTAAACGACACTTCCGCTAAATTGTGACTTGAATTATATTGAGAAAAAACAATATTACTCTCATTTCTATTATAATACCATCGACGTCTGCCCACCGAGCATTAAACTATTTACGACTGCAATCGACGCACCCGAAGCAATTACACAGTTGCCTTCAGCGGAGCGAAATGCAACGCGCGATCGGCGAAGAATGCGTCGGTCGAAGGAAATTGGAAGTTTGCCCGGTCGAGCCTCCGCGTTCGATCCGCCGAGGTATTTGTTCTTCCCCGTTCGCTCTTCGCACCTCCCTCGCCCCGTCAATCTCGTAAATATCGCTCTAAACTAGAGTGCAGCGCGCGCAGAAGAAGAAATTCATAACGGACCCACCCAACGCCGAGCGCGCCGATCGATCCGTGCTGAATCGCGCGCGGCGGGGGCCAGACGCCGAGAAAACCCTCGGAACGGCGGCGAACCTGCAATTTCTGGAGGATAGTGCTCGGCCTAATAACGCAAAAACTCGGCGAATGGTGGCGCAACACGGTCGCCTGCCTCTTTTTTTTTTTTTTCTTAAGCGCATCCACGACCGCGAATTCCAGAGCCGTCGCGCGTCGGTCTATCCGCTTTAATCGCGCGGTAAAAGTCCTAACGTCGGTCCCACGGCGCTAACCGATGCGTGCTTATCATAACGGGAGAATCGCTAATAGTATAGCTGTACCACGTGGATACAGTTAAATCCGTGGTCGCGATCGCGCACGATCGTCATCGACGACTTTCAACGGTGATTGTAGGACCCGCACGATTTGATTTCCCTGAGGAAACGCTGACAGATCCTTCGTTGCGCGCATCTCGGCCTTTTCCCGAACTATTTTTTCCGACGCACGTCCCAGGCGGAAAAGTTCTACATAGTTTGTGCATAGTCCACACAAAGAAAAAGAATTAATTAATTGGATCTGCTTATAAATACTTGCAGGGTCGCGAGTAATTATTTGTTTACATCAATTTGGTTCTTTTTTTTCATACTAGGTAATTTGTTATTTCTTCCTTGTAGTCACATACTATTCCACATGATTATAAGAAAGACATATCAGATTGACGTATTAAAACATTTCATTGATATAAATAAAAAATTATTATACTTGCGTCCCCCCAAAAGTAATTTTCAGTAGATCTAATTCTTCTTCTCTGTGCATATGTGGATTATATATGACTTCTATGTAAACCATATATGGATCGTACAAAAATTTAGAAAATGCCAATAATTCATATACAGTCCATATGTAGATTATAATATGGAAATCACATGCAATTCGTATAAGACCAAATCCATGTATGGACATACAAACTACGCTGAAAGAATTAAATACGGTTGTGACAACTATTTTGGACTCGACTGCTCTAGTTTCGTAATCGGTACCGGTTTTTATAGTTTTAACTATTTTTAGTAACCGGAACAAAAGAATTATTGCGGTAATTATGTAAAACTATAGCACTGATTACAAAAATGGAGCAGTTGAGTCCAAAATAGTCGTTGCCAACTACTTTTTCTTCTCGACGTATGTAAAACTTTTCCGCGCATCCTCGTCGCCCTGGGACCTCGTCGAAATCCCCCACCTGGTACGAACCGTGGAACCAGTCTTCCGAGCAGGACTCGCGGCGGCAGTTCTCCGTCGCGTCGCCTCGTTCGCGCTCCTCGGTCCCGGAGGCGAGAGAAAGAGAAAGAAGCTGGGTGGTCCCCGGGTAACGGGCGGCGGAGAGATTCCACGTTCGAATACGCGAACGAACTCGTCAATCGGGACGATTAAGCGCAGGGGGGAGGGATAACCGTTTGACGCCTCTGCGCGTTAAAAATATCCGCACTCGATCCGCCGGTTTCCGAGTAGGCGCGGTGCGCGCAGGCGTCTTTTTATCTCTGCGCGTTCCCCTTCCGTCTTGGTGTTTAGTCTACGCGAGAAGTGCTCGTGCGGACCGGAAGCGACCGCGCGACATGGCCGGGACCAATTACGCCGACTCGGGTCGCCCTCTCTTCCGTTTCGTTAACTATCTCCGCGCGGGACACCCTTTCACCCGGTGGAGGCTCGCCTACGTCGCCCGAGTGGGTTCATCTCGCGCTCGTAACTTTCCCCCGACGTGCATTCGGTGAAACCGCGGGGAAGATCCCCAGTGATCTCTTTAAAGGCAGCTACACACGTAACTGTATGCTTGGCAAGTATGCTTGTACAAATTTTGTGTGCATGCTTACTTTAAAATGCACCGGCTCCAGTCATGGTACACATACATTTGAACAGTTCATTCAAGTATACGCCGCATCTCTACTTAACTTAAATAAGAAAGGAAATATCAAAAAACCAGCCGACCTTTAGGAATTTTAATTCTTTCTCGAAAACGTTGCTAGCTCTCGGACTACAATGAATGATATAGAAAACTATACGTTCGAAAAACGCTGCTCTACAAATTCAGGTTTGCGCAAGTCTGTCGTGACTATATACACATTCATGTACACTTGCGCCAGCCCAGCTTGTACAAGTCACAGTATAGAAATTCAAACATTTCTTCACGTGACTTGTACTTGTGCAAGTTTTTCCATACACACCTTCACGTAGAATTATTGTACAAAAAGCTTGTACAAGCGTACTTGTCAAGTATACAGTTACGTGTGTAGCCGCCTTAAGGGGTGACAGATCGAATGTCTTTTTTCTGCTCGATCAACGTGCGGCGTTACGAAATCTTGTACATGGTGTCTAGCGAAGTATGAAAAGAAAATTCCCTGATTTTTCTACGATTCCAGTCCAAAATAATAATTTTCCTTGACAGTTACGGGCATAGGATCCAGTATGGAATATTAAATATCTGTCAGTCATTCCATCAAATGAATACCAATTAAGAAATTAGTATGAACATAATTGATTATAATTTTGCGAAATTATATTTTTATCGCTTAATAACTTTTCTCCTATAAGAAAGAATTTTCAAACGTACGTTTAGTCGCACTTAGCACAGCTTATATATACTGATATTGCTTCCTTCGGTAATCGATATCCTTACTATCGGTAAAAAAAGAGAACCGATTCATGGAAAACTCCCACTTTCAAAATTTATGAAGTTTAAGTATTTTCGAGGAATTCCGAAAAATTCTTTAATTTCCCTGACTTCTCCCTGACGCACATGATTCCCGAATAATACAAGATTTTCTCGAATTCCCCGATCGCTGGACACCGTGTGCAATATAGGTACAGAGGTGCGGACTTCGTCCCACTGCCGCGGGTGTAGTCGACATTCACCGTTGCGTACCGAGGAGGGGACCTATCGCGCGCGCGGGGTGAATCATGCGATTGAGAATTCCGCTCGGGATCTTCTCTCTCTTTCTCTCCCATACAGCGCGATCGCCGTGGCCGATTTCAAACGCGCAATTGAAACGTGAGATCCCGAAAGATCGCCTCGAACGCTCGCCACGCGCACTTATAACGAGCTCCCGTGACGATTAAGGTCATTGGTCCCCGCGAGAGCATCGCGGAAGATCTCAAGCCGATTACGCTCTTCTGCCTACGACTCCTCTCGATTTTCACATTCACACGCGGCGCGCTAGGAGAGAACTTTTCGAAGGATGCGAGCGGACGTGTGTCGAAACGATCCTCAGCGGGCATCGGTAAGAGGCATTTTTTTCGTTACAAATTCAGCGTTGAGTTCGCCGAGGGGAAGTAAGTGGTAACGCGCGCGGTGTATATATATACCCAGGAAAAAGGTCTAGTCGCGAATACGAACTTGAAGGAAAAATTTATTTGAGATGAATAGGCGTTTATTCACATCGAACAAAAGTCTATTTGAATTTGACTGATATTCTACTAGGTTCGTACTCGATTAACCCTGTAAGGGATCTTGTAGCCATATGGTTACAACGAACTATTAGGTATCCCACAATATTTTTTATGAATTGTACACCTATATGTTGACATTTGGTAACAACTACAAACTTGACTTTTTTTTATAACAATTGCTTTAATATATTTTAATATATTCATATTAACAAGGTTTGTAGGTATTTTTTTATACGTAGTAAGAAAACCATATTTTGAAATTGAAATATAATAGTGTGAACCTTACAGGGTTAAAGAGACATGCAAAACATTTATTTCATTAAAATAGACTTTTGTGTTCGATGTGAATACATTTCTATTTATCTCAAATACGTTTTTCTATTAGATTCGCATTCAACTAGACCTTTTCTCTCCTTGTACGTAAAGGAGGTGAATCGAACTGTGCACCATGTGAGGCTAAATTTACTCGCCAAGAAAGAAGCTTCGATCACTATTATTTCATTATCAATGAATTTTTGGCCTATATCAATATAAGACTTTATTGAAGATTGAAACCTAATCTTTAAGAAAGTATTCTACAAATATATATAAGCTAAAAGCGCATAGGTTGTGAGATAATAGTGATTCGAGTTTCTTTCCTGGCGAGTAAATTTAGCCTCATATGGTATACAGGCGATAGAGGTACCAGGAAGATTTTCGCTAGGAATGTCCATCCTCGTCCTCGCATTTCAATACTACGTATGCGATCGTCACTCGTTTCGCACGGGAATTCGACAGTGCGTATTCATGTAAATGCATTCGGTCGAATATTCGCCCCATCGCCCACGCGGAAATTCGTTTACACATACACACACACGCACATACGATACTACTCACGAGTGCAGATATCCCGCGAGATTTGATCGAGGGAAAAAGGGAACCGGCCGCGGCGAGAGCGAAGGAATGGGCGACGCCGGAATAGGAACGGTAATAGGACTAGCCGAGGGACGCGGTCGAAGAGCGGTGTAATATTGTGAGCAGTGGCGCGGCCGCTTTGAGAGCCAGCAGGAAGTCAGTGAGATCCTATCTGTTGATATTCAATGCGGTATAACTCATTCTCCGTATGGACTATCTTTCCCTATGGATTATCCCTGTACCCAATACCCACGACCAGCCGCGACCGCCAGTGCCAATAGCCAATAGTGGTGTTACGCCCCGGACCCGAGAACCGTCCTACGATACGTCATCCGTGCGAGATACGTACGAATGCACCCATACCTCTACGCGGCCACACACGCGCGTAAGAGAGTACGGATATCTACGCCGCGTGGTTACGGTGGTACGGGAATAGGTAATGGAATGTTGGAGTAAACGCGGCTATCGACTGTACGCTGCCGCGCGACTAACTGGCGAGTAGAGAGCGAGTGTGGCGTTGCCCGCCCGGTTTAGGTGCTCGTGGACTGGCGACCGAGTGACAATGGGCTCAGCGAGATCGATCCGCGCGACAAGGTCGATTATACGAGAGTCCAAACGAATCTGCGTTATCTGCGATCGTGCTGGACAGGTTCGGATGCTCTCGTACGTACTCGAGGGAGTACATGAGACGGGGTGGTCCAGCGATCGATTCAAGAGATTTCGGTTTTTTTTGCAAAACGTCGAGATCCCTTCTTATTCACGGAAAAATCGAAATTTTTGGAATCGGACTCTCGACCACACTGTCTTGTGTATTTTTTTCGCGTTGATTACGAAAATCATCGATATATTGAGGCAATCTCGAAGAAACGGCGAGATAGGTATCATCGATTTTATGAGGAGAAATAATTTTTTCCGGCATAAAATCGCCGATGTCTCATATTTCCTTGAAAATATCGGTCAAATAAATGCGATTTTCGTAATCAACATGAAAAAATACATCGAATACAGGGTAGTCCAGAGTTCGATTCCAGAGATTTCGATTTTTGGCAAAATGTACCTACCTTCCGACATTTTTTCGCAAGAATCCAAATCTCCGAAATCGATCGCTCGACCACCCTATTCGACGGTGTACATTTTCGCACTGATCGTGAAAATCGCGGTTATCAGGTCGACATCTCAAAGGATATAAGATATCGCGACGTGATTTTACTACGAGAAGATTATTCTCTCCCCGTGAAATCATCAAAGTCTCCGGAATCGAGCTTCTGCTCACCCCATCCGATGTATTTTTTGCGCCGATTCCAGATATCACAGATCAATATCGCACGAGGCCGTCCTGAGTTTCATCGCATACGATGGGCCCCGACTTTTTTCCCAGTTCCGTTAGACAGTTCATAACGGCCTATATAGATTTTACATAATCATCGCCGGCCCCTCGCGGGCGAATATATACCACGTTTCTCATATACGCTCTCCTACGGCCATACCCGGTGCGCCACACGACACGTACCGCAAGCGCCACGTCGGCGGGGCGTATCGCACACGCGCGCACGATACGTGTATACGTGCGTGCACCTGTCGAACACGTCGAGCGACGTCGCGCGTACGGACCGCCGCGGGTGCGAGAGAGCGTACCGATAAATTATTCCCGTATGCCAGACGTCGATCGGGCGGTAATCGTCATTAGCGGTGGAATATTAGTTTGGCAGTCGACGAATACCTCCCGATTATGCCGAGAAGCGTAGCGGTCCCGTTCGCTGTCTCTCGCGTCAGCGTCGATCGGACGTGTAGCTCTCGCTTATCTCTTCGAAAGCGCGAGACACTCGCGCGGGCCTGAGTGGGACGTTGGTTTTTGCGCCGTTACGCGGACCCCCGAAGCGTCTTTCTTCAGCTCCTTTCCACCGCGAAGCGTTCGGTGGACTCGGTCGCGTTTGCTCGTCTAATTTCCGGTTTGGTATTTTTATCCGCTAATTAGTGTCGGGAGAGCACGTCAAAAAATTATCGTCCCCTAAAATCTACCGGCACACTACTCGTTCGGATCGAGATTATTTCGTTAAACTGCGAACTCTTCATCCGTATAAAGATTTTTCACGCAATGGAAAATATTGCACGGAGATGTATCGTACGCGGAAACAGATAAATCGTAGCTTTTACAAAATTTGTGATGAATTTCGTGCCAAGGCCAATTTATCGTCACGATAATCACAATTGCAGTAAAAATTACAGCAACGCTTGTAACTTCTACGAGTTTTGCTACGATTTTTGCTACAATTATACATTCGACCTTGTCCAAAGATTTATCACACACTTTGTAAATCCTGCGGTTTATTTTATCCCATGTAGGTATAGTAACTCGACCCAAAATTCGCAAACATTGAAATAATCGCGATCGAAATGGATGCTGTACTCGTTCAACGATATATCGCGGTCATACGTTTTCCATTTTTAAAAGCCCCTGATAAACGCAGAACCTCTTTCGTTCCGTACGGCAAGTTTTCGACCCGTTCCCGCCCGGCTCTACCGCCGGCGCCGCTACCAGCGACGCGAGGCGCTCCATCCGCGCCGCGACAATCTCGGTCCCCGACACGGAACAATATCTACGAGCGATCTATGAGCAAACACTATGCTAATTAGATTTCCACCTGCCAAGCCGGAACGTAGGTGAAGTCGGGAGCGAACGAAACCGAAGGCACGCGAACTGGAGCGGGTTAACAGGCTGGTTTAACGGCAGCCGTTACCGTCGCGGTGATGAAACTGTATGGAAATGCGATCGGATCTCGCTCATTTGAATTTCGATTCGGCCGCCGTATATACAAATGGTGCGCTCGTGACTCCGGAAAGCGTGATCGCGCGAGTAGGGCGCCCACCCGGCGATCGCGTCCCGGAGCAGCGTCGACGCGTGCACCCGCGGCAGGCCGCGGGATGGAGAAACAATTTGTTGATTCGTAATGCGATCGACCGCGTTTATCGATGACGCGGTCGGATCGGCGCGAGATTCTATCGATTGTGGGAGATTAATCGCCGTGCTATAAACGAGATCTCTTTACTTCTGTATTGAGAAAAATAGAGTATTAATATCTGCAAGAAGTAGACGTATCGCTCGGCGATTAAATGTAACGGAGATCCGATGTCTGATAAACGCGGACGATTGCCCTTATTAAGGCGAATACCCGATTCTGGAATTGATTCGAGAAACGATCGACTCGATTATATTTATACGAGAGAGAGACACTGTATCCATCTACGAATAAAAATACACCGAGAGACGTAATTGTTGGTGTGAAAAAAATATTTTCTTCAATCAAAAACATGATTAATTCCACATGGAAAAAATAAATCGTAGGATTTAGAAAGTTTGTGGTAAATTTCGGGACAAGGCCAATTTATCGTTACGATAACTACAATTTTAGTAAAAATTATAGCAAAGCTTATAAAAGTTGCAGGTGTTTCTGTAATTTTTAATAAAACTGTGATTATATTGTCCTAATAAATTAGCCTTGTCTCAAAATTTACCGTAAACATTGTAAATGCTACGATACATTAATTTTTTACAGTGTGCAGGAACAAGCAATGGTTTTTTCGTGCGAGAAAATATTTGAGAAGCTCGCGTAATTGTTTTTTTTTTCGCGCAGAAAGAGTTTCTTATTCTAATGAAAGTATTCTTGAACCAAGAGAATATACGTATAATATATTTTTCGAACAAGAATCTGTATACTTAAAAATATTCAAGATCGTGTTTTTGGTTGAAGATATACATTTTGGAGCCCAGCAATTATTTCTCTCAGTGCGCAGTGTCCTACATTCGTCCCGCGCGCTTCGCCGTAACAGAAAACCTTTTCCCTCTCGGCCACCGAGACTCTTTTCCGAGAACTCAACGAAGAAGAAAGGGGTTACAGCAACCGCGGCTCCGCTCTTCCGCGTACACCGCGCATTTATCGGCGCGCGGATGCGGTCGCGCGCTCTACGCAACGCCTCTCGCGGGCCGCCGTTAGATAAGAGAACAATGTGCAAATGGAACGCGACGCGAAGCGGCGATGACGAGGCGCGTGAAAGCGCTTGCGTCTCCGTTTCTCGAAAATCGGTTCATCTTTCCCCGCGGTGGCGCGCGGCCGTACATGATACACCGTCGCACGTGCGCGCGGAATCCTCACCACCGAGGGGGATCCGTATTTTCGCTTCCCCCGTTTACCTCGTTATCGACATTCGCCGGTCTTAAATCGAACCGCGTTCGTTTTATTCCATCTATCGAGACGGTGGATGTATCCGGCGTTGCCGCGTGCCGTTTATCGAGATCGATCGCCGATAAAACCGGGAAACGGACAATTATGCCGGCCCAACCGCTCCCAGATCCGGCGCGCGTAGAATTACTTTTTCACCGCAGCGCGGAATATCGGCCCACCGTGCCGCCGCGGCGCGATAAATCCCCGGGCGGAGACGCGGTGTGGCGAAACGCGTCCGTCCTTTCGCACGCTCCAGAATCGTGACAAGTGTTTTGATATCGCCCGGGCGTCTGTTAGGAAGGCTTTATTGCGTATAATCGTGCCGTATGCTCGTTACGGTCGCCGATGAATTAGTATATTCTACGTTTCTCCGCGGCAAGGTGGTGTAGCGTGGTACTGTAGCGGTGGTGGGACTGCGGCGCGACATTGAACGCGGTTCGCACCGCGATCGGGCGCGCACGATCGAATCCGTCGACCCACTTTCGATTCGGGATCGCTGGGTGTCCGGGGAGTCGCGATATTTGTGGATAGATCGGTGTAGATGGGGAAAAAGGAGATCTATCTGTACTTTCTGCACACATGACTATTGATTTTACGTAATTCATATGGCATCGTGATTCGTTCTAAATGACTAACTATTCATTTGCGGGGATGGTCGTTTTCGTTCTTTTTTTCCCAGGCGGAAAAGTTCTATATGGATTATATAATACGAGTATATAGGTCCATACATGTGTGGATATGGTCCTACATAGATCATACGTAATTTCCACACTGTACAAAAATTTGTATTGAATTTAATACAATTGTATATAAAGCTTTTTGGCCGGTAAGAGTGATTATGAAAACTAATATAGGGCAATTTCATAAGGAAATACATTAATTTTGATAATCACGTACTGGGAAAAAAGCTTTATATAAAAGTGTATATTTGAAATACATATTTTTCTTATAGTGTATATAAACCATATACAGACTATGAATTATACAAAAATTTAGAAGATTCATGTAATCCATATAGGACCAAATCCATGTGTGGACTATATATATATACAAGCTATATAAAACTTTTCCATCTGAGTTTCATTACGAATCGCGATAATCAGAGACCATCGTGATTCCTCGACTTCACCGAGCATTCCCCTGTAACCACTAGTTCTACAAATCACCACACGCGCCGCGGAATGAAGTAATAAGCGTCAAGTACAAATTACCGCATAAAGTATTATACCGTTAATCATTGAAATCGCCTACGTTTTTCCTGCCCCTGATATCTATGCTCTAAAACGTCCCAGATCTTTTTCCTCCGCGTCCACATAAACGCGAATTGCGATCGACCGCGGCATTTACGACGTTCTCCAGCGTGCGGCATAGCATAGCGGAATAGTCGAGCGTCAGGCGTTGCCCGTACCTCGGGGTCGATCCGATCGATCTAGCATCGATCGCCGGGGCACCGCGAACAAAACCACCCGGTCCCGGAGACCCTCCAGCGCAGCTGGCGAAATTAGCGGGAGATTTATTAAGGCGGCATTGCGCAGCAACGCGGCACGAGGAAACGAGCGGCACCGACGTGGCATGAGATACACCTCTGGCGCGGGGTGCAGTGCCCGAGCCGCGCCAACGCTCGAAGAGAAGCTTTCATTTTCATGTCGTACGATCGTATCTGCCGATGTATCTTCCGCATAAACAAGAGCCGGTCTATTACGAAGCCCGCGTTGGGTCAGGCTACCTCGTACTCCACCTGGAGCGAGCATACGGGGAGCGGAGAGGAGGAGGAGGAAGAATCGGGGGAACTTTCAGCGAGTCGCCGAGGAGGCGCGATCTACAAATGACGACCCGACGGGTGACCCCTCTCCGCGATGAAGCCGATGCACGCGGCGGCGAACGGGGGAGAGAGAAATGTGCGTGAAGACGAAGTCGGACGGACGACAGAGGCTTCCTTGTAGCCGGTTACGTTTGTTATGTAAACATCGCTCGCCCGGGAATAGCGGGGAGTTGAAAAACCTCTCGCATACGCTTGCGTAATGCGGACTTATACGTCTCGCTTCTTTCTTTCGCTCCCCTCCCGCGGTGGAGAGGTGACGAGCAGCGAGGCAGGATCCGTATAGAGAATGCAGATGCGCGTATAGTTGCGATGGCGAGGCTTATACACGTGTAGGTGGTTGTTTTCTTGATAAACAAGGGATTCGGATCACTCCAGAAGTGAACCCACACTGAGAAATTAATTCGGTCAATTTAACCAATATCTTTGGGGACAATGACCAAACTGTTTGGTAAAATATGGATTCAACATCGGTTTGGTTTAACTGACCACTCTTTGGTTGAAATATTATAACTAAATATTTGGTTCGGTATTTTAGTTAGGATAACTAAACGCGTCTAACTCGTAGCGTTTTGTCATTTTAAATAAATTATTTTTCTCGGTGCAGATGGAAAAGTTCTATATCATTTGTACATAACCCATATATGGATTATGTATGATTTCTACATTAACCAGATGGACTCTATAGGTATATATGAATTATACAAATATTCAAAAATCTATAGGTAAGTAGTCCTTATATGATTAATATAGAAATCATATATAATCCATATACACGATCCACATATGAAGTATAAAAGACATATAGAACTTTTCCGTCTGGAAAGACCATCAGTAAGGCTCGCGTCACGGGGGGAGATAGAGCGATCGCGAAACCGAGGAACGTCCGATTCTTTCCAGGTCACCGCGGCGATCGGCCAATGCAAGCGCTGTGCCTTTGCAAAGGAAAGAAATTAGCGAGAGGAAACGATACGTTCGAGTGGCGAAGCGCGATTGAATTACCGCTATCAGATCTTTGGCGCTCGGTCGGCCCGTCAATCCCTGCCGCTCGCGTTGCCCCCCCCCCCCCTCACAACGACTCGCCATCATTTTCGACGGGCCTCGCGCCACGTGTCTCGCGCGCAACGCGTGTGTAGATACAAATACGCGCGCTCTCTCTCGCACTCCGGGCGTCCACGTGTGCACAAATCGACACGCGTACACGGCCCGGACTTATTAGGAAAGAGGGGCAAATCGGGCGGTACCGCGCCACTTGACCTCACGCCGAACCTATCTCCACTCTCTCTGCCTACGAGGGCCCTCCTGTCCCTCCCCGCGAGCGAGTGCGTGTGGCAATACGCTCGATTGTTTCACCTCGGGACGAATAGTGATTACCGCGGCGCGATCGCGGTACAATTTGACGATTACGACACGATATACCCACGTGTGAAGCTGCACTGCGATACGCAAATGGCTCTCGCCGCGCGTGTGGGTCGAAATCGCAGCCGACAGCGGACGCGTGGATCGCCCGGAGAGCGGGATGACGCATAATTACGAGAGAGAGAGAGAGAGAGAGAGAGAGAGAGAGACGAGTATATTTATTCCCCAAAAAAATTGACAAGCCGGACGCTCTTTTTTCGTCCAGCTCGTCGAGAGGATACCGAAGTGCTTCCTCCCACGTGTCCACGTGCGCTCTCTTCGCGAGAGATCCGGGGAAGAGGACTCGTAAGGAAATCGCGTCTAGGAGATGAGGACGTTTGAAAAGAGAGAGAGAGAGAGAGAGAAAGAACGTTTAATCACACCAAGGTCTAAATAAAATCCTTTGCAGTGTGCAGCAAAGGATTAAAAAGAAAAATAAGAAGAAGCAAACAGAAAAGGAATGCTAGCGTTCTAGAGTCTAGGACGAAAATAATAATAATAAAAATAAAATACAATACAATGAAATAAGGTGAAATACAATGAAATAAAATGATACGATAAAACAAAATAAAATAAAACAAGTAACAATATAACATCAGAGAAGGACAGAGAGCGCGGATAAAGAGAATCCAGCCTCCTCTATTCATAGAACAATGCACAGAGTGCGGAGGTGCCAGACGATGAAGTCACGACGCGGTACCGCGACATCGGACATGCCTCCGCCGAACGGCACCAGCACGCGTCTCCTCCGCAAACTGCACGGCGCGCCGTTTCCCCGGCAAAATTTGTCCCGCACCTCTCGGCCGGCGCACGACGACTGGAGTAAGTACACTCGCGGCTAAAAAGCTCCGCCGAGATGAGCGACGCGCAGAATGGGACCACGTCGACGTAGCAACGACCGTATCCCAATTCATTAGCGGTAAATCGTCTCGCGACTGCGAGTAAAGAGACTCGCGCGCGGCCTCTCCGTCGACGAAGGCGAGCTTCGGAGCCGTTAAGATAAAATTAATGAATCAATTAAGGACCATGGAGAGCGTGGCTTCGATTCTTGACCTCGAAGAAGACGCTGGCGATGCTACCGAAAATAGACGGAATTCGTTTCTCCGCACGAAACGTCGATACACGCGCGATTCAACCGCGCGTCCCTTCTTTATATCCTTCGACGCTCCCCGCACATCCCTAATCGTCCTGCACTGAGAAAAAAATATGGTCAATTTAACCAAAATCTTAGAAACGATGACCAAACTGTTTGGCCAAGTATGGATCCTGCGTCTGTTTGGCTAAACTGACCACTTTTTGGGTAGAATAACTAAATATTTGGTTAGAATGATTAAAAATTTAATTCAACTGACCAGTATTTCGGTTAGAATAACTAAACGCGTCAAACTAGGTGCGTTTTGTCATTTTTACCTAATTATTTCTCTCAGTCTGTTGGATCGCATTCGAACGATTAACGAGGATCGTCGAGATTACGGATACCGCCCTATAGCTTCGCTATTCGGTTACCGCGCAACGCGAGGAGAGTCGTTAACCCTTTCAATTATACATTTGAGATCCCACTGAGATCTCTCGTCGCGGCCCCCTTAACGATCCCGAGTAGACGTAATTAAGGGACTCGAGGACTCTCCCGTTGACGTTCCCGCGCGTTTCTTATTACGATAACGACATTAATAACAACGATCCACTTAACGTCTCCTAATCGCGGCGACGAAAAAAACCACGCACTCGCCTTTGCGATCGTCGCGTCGTAGAGCACGTCGCCCGCTTCCCGCCGTCGTTATTCTCCTTTCAGAAGAATTTCCGGTCTCGAGCGCCGCCGTTGATAGACTCTATTCTCAGCCATTCTCTCTCTCTCTCTCTCTTCCTTTCCCTATTCTCTCCCGTCCGAATATCGCCGACAGATGCACAGATCTACGAATCGCTTCGACGACTCCCCCCTCCCGTCACGATTCCGGGAGGATCGAACGCGGGAGAGAAACGATCGGATCGATCGCGTTCAAAGAATCGCTCCGAACCCCGGTTCCCATGCGGCGAACGCGCCGACGTCTCGACTCGCCTTCCAAAGTAATGAATTGGCAAGAAGAATGCAGGGCATTTTATCTAAGTCACTAGGCCATGACTAGGCCGGCGCGGAGCGGTGCACCGCGCGCGTACCTTCTATTGTACAAGGATCTCCGTCCGTGCCGTCCTAGTCAGCCTCGATATCGCCTCGCTCCTCTCTGGGGGCGGCTGTTTCCTCTCTTTCTTGCTCGCCGGTCGTTCGACCGCACTGAGAGAAGAGTTTATTTGTAGTTAATAAATGTCTACTTGATTATGGTGGAAGAAATATTTCGTTGTCCTAAATAGATATAAGTATGTTAATTATTAGAATGCCTCTTTCATTCAAACAGAAATAGAGTAACAGCTAACGCGAATATTTGCTTGGCCCAAAGAAATATTTCTTTCGCCATACTTAATTCGATTTTTAGGCAATTTTTTTTTTATCGCAGACATCACGATGTTGTGGAGAGAAACGCATTTATAACTCTACAAATAATTATTTTCTCGGATGTTTTCTTTTTCGTGTGATATAGAATATGTATGCAGATTACAAATTGGATTTAGAAATATAATATGAATAGATATTTTTTTTATTTAATGACCGAATTAAGCATACGTACACGGAAAAAAAAAGGATTTTGCAGTTTTAACAAAACTAGGCTTCACCGAAAGCCTTTTGCTATCGTGACGAAAGTATTATCTGTTATAGCAAAAGATATGTCCAACGGTAGTAAAAATATTTGCTCGGATAGCAAATATTCTTACTAAAAGAACTTCGCTGTGATTGCAGTTACGTTTGCTGTTATTGGACATATCGTTTCCTGTCGCAGATAATATTTTTGTCACGACTGCAAGACGTCCTTAGCGATACCTAGTTTTGCTGAAATTGCAAAAACATTTTTTTTCCGTGCATATTAGCCGTAAATAAATTATTTTCTCAGCGCGTCGACCGACGCTCGTCACTCCTCCGATCGATCGCGCCTCTCCCGGAGGTCCCTCCGACGCGGAGGGGAGGGACTCGCTCGACACGGAACGGAGATACCGCGCGACTTCCGTAATCGCGCACCGTCGTATCGCCGGCGAATCCGAATCGATTCGATGGATCCTCTCGCGCGCGGCGAGCGACCTCCCGTCGCGGTGAACTCTCCTGTATGGTAGCACGCGAGGTACGCCCGGAGGGGACTGCTCGAGAAATTTCGATTCGAAGTCCACCGCGGCTTCGCGTCCCGAATTAATTAGACACGGCTCTCGCGACGCGAGAGTGTAGAAACTAAACCTCCCGGCGAGTCGAGAGATTTCGGGAGGGGGACCGCCCCGCGTGGGTTCAGAGGGCACTTTGACCAATTTCCTCTTGACCCTGTCGGCGGGACGGGCTCCGGTAGTTTCTCCTGGACACGATTTACGGGGTTCGAGGCCGCGATTCGCTCGCCGAAACAGTCGGGTCACGTGGTCGTCTGCGCGTCGTGTATGTACGTTGGTTGTTGCTGCAGCGAGTGGTTGTATCGTGAGGGAATTATGCGAATATCGTTTTTGTCGGAGAAATGTTCCTCTGGTTTAACGAGATGTTATTGTATTAAATAATATAGTCGCGAAATAATTATACCACACGAGAGGCTAAACTTACTTACGAGGAAAGAAACTTCAATCACTATTATCTCATTATCTATGAATATTGTTGGCCCATATCGATGTAAGACTTTTTTTGTAGATAAATATATAATCTTCAAAAAAGTATTATACAAACATCAGCCAAAAGTCCATAGATAGCGAAATAATAGTAATTCAAGTTTCTTTCCTGCTCTATTAATTTGAATCAGTAAAAATAACTGAGAATCCTGTGTATAGTCACTGGAATTCAGTGAATATAATGTTACTGTAATTTCAGTAACCTTCTATTCATTGGATTTCAGTGACTTCCCGCTGATTTTCAGCGATTTTCACTGATTGAGATTAAGAGAGTGGCGAGTAAGTTTAGCCTCATATGATAGTCTCTCAGTGCGTATTAATTTAAAAACGGGCGTCTCTTCTCCGTATACCTATTCCAACGAGGCGACATAATAACGCGGATGGAGGTATCCCCCAACCTCGCTCACTCTCCTCATCGTCGAGACTCCGCGCACGACTGTCTCGGTCGATTGTCGAGGCGATTCGTTCGCCGCGCGAGTTCACGAGAGTTCACACGAGAGAGCACGGCCGCGTGCAAAGCGCCAGACGTCGATGCAATATATAAATATATATACACGTGTCTCGGTCCACTCGCGAGCACTGCTTTCTCTCGCCCCCAGAGTTGGCGAGACTGACCTGTGCGCGGTGTTACGGAGATTGATTGCTTTATCGGTAATTAGCTCGGCCGTAATCGCGTCAAACCCTTATTATTCATCTCTCCGAGCGAAACTCTCCGTCTCTCTCGCTCTCCCTCCATCATCATCCTCCGGTAAACCTCTGCCAGCGGTATGAGACTTCGGCAGAGCGGATACACGTGAGTCGAGCGGCTTCTCTCGCTTTAACAGCGACGCGTAACGGTATGAAGGAACTCATTTCCGTAAGTAGAATACCGATCGTAAAATACAAATTCGCAACAATGCTCATAGCCGGTCGAAGCTCGGCACCATCCGTACGGAAACCAACTCTACGGATAATAAATCCCGTATACCCAAGCGGTAATAGCAGACGCGTAGCTCCCATAAGACGACTCGCGGCAAGCGGAAGGAATCGGACGCGATTTCGCACGGGAAATCGCGCTCCGGGTCTAAACATACATATGTATATCGCTTTCCGACCTCGCGGTGCTCGTCCCGTTCGTACACAACCTCCCTCCCTTCTCATACGCCCTAGCCGCGACGCGTCTCTCTCCCGCTCATCTTCTCACGGGAGAAGAATGCCGGCGGATTAGTATTCAGGGAACTAACCATGCGACGGACGAACGGACGAACAACGACCCGGAACAGTCGAACGACAAGAACTGCGTTGCTCCGCGGTCGTTTTGTAACGTTCGTCCCTCACGTGTACTACATATGCTCGTCACATACGCGCCATGCGCCCGCCGCGACGAGACGTACAGCCACCTCGCACCGGCAAAACATATTAATTTATATCCACGGCGCGCCGAAGATCCGATGGGAGATACCGACGTCCGCGACAAGTTCTCGGCGCGGAGGAGGTGGAAAAGCCCGACTGCCCTTTCCGAGGAGGATCTGGCGAATCGCGAGTAAATCGCACGACTCGCCGTCCTTCATCTTTGCGCGCGATTCATCCCGCACCCGTTCATTTCGCTTGGCATTAAAGCGTTTGAAGTGGACGGGACTTTACTCGAGAAAATGAGGTACTTTTCCTCCGTGAAGGACGCGCTCGTTTGCGTTCTGCAATTGTTGGTTTGGTGTCATTGATGGAAGAAAATGTCAAGAAGTATTTAAGATTTTCGCAAGAATCGAAAATGTTTGAATCGGGCTCTTGACGACATCCTATTTCATGTATTTTTTCCATGGTGATTCCGAAAGTCATGGATTTATCCGGGAAATCTCGAAGGAAAATCGAAATATCGGTGATGTTATGGAAAGAAAATCATCTTCTCGTAGTATTATAAAATCACCGATATCTTATATTTTCTTTGAGATGTCGACCTAATAACCATAATTTTCGTAATCAGCGCGAAAAAATACATCGAATAGGATGATCGAACGATCGATTTCAGAGATTTCGATTTTTCGCCAAACGTCAATGAAGAGACGTTCGGATATAAATTCCAGAAGCCTGTAAAAGAAAGGATATCAAAAAAGACGGATTCGCGAAGATCGATCAACGTCGACAAATCGATCAGCCGCAGATATAATTTCGCCACGCCGCCGCGTTCGATCGGCAGCGGTATACGACAACCGCGATGTGATATCACTGTATAGCGTTCGTTCGCATCGGGCCGTGACCTACTTTCAATAATTAGATGAGTCCGAGTTCTCGTTATTAACGTCCGTGTAAACGGGCCATTAATTGGCTCGGCTTATTTTACAACCTGCCAATTCGCGCGATGACCTCTCACCCCGATTCGTTTCACTTTCCTCTATCTCGCTCGCTCTCTCCCTCCTCGCGCTTCCGCGTTTTCTTTCCTCTCGCCGTGACCGCGTCTCCCGCCTTCCTCTCTCTTTCTCTCTCTCCGCCGATGTTTCGAATCGGTCCAGAGTCCGAGTCCTTCTTACGGTACCGTGATCGGTCTTTCATCCATTTCGTATAAAGCATTCGAAACGACCGATCGAGCCGAGGAAAGCGAAACTAACGAGGGATCCTCTCGACTGCCCTTTTCACTCGTTAAATTTGAATATTTACTGCCTCGTTTCATGCGTTTCTCTCGCGCAGGGATCTCGTATCATATAGGAGCAAAGTCGTGGCTTGTCGTTTGGTTATCGATTAGATCGGAATGTCGTTACGCGCTCCTAGTTCCGCATTGCGACGATAAAAAAATGAAAAGAGTATATTCGCGTGACGCGGAGAAAACCGAAGAGTATTGATTATTGACTGTCTCGTTTCACGCGTTTCTCTCGCGGAGATCTCGCATTATGCATGCCGAGAGATATTGCTAGTGTTTTTTCAGTCAAGAACATATTATGATCTGACGAATTTTTAAGAATACAGATTCTTGATCGAAAAATACATATTCTTAATTCAAGAATACCGTCGTGGGAACAAGAAATTCTTTCTGCGCAAAAAAAAGCAATTAAGTACTCGAGTTTATCAAATATTGTTTGCAAGAAGAAAACCATGGCTCGATCCTACAATTACATAATGTTTTTGATTGAAGAAAACATTTTTTTCATGCACTAGCAATTATTTCTCTCGGTGCAGGAGCAAAGTCGCGTGGCTTGTCGTTTGGTTATCGATCAGATCGGAATGTCGTTACGCGCTTATAGTTCCGTATTCCTTTGATGATTAAAAAAAGGGTATATTCACTTGACGGGGAAAATCGATCAGTCGTAAAAATACCGCAGAAGACAGCTCTCCTCCCTTTGTGCAACGCCGTAAACAAAGCCGCGTATTATTTCTATCCGCATCTCTTTAGAGAAACTCTCTTTGGTATTCGAGGTGCAGCGTCGAGCCCATGCACTTTCGCAGTCCGCGCTCGCGAGATCATCGCTGAAAGAATCGCCGCAGTGATTCGCGTCTCGCGTGTTATCGATCGGAGCCGAGCGATCCGCGGCGCGTTCTCACGCGCGCTTCGGCGAAAAGCGGCGTCGACGCGCGCATGCATAAGCGCGGAAGGACGCCTCGCCTCCGTTCGTCGTTTCCGCGCGGGACGCGGATCTTTCTAAAAATACGCCGCGCGTAAGCAGTGGTAACTCGCGCGAATAATATACGGTATTTTATATTCGCGCACGTGAACGCGGTGCGTAAACAACGCGCACGCTAGGCCTGGCCTACAGAGGCGCGGTATTTACGCCAAAACAGCGCCGAAAACCCTCGTCCGACGAGTGTCACCCGAAGCATTGGTCGCACGCGGAAATATACCCTGCGTAAAAAAAAAGTATGGTTAAAATATAAAAGTATAATGGCTTGTTCGGTACTGGAGTATATTTCACTAGTAATAAATTAAGAGTTTAATAAAATATGTGATTGAAATAATATCAACCGATAAGAACAGACCGTTTACTGACTGAAAGTCTGGGATATGGTCCGTACACAATGAAAAAGAATTAATTGGATCTACTAAAAATTACTTGCGGGGTCGCGGGTAATTATTTATTTACGTCAATTTGATCTTTTTTCATATCAACTTGATATTACTTCCTTGCAGTCACATACTATTCCACATGATTGTAAGGAAGAGATATCAGATTGATGTATCAAAAAATTTCATTGACATAAATTGATAATTACTTGCGACCACGTAAGTCATTTTCAGTAGATCCAACTAATTCTTTTTCTCTGTGTAAGCTGTACTTTTTTGGTTCAACTTCTCCCAGAATTTCGCCATATTTTGGCCATACCTTTTTCTACGCGGGACGCGATGCAACCCCGTCGAGACGGAGCTTTTTTGGGCGATAAACTCGTCACTCGGTCCGGCATCTTAGTGAGTCGCCTTCGCTCGTTAAACCTCGGCCTACATCCCGGTGAATAGCTCCCAGCGAGCTTTCCAGGGCTCGACTGCATTTCACGATGTTTATAAGAACGCGCCCGTTGTACGAGTCAACTAGGATATCGTTAAACGGCCCTGCATACGCCGCGGTATCTACACGTTTACATACATATATATTTAGAGCACGCGACGCAGTCGACGATTCTGGGTCAGTAAAACCTGCAGTCGTTTCTTCCCGTCGGCTGTACGTGTCGCATCGATTCGTTCCGAGCGCCCGCGCCGTGTGGTACGAATGTTCCCCATTGACTTCTCGAAGAATGGCTCGCGCGAATAAAGATATCAGCCCGCGCGGTAGGGTTAGCACCCCGCGCGGAGATAAGCGCTCTACTCGGAGCTGGTCTGATATAAACACCGAGCGACTATGTATTAATAGGTAAGCTACGCACGACTGAATTTGTTTGGCAACCTACATTGTGTCTTGTTTCACCCGCGCGCTACTATAGGGCTTTAGCGTACTTCCCCAAACGTAGCTTTTATTTGTGTTACACGTGTACATATAGAGAATGTACATCCAAGTTTCGCCAAGAGACCCAGCTTGGTGGCGCTGCTTGTATTTACCTTTTGATAACGATTTTCCACGGAAAGAATTTATTTGAATGCTTTGAAATCCACGTTCTATTTTAATTGAGGCCATGTTGATTAAATCTCATAGGTAAAACACTTCAATTATTATCCAAAATAACGTGTAAACAGCGCTTATACCACGGGCATCTACTTAATGCTTGGTCCGTGCCACAGATGGCACTCTATCTGTTTTGTGCAGTTACCCAATCGCCCTATACCCAATATACGGTTCGAACTCTGGTGCAGGGAACGCGACGCTGTTACACAGAGAAAAAGAATTAGTTGGATCTATTAAAAATTACTTGCGCGGTCGCAAGTGATTATTTATTTACATCGATTTGATCGTTCTTCGTGTTAATTAGATATTTCTTTCTTGCAATCGCACACTGTCACGTGTGACTGTAAGAAAGAGATATCAAAAATTGACGCATTAAACAATTTCATTGGTATAAATAAATAATTACTTGTGCGAGCCCGCAAGTAATTTTCAGTAGATCCAACTAACTCTTTTTCTTTGTGTACTTTATCGTGCCACACGCGTGTAACATGGTACATTCGTCGGCCAACGCGTGTTGTGACGCTTATACATACTGAAAGTTATAGAACGTACATCGTCAATCATCTCTCGTCGACGTTTATCGCCGTAGAGAAAAAAAGCAAGAACTTTGCAAACCCTCCGCACCATCGGCGAATTTTTTCAGCAAAGACTTCCTGGTCTACTTGTACGTAACCGAGGCAACCGTTTTTCCTCGCACGAGATACTGCACGCGTTAAAGCGAACGCAGCGTTGCGCACAGCGTAGCGGCAGTCATCTCGCCCGACGTTCATTATTACAAATTGCTCGGTACTCGCAGCATTCCGAGCACTGTAAACACCCTGAAATGTGTCGAGAATGCCGCGTACCCATATCTAGTCCGACAACAGTAACGATAAGAACGCCACAACGCCCCAGGACCGTTTAATTTTGCGCGCCGATCGAACGATCGACGAAATGTGATAAGGGGGAAACTTTACGATGATTAGAATCGATTACGGGCGAGCGCGAAGAGCGAATAGGTACCGCCGCGTAGGCATGAGCGTTTGCAGAACCGCGCGCGCGCGCGTTTTAATTCGCGTTTGCAGCGGGTCGTTATCGTCGCGCGATACGATCCTTGGCAGCGGCGCGGCGATGATAGCCCCGTGCGCGCGCGCGCAAATGCGACGATACGCGAGCCCGAGGCGACGGCAGTAGTGCGGCTACGACGACGTCGACGACGGACGATGCGCGGTTAGGCCTCGCACGCCGCTTATAGCTTTACGACTTTGGGAGCGCTTTCATTGTTTTCGTTATTTTTATTGCGCCTCCGCATCGGCTCCTACTCCATTTATTTCCAGCCCGTTTCTCCAGCCGACGACTGCAAGCCGCGCGCTCCGCCTCGTTTCCAAAGGCCGTAATAATTCGAGTTAACGCGTATAAGTGCACGCGCGTCGAGATGCACTTGCAGCGGAACGATCTCTACGCGCGGAAAGAAAATGAATCCTTCTTATACGGGGATACCGTGGGCCATACACGGGGATGGGAATAAAATATGTTTACGAGTAAGGTAATTGTACCGCAAAGAACGGTACAGGGAATTATGAAAAGAAATTAACGGCGTGGTTATCCTTGTCAGTAGCACAATTGTCTGTACTTAATCGATGAAGATATTGCCGAGTAAATACACTCTGGAAATCTTTGCAAAACTCGAAATCTCTGGAATCGATCGCATCGTCAGACCGAGGCGGTCTACCTTACGCATTTCGTCGCGCTGATTACGAAATCGTGATTATCAGGTCGATATCTCAAAGGAAATGCCATGTATATATCAACGAATTTATGTTGAAAACAAATTATTTTCCTCCATAAAATCGACGATATCTCGGTGTTCCTTTGAGATTTGCCAAAAATATATCAGTTATTTTTGGAATCAGCACGAAAAAATACATGGCATAGAGTGGCCCAGAGTTCGATTTCAGAGATTTCGATTTTCACGAAAAATTGGAAAAATGTCAACCCCTTAAGATTTTTGCAAAAATCGAAATCTCTGGAATCGATCACTCGATCCCCCTGTTTTATGTATTTTTTCGTGCTGATTATGAAAACAACGGATATATCGGGCAAATCTCAAAGAAAGACCGATGTATCATCGATTTTATGTAGGAAAATACATAAAATCGTCGATATCTTATTTTTCCTTTCGAGATATCGACCCAATAACAACGCTTTTAGTAATCAACGCGATAAAATACGCAAGATAAGGCGATCGAGCGATCGACTCCAGAAATTCCGAGATTATTCGTGAAAAAAATCCCACCCATTCCATGAAATAAATTGCGTTCCACATTCGTATAATTGATTTCTCCTCCAGAGCTAATATATTCCTCGGGAAACGCTCGCGTGGCAATTTAGAAATGGATGTACGAAACCGCTGCGCTGGAAAGACGGAGGCGTGAGCGACGAAATTAACGGCGCGTCGGTGATCGACGAGTGTCTCGCCGTTAATCGCGATCGTACAACGCGTCGCTCGCGCTCGGTCGGTCGCTTAAAGCGACCGCCTTTAATTATTATTCACTTTCTCCGGAGGAACGGGAAGGGGGGCGTGCAACGCGCTCGGGGCCGACTTTTAAGGCGAGATTTACGGAGTCGAGCGGTGCTGCACCGCTACAGTACGCGCTTCTCGCACACTCTCGATTCCGCTGGAAAACGTTTCAGGCGAACGCGTATAGCGACGCGCGTGACTTCGACAGTCGCGCATTCCCGAACACGTAAGTACCCGACTAGAAATTTCATCGGGTCAGCCAGATCATGTGGCTGGACCCGATCAGGTCCCAAGAAGGAATTCCTAATTAGTTTTTCCTGACCAGGTCCAGATCAGGACCAAATTGAGATATCCTGATCACGTGGCATCCGATGTCACGCTAGTTTTTCCTGATCGTGTCCAGATCAGGACCAAATTGGGATATCCTGATCACGTGACATCCGATGTCACGTTAGTTTCTCCTGATCGTGTGCAGATCAGGACCAAATTGGGATATCCTGATCACGTGACATCCGATGTCACGCTAGTTTTTCCTGATCATGTCCATATCAGGACCAAGTCGGGATATCCTGATCACGTGACACGTCATAAGTCTCACCAGCTTTTCCAGACCACCGCCAAATCAGGATCATATCAGACAATTCGATTATATTTTTTATGACCGATTCATATATTTTACTTCTAGAAAAATCTCTCACGCACTATTTATTTTTCATATTTATTCATTATTTCCCCACGTGAAAACTTCACTATATTATAGTAAATTCATTTTTGAGTTGAAGTCAAATGAATATACAATGATGTATGTGATATAAGATAGAGTTGCCTACCGTCTATTATAACCTCAAATTTGCACTGTCGAAAAATCATTTAAAATACATGATCAGGTTCTGATTTGGTTTGTAAGTGAGGTTCACGTAAGGAATCGACATCAAATCAATACTCTCTCTCTGGACCCGACCTGGTTAACCACGTCTGGTCCTAATTAGGAATCCCGATCAGGTCCAGAGAGAGAGAGAGAGAGAGTAATGATTTGCGTTACATACCTTATCAGGAGCTAGTCAGGCATTCCTTACCCGGACCAGAGCAGATCAGCCGAAAATTTCTAGTCGGGTAACGCTACGCTCGCCATCGAGTGCAGATGCGAATGAGGCGTCAAACAAAGATCCTCCCTTTCCGTCCCTGTGAAAACCCACTGAGAAAAAGAATCGCGCCGCGAAGTGCGATTGAATAGCACAATGGCTCCTGAGAATTCAACTGATGCCTGCATCACGTAACAACACTGGGAAGACGCTGACGTCGTCGTCATCGTATATAGATCAACGCGTCGCATTATAACTGCACAGCTTCCAGACGGTGCAGCCTGAGCTACATTTTCCCATCAATGGTCATTTTCGCAGCGCCGATTCGGGGAAAATAAATCGTATGTGTAACATACGTCAATTTGCGAGGAATTATATGTATTCTATTAGGTGTATAACTCTACTTCTGCCGTTTTCCTAATCATGATAGATAGAAAAAATGGCGGAAGCAAAGTTGTACACATAATATATTTCGCGAAAAAAAATCCATAACAATTTTCCTCATTATATTTAATACAATATACAATATAAAATTATGACGAGGAAAACTGTTGTCTTTTCTTTTCGCGAAATATGATGTACCCACATATAATTCCTTGCAAATTGATATAAAAAATAATCGATCTTCTCTATCAGTGTCATCCTTTATCACCCATTCTCTCAGCCCACGAAAACGCCAGAATAAAAAAAGACGCCATTCTCGTCTCCTCCAAGGAATCCCCGTCACGCAAACGAACGATTCCTACTGCGACATCGCTGCGTGCTTTCTAGATCGTGATTGCGCGAACAAAATACGCGTGCCTCACCGAACGCAGCTGCCGCTTTTTCCGACCATCGGCGATCGCTTTCTTTCGTTGCGCGCGCCCGCCTCGACGACGGGGCTAGTTTTTTGGCGCGTCGAGCTCGACATCGCGGCTGCCGTAATTAGCGTATCACTTTCGCCGGTGAATCGGCGACAACGGGGCGAGGCGCGCGCGCGCGCGGTAAGACTCGTCGGTATACGGAATCGCCGCATGCGTCGTGTCGTTCCGCGCGTACGAAACGCGCGCAGTGAGAGTCCGGTAACTGCTCGCGCGGGCTTTCTACTCGCACGGTCCACACACGGCGCACGGAGCGGACCTCCGCGATCGCGGCGACGCGCGATGATACTGATAAAATTAACGAAGGACGCTGGAATTAACGCTATTGTGCTAATGACGGTAAATCACGCGCGAGCGACGGAAGAGAGGCGATAAACGTCCGGCGCTAGCGTTTCGACGGCGATAAAAGCGGTGGTGCAGTACGCGCCGAGTACAGAGCGCACCGGGTCGGAGTTCAGGGGGAACGTCGATGACGCGACGGGGACTTTAAATCATTGGAAGTAATAGAACAGCTTCGCTGATGCGTGTTTCGCGGGGTTATTATATCCCGAGGAAGGAAAAATTGGCTCCAGCTAATTTTTTTCAAATATAATGATTCTTACGCCGAGAGAAGTCTATTAATAGTTGATAAACGTAATTTCGAATACGGTTAATTAAATATTTCATCAGGACAAGAAAATATGTGTAATTTTGTTAAAATATTTATCCACAGAGAACAAGAATCACAATTGGGTCCGCTAAAAATTACTTTCGGGGTCGCAAGTAATAAAATTATCAATTTACATCGATTCGATCTTTTTTTTCATATCAATTAGATATTTCTTCCTTGCAATCACGTAGTATTCCACATGATTGTGGAAGGAAGAAATATCTAATTAATGTGCATTGCAATATTTTATCAGTACAAATAAATAATTACTTGCGACCCCGTAAGTAATTCTCAGTAGATTCAATTAATTGCTCTCTCTCTCTTCCGTGTTTCATTCATTCAAACAGTTGCCTCGAAGGATTTAATTGTATCAAACAAATATCGTAATAGTTATATAGTAACAAATTCTGTGCGGTGCGGATCTATATATACCACTTTTAGTGTTGATTCTTGTAATTGATTCAAGTAAACCGTCGACATAAAAAGTACTGAGAAAACCATTTACTCGGATTCGTCGTTTATTTCTCTCCGTATCAGCTGTTTTCTTCACAGCATATGTACATACGCAATTCGGCACGGAACTTAATCCCCCCCCCCCCCCCGCAGCGACGTTCGCCAGGAACAAAACGTACGATCGAGACTCTCGCGCGCGCCTCGTTGCTTTCTCGATAATGAGAAAATTGCCGGTGTCCGCGCGTTCGCCGCGCAGAGCTCGACGGATCGCATCGCACAACGGAAGCGACTAATCGGAAACGCGCGCGAGGAAGCTCGCGGCCCGGACACGCCCGCGGGCGATACTTTCCAACTTTTCTCTCGGTCGCCACGTTGTTTCGATTCGAACTGCAGAGCGAAAGCCTTTCCCCGTCCGCTACTCGCCTATTCGCCGCGATATTCAGCGAGCGCGGCGGCGATGCGCCACTGAAACGCTTTCTTTCGGTCCCTTCACTCGCTCTGCGAGCGTTTCATCGCTTTTTACGTCCTCCCCCTCACGGCTCCCCCGTCGTGCGCGGCGTTTCCCGCGAGGAATTTCGCGGATCGGACTTTTCACGGCTGTGTATATCTCTCGTCGCTATTTGACAAATACAGGGAAATCGATTCGTCGCGTCGGAACGATCGACGCTCCATTTCGCGTGTTTCTCCTTTCTTTCCGACTCGTCGACGACAAAAAATGCTTCCCGCGGAAGACGCACGACTTTTTCGTGACTCCGCGGATCTCGGGAAAAACCTTTGTCGGTTTCCGCGACGTTATCATGCTCGGCAATAATCCCGAGTAGAATTGTTCATTAGTTTCGGATGAGATTCTGCGGACTACAGATCACAGGATAGAATATGAAATGTAACGCGACTTGCAGTCCAGATTGGATAGGAAAATCCTGATCTGATATATGGACACGACAGGTTGGATGTTCCAATCGAGACTAGGTACGTACATCAGATTCGGATCCGATCAGCTTCAGATCGGAACTTCTGAACAGTATATTAAATCCTAGTAATCTGATCAAATTTCGATCAGTTATAATTGATTTCAACGAAGACACTTCTACGGATCAGAATCACATCCAAATCTGATCATAAACATCGTAATGTAGAACCTCGCAGCAGATCTGATCCGTTTCTGATCCGCCGTCAGTAGTCTCACGACATTTCTACTCCGGATTAAATAGGTCGATGAAAATCGTATCGTTCGCTCACCTTCGTCCGGTTGAGCGGGTTCGAGAAGTCCCATCCCGGCGCGACGAAGAGGTATCCGCACTTGGAGATCTTCCTGGTCGCCTGCAACAATATAAGCGAGAAAATAATACAATGGATATTCCAGACGCGCGGAGCGAGATACGCATCTTTTCCCGTGCCTCGCCTCTGCCTACGCGTCGCCCGATGGTCATAAACTCATAACTATGCGTATTCCGTTCGACGGGCGGAAGCTAATCAACCTTTCGAACGGTGTAGCGGCGCGAGGGTAGCGCGCGCGCTGCATTATTATGCACGGAAGAGGTTTAGGCGCGCATTAGAGAGACAAAATGGTCAGGTATTCACGTATACGGACACAAATCACGCAGGCAGCTTTATCTCCGAAGAATCGCCAGACGCGTCTTCGTGGCATTCATCACACCCAACGGGCGTTCTTCGCGGTCATAAACCCGCGGCAGAGGCTCGACCGACGCCGACGCCGATCGCCTCTTCGCTGCTGCGGCGCGCTGCAGTCGGTTTCCCTCGCGCGCGCGCTGTGCTTGTGCTTGAGTTATCGCATCTCACGGGGTTAAAAAAACAATGCGGAGTGTCGTACAAAAATTGTCGTACCTACAAATCAGTATTCAGAGGCGAGTTGGCGTCGAGAAATCGATGGTACCCGACGCGTCGGAGCAGAAAATCACGCCGAAAAGAAACGCACGAGATCTCGCATCGAAATATGGAGCAATGTGGCTCGCGCCTGCCTATACACCACCACGCTCTACTTTTACAGAGACGCCCGCTCTCGAGACCGCTCGTCGCGACGGTGGTCCTCTCTTTTCTCCTCGCCCCTTTTGAGAAGAAAATTACGGCTCTCTCTCTCTCTCTCTTCGTCGGCGCGCTCTCGTATCCACACGGTCCGAGATTAACTCTACGCTCGCCCCCGGCTGCAGCGCGGAGGAGAGTCACGACTGTCGGACAAAACCCAACCGCGCCCAGTCTTACCTCACTAATTTCCACGCGGAGCAAGTGATCCCCCTTCTACAACGTGAGGCTAAACTTACTCGCCGGGAGAGAAATTTAGATCACTATTATCTCATTAACAATGAATGTTTGGCCTATATCGATATGACAAGACTTTACTGTAGATTGAAACGTAACCTTCAAATGAGTATTATACAAATATGAGCCTATAAGGTTGTGAGATAATAGTGATTGGAGTTTTTTTCCTGGCGAGCAAGTTTAGCCTCGAGTATGGTATATCATCTTCGGTTCCGAAGGATTTTTTTTGTAACCTACTGCTTTTTTTCTGTTACGTGATTAAAAATAATGTTTAAAAACGGTGTATATCATTGTTTACTTTATTATTTTGTTAATATTGCAAAAAAACAGCGTCCAGCTGACTGGACACTGGGACCCAGTTTGGGGAAAAAATTAAATAAGATGTAATAAGAATAAAAATATATAATTTTTGTTTAATTCAGAAGGAACAAAGAAAAAAACGTTAAGAGTGATTTGCTGGAGCTCACGATGACCTCACTTCGCGTTGACAAATAATGAGAAACAAGTATTCTGCTAGGTGCAGTTGGTTGCCTAAACACAAGTAAGAGTCATGTAGTGTACTGGACAAATGGAATCAAGTATCACAAATTGTATACAATTTGAAGTAAGGCATACATAAAAAGTGTCCATATGTCTTGAATCAAGAACATATTATCGTACGAATTTTTCAGAATACAGTTTCTTGGTCGAAGAATATATAATTATATATTTCACATTCACAAAAATATTCACGTTCCAACAAGAAATTCTTTCTGCGCGAAAGAAAAAATGACTCGAGTTTAACAAATATTTTCTTGCACGAGGAAAACCACGGATTGATCCCGGAATTATATATCATGTCTTTGATCGAAGAAAACATTTGTTCGGCGCCAGCGATTTGTATTCTCAGTGCACGTCCATGCGCTTGCTCGCGCGCGCCGCGACTCCAGACTGTCAATTCGCGGCTTTTTTCCCCGAGCGAGACCATCGTCGCCGCTACGTAGTCGCGTTGAGAATCGAATTAGAGCCGTTTACGCGAGGCGAGAGAAGATGGGCGAGGTGGGGATGAATGGGGGAAAAAAACCGCGATACCGGATCTGCGGTCTGATTGGTGACGCTTGGCTGCGAAGCACGGCCGCGGACGATGGTCTCTTTATGGCGGATCGAACGAATTCGTTAATTAACGCTAACGAACGAGAGATTAATTGGGGAAAGAAAATAAGAGCCGCGCGAGGACTCGGCTCGATTAATCGCCAACGATCCGGCTCTTCTCCACTGAGGAAACAATATCTTAATGTTCATCGTTGTAATTACTGTAAAGAAAAGCAAGCAACTTCTATTTACCATTAAGAAATAACGTAGCTCTCGCAGATGCCAAAATATATCCTGGTAAACCTCTCTGCTGTTGAAATGAAAATGAAATGTTATCAGAGCAGCAAATATTTACAAAGTTACATTTTAACAGCTGTACGAGCTATGCTATTTCTAAACGGCCAAGAAATATTACGTGTCTTCTCCTGTAATATTCAGTCATGCGCACGCATTAATGCCCTCGATAATATTGTAACAATTAAGATATTATATATATTATATATTATATTATATCCATTAAGTAAGTACTAAATCCTATAGTGAATTCTGCTAATGTATAATATGGTAACTGTTACTTGATATTTATCAGCCATTTTATCAATTTTAAACGACATAATTTCCAACTTCTGATACATTAAAATTGAAGAAACATTTTTAACTGTTGACATTTTCTTTTCTCAGTGTAGAAGTATGTGCACTGAAAAACACAGTATATTTACAGTTAATATACGCATACTTGATTATGGCGAAAAAGATGTTTCTTTGATTCAAGCAAATGTTCATTAAATATTACTCTATTTCTGTTTGAATGAAAGATATATTCTATTATAATTAACGTGTATTATATATGGCCTATCAAAGTTTCTTTCGCCGTAATCAAATACCTATACTTACATTTATCAACTACAAATAAATTCTTCTCTCAGTTTTTCACAGATGCGCGAAGCGTGTACCACCCGAGAGTGTGGGAAGAGGAAAGTTCTTTAGCTACACGAGGGCCACCCTGTGCACGCGCGCGCGGCAGTCATCGAAGTCGAGAGGAAACCGGTGCGCGTTCGCCTCAGAGAGAAAGAAGAAGAAGAAGAAGAAGAAGCATTTATTTGGCCCTAGGGCAAGCCCTCTAAGAGCCTGAGAAAGGTACCTACATCAAGAATAGATAAGTATAATGATAAACGTAATAATAAAGTGGAATAACTAAATAGCAGTGATATAACTAAATAATAAGAGAGAAAGAGAGTGTGTGTGTCGTCGATTGAACGTAGTTCTTTCAGCCGACGTATCGATCAAGAACGCCCGGTTTAATTGCTTCCCGTCCGGCTTCGAATCGCATCCGGCCGCGCGCGGCTACAATTGACTTCCGGACGACGATACCGCGTACGCGTCTGTACACCGGCGAGACGAAAGGTCGAGAGCGATAAATAGCTGTTCGACGAAGCACGGATCCGAGTTGCGCGACGCGATGGAACACCAGCGAGGCTTGCCGCGCGGCCCGGGGCCGAGTGATGTTCCGCAATTCCGATGTCACACCGGACGCCGCTCTTCCGCGTTCGACCACCGAGCTCGATCCGCAGCGGCGAGCGAATCGAAGCCGATTCCGCGCGGAGGAGGATCATCGAGAGCGATCGTCGCGTCGGCGAGCAATTTACGAGCAGAAAAACGACCTCGCTTCCGCTCGTTCTCGGCTGTACCGCCGCGCGTCGACCCTAAAAAGGCCAGAGCTACTCGTCGTCCCGCGATGTAGCGCCGCGATCGGCCGAGTCGATCCTGGACGCGTCGACGGAGCACAATCCTCGAGACTACTCGCGCGCGCTTTTCCTGCAGCGCACGAGTGCACCTCGGAGCGGGACGTATCCACGCGCGCGCGCAGAAACCCACGTTCCGTCGTCTCGCGCGCGAGGACGATTGTGCTGGCACGGCGCGTAGGTGTCGTCGCGGCAGCTTCGAGGACCTCGATACCGGGAGGCGCGCGGAGCAGACATTAACGCGATTAACCATCATCTCGCGCCGAGGCCTCGTTAGCCAATCGGAGCGTGTCGTGGGCGAGAGTCCGGCCAACGGAAAATTGCCGTTACGCCGCATAATTCAATGCGTCGCGCAAAGCGCGCGGCTGGTTATCGGCGCGCGCGGTAGGCAGACGGTGGAATCCGTAACGCGAGTGTCGTGTAGCGACATTTATCACCGGGACAGCTTCGCATTAAGCCAATTTCCAGCGGGTATATTTCTACCGGCGATTTTTGCGTCGTCGCCGCGGCGCGAACGCCCGCGGGGCGCGCGATGAAGCGGCAGGATTGATAATTTGTCATGGGGATGTTTCAGTCGGTATCGCTTCGCTCGAAACGCGAATGCGACGGGGTGAGAATTGGCTCTGCGGAGAGCCAAGGATAAAAATCTCTCGCATTCGCAAACTCCACGCGGAAAAAAAGAATTAGTTGGACCTGCTGAAAATTATTTACGAGGTCGCTGGTATTTATCAATTTATACCAATGAAATCTTTTAATATACATCAATTAGATATCTCTTCCTTACGATCATGTAGAGTAGTATGTGATTGCGAGGAAAGAATATTTAATTAATATGAAAAAAGATCAAATTGGTGTGAATAATTACTCGTGATCCAACTAATTCTTTTTCTCCGCGCACTGAAAAAAATAATTTACCGGTCCAAGTAACCGTCGACACGAATAGCGTCAAGAACATATTTATCAGTCTGACATATTGTCGTAGAATCAAGTATGTTATTCGAATCAGGCGTATAGTGTAGATTCATCCAATTCAATGAGCATATGCTCACCTATGCATATCACATATGCATGTGTATATGCTATATACACTTGTCTTAAATAAATATGTTCTCGGAACTGTTCACATGGACGGTTACTTGGATTGGCAAATTATTTTTCTCAGTGCAGACAGACAAATGTACGTAAATTATATAGCAATTTTAGGTAGTATCGGCTCATCTGATGCATCAAGGTTTTGCGCTCAATGAGTCACCACAAAGCAAATACATTTGTGTCATTTGAATGATTCTAAATTAATATAAATAAAATACTAACCATTTATTCAATAATTACACAGTTTTTTTGTAAATACTGTTGCTACAATAAATACGGCGATTAATTTGAATCACACTACGACTTAAATCAAACAATTCTTTGAAGAACAATTATTATTCTAAACTCATGCGACAAGATAAATGTAGATGTTAGAACAAACAATTATTGTAATTCGAATGAACGTCGTGACGATCGTACAAGTATATCTGGGAAGATACGAAATAATCGAAGCGGCATCGATTCCACTGCCTCTGACGCGGCGGCGATACGTGATGCGAGGACGAGAACGAGACGAGAGGAGAGCGCGACGGCGCTGCTTTATACCGACAGGGGTCGAACTTGGTCGCGCGGACACCGGATGTGGCCGTGCTGCAATCGACGAGACGCGTGGGACTCTCGCGAGGGGCGGCACGCACGCGTCTCCGAACGTCCCGCTCGCCGCGTACTACCGAGAGGAGGAGCGGGAGGAGGAGGAGGAGGAGAGGTACAGTTACCGAAGAAATTCATATTATCTCCCTCGCCAAATGAGCGGTTACTGCGCGAATGGTCCACGGTCCGACGACGACGACGATGCGGAAAGAAAAGCAGCACTGTTACTTCGCAATCGCTCCGACTGCGTCGCGGAGCGAGCATCGAACACCGCGCGATCGGCGTGTATCCTCCGCCGCGCCGAGACCCCCGCGTGACCTCGTACACCGACTGGCATTTATCGGCGACGCGGCGGGAAGACGCGTAATTACGGGTACGAGCGTAGGCGTACGCGCGCGCCCGTATTTATCGAGAGTCACCCGCTCGTTTCGACGCGGACGAGGTGCATTGTCCTCGGCGCCGAAAATGCGAGCGAGTATCGAAATCTCGCGGAGTCATCGGCGAAGAGCGCGCGCGTCCGCGCGGTGGGAGTCCGGCGGCTCTCCGAGAGGGAAGCCTCTCGTGCGCCGACGTCGTTGTCAGTTACGTCATCGTCCATCCGTCCGCGTGCATTCCTCGCCGCGCTCCGTTCGGACCACCGTACGGAGTCCTGTACGTAGGTACGAGCGCGAATCGCCTCGTGGCGCTTGCGAATCTGCAACTCTTACACCTACTGTATGCAACGTATAAATTATATTGATCACTGTACATTAGGCAATAGATTTGTCATTTTCGGGAATGTATTACGTTTATTGCTTTACTGTGTAACAACAATTGACATACATTTAATGAAGTTCACTGGATGCGTGTCAATCGTTGTCATACCTTCCTCAAAACGTCAAATCTATCATCTGGTATAACATACGATTAATATACTGTTCTCTCCGCGTGGTGCCCTGGGAAAAAAGTTTATTTGTAGTTGATAAATGTATATTTGATTATGGCGAAAGAAATGTCTCGTTGGGTCAAGTAAATATGTGTTAATAGTTAATATACAGAGAAGACGAATTAGTTGGATCTACTGAAAATGACTTGCGGAAATTTATAGATATCAATGAAATCTTTTAATACATCAATTAGATATCTGTTCCTTGCAATCATGTGAAATGGTATGCGATTGCAAATAAGAAGTAGCCAATTAATATGGGGGGGGGGGGAAAAAGATCAATTATCAGTAGATCCGACTAATTCTTTTTCTCTGTGTAGTTAATATGTAAGTAGGTAATTATAAAAATATCTCTATCATTCAAACAGAAACAGAGTAATGGCTAACGAATATTTGCTTGACCCAAAGAAATATTTCTTTCGCCATAATTGAATTGATACGTATAACTGATTACGAATAGACTGTTTCTTCAGTGTAGGCTGCCGTTCGGCTCTTCATCAGGGAGATAATAGTCTCGCCGATAGACACGAGAGTCTCTTCTTTCGCGCGAAATCGTAGCATGGTGTCCTTCGCCCAAAGAGAACCAAGCGCGCGCGCGCGCGCAAAATGTACGCGCATTTCGAGAGGAGCCTGCTATGCAGCACGGCAGCGAGGGTCGGACGCGCGGCGTCTCTGGGAGAAATTAATCGAGTCCAATCGACGGTTCCGCTATGCAAACCACAATAAGGTCGGCGGGTTGATTAATCGTCGAGGAGAAATTATGATGAGGTTACCCGCGATGGCAATTTAGACCGGCTGATAAAGAGGATCGTTTAAAGAAACGAATCCTCGCGGTAGAAGAAATATGTAAGACATCCTTGTACAAGGAACATAATTATATGAACGAGAACGATTCGATCACTCGCACAAAAGAATAAACGAAATATTTATCTTACCCGATAGAGTATATAAGGCGATCGAAATATCGTTCCGCTACTGCATATACGATACTTTCTAATTGGCAATTTCTTTCGAGCCTCCGCATCCACCGCTGCTTGTACAGCAAGCGGAGCGGTCGACCACGGGAAGAGGAAGGACCGATCGGACGATCGGCGAAATGGATACAACGAGGCATAAAGCGCGGGGCATCGCAATTTCGCAAACAGGCAACCGCAGACTTTCTACCTAATTAACGAACCCGTCGAATTATACCCGCGCGCGCGCACGGTGGAAACGTCGCCGGATGATACCGTCGATCGGTCCGATGCTCGCGCTATCGTCGCTGCGATCTTTCGGGCGACTGTAGACACGCGGAACACCGGCTGGCGCTGCCTCGGATAACCTCGTACGAGACGGAGGCTAATCGTCGCGATATTCCACGGTGTATAACAAAAAGCGAAAAAAAAATTCTTTGATTTTTCCAGATTTTCCATGTGGAAATATATAGTCAAATTTCCGTGGAGAAAAAGGATTAGTAAAATATTGTACAGTAAATCCCGGTAATAGGACCCCTGGGAAGGTGAAACAACGTACTTTTTACAGTTCGTTGCGGTATAAACATTAGTTTATACGGTAAAATTTACCAATCTCCCATTAATGTGTCGGGTGCATAACAAATTTTACTGCGCAAACTGATGTTTATACCGCAACGAACTGTAAAAACTGCACGCCGTTTCACCTCCCGAGGAGCCCTGTTACCGGGATTTACTGTAAAATTTACTAATCCTGTTTCTCCGTATTCCTCACCACTATAGGTAGATATAGATCAAGCGTAAAATGTTAGGCATCTATCATTTTTCGTCGAATGAACACATTAACTGATATTCGTAAAACGGATTGTGAAAACTGAAAAAGAAACATTAATGTAATTCAATCTTATTAAATCATATTATTTAAAACTTAATATTTTAGGACAAGAAAGAACTTAAATACATATATATCCGCATATGGAACAATTTTTTAGATTGCTGTATAAAATCTTAAAAACTTTAACAGACCAGAGTCAAGCTATTGGGAATTAAAGAGAAGCGGTACGCACTGTGGTGGCTGTAATGGTGAACTAGTTTCTGCCACATTATTTCCTAACCACACAATTGGGGGCTGTGAAACACACATTTTTATCGATTGTTACCATTAATTTTTATTGATTTTGTGCCTCTCTTTTACCGTTTTTCCTTTATCATGTGTTATTTGTAATATTTTACGTGTTCGTCGTTATAATGTAGTGTTAGAGATTGTCTTTTTAAAGGCAGAAACGACCGCTCTAAACATGTCATCTAATAACAATTATTGTTGTGTGCCACAGTGTAATTCCTGGGCCAAAAAGATACAGAAAAGAAATTAACTTTTCATAGATTTCCTAAGGAAAATGCTAGGCAAGTTTATGTAGAAGATGAGATGGAAAAGCATTTAATGGACCAAAGAAGCGCTTGGGTACGGAAACTGAAAATTGGCAAGCAGGTGTCCGAATGCAGCATGAAAGTTTACTCTCTTTATTTTGTCAAGGATGATTATTTTAACAAAGGTAATCAATCATATAATCAATAATATATTGTATTTCAATTTTTTGGGAGTTTAACTTCACGTTATAGGTTAAAGGAAATGTTCCTTTTTATTACAGTGCCACACAAAGAGGTCGAGTTTTGAAAAAGACTGCAGTACCTTCTCAAAATCTTCCTGTTTCTACTGTTGCTCCTGCAAAATCTGTAGAAACATCATCTGACTGTACTGCTAGATATAAGAAAAGAAAATATTGTAATCGAAGCGAAGCTGATGTATGTACGAGCACAAACGAAGATCCTCAAGGCGGTTATTCTGGAGCAGATATTGAGGCTGCAGAAGGCTTGATACAGCTACTGAATTCTACAGCAGATATTAGTAAATAGTGTGCTTTTACAAAAGGGGAAAGCGATGTTGCGAGATTCAGAAGTGCAAACGAATATATATGAAATGCGAGATTCAGAAGTGCAAGTAAATACACATAAAATTAATACATTGAGTGATTTGTTCAAAACCGATTCTGCACTAAAAAGTTTTACAGGTATTAATAATTTTCAAATTTTGGACTCTATTTTGGAAATGATAGAAAAATTTTGCCCAATTGATACAAGATCACATCGTCTTGATGTGTGAGAAAGAGTTCTTTTAACAATGACAAAATTAAAATTGGACTTGAGTTATGTTACTTTGGGCACATTATTTAATATATCGGGTCAGCTATGCAAAACTTGTTTTTTTGGTATTTTAACCGTGTTAAGTCAGGTACTTAAATCGTGTACATATTTATTTTCCTTCCGCAGAGGAAATGTCGAGAAATTTGCCAAAATGTTTTAAAAATTTTAAGAATTGTAGAGTTGTTTTGGATTGCACAGAAATCTTTCTCCGAAAATCGAGCTGCCTGTGTTGTAGAATAAATTTTTTTCGCAATATAAAAAATCTACAACTGTCAAATTCATGACGGGAGTCTCTCCTGGGGGGCTAATAACTTTTATCAGTAAGTGCTATGGTTGGAGGGCATCTGATAAATTGATTTTTGTGGAAAGTGATCTTATCAAAAAGTTAACACCTAATAGAGATTCAATCATGGTAGACAAAGGTTTTCTTATTGACAATTTATGTGCTATGTATAAAATTATATGTGCTATCCGAAAAATTCTAGAAAATTCTTTACTTTCCCCGACTGTTCCCTGATCCGCATAATTCCTCGGCAATTTCAGGTTTTCAAAAACTTCTTTGCCGCTGGACACCGTGTATTCCTGCCGGAAGTGACGTCGCGAGATTTCCACGGTGGAAGTGGGATTCCGACGATTAGCCGCGCTCTTGAACTTTGCTCTCGCGCGCTTCACCGGTGTCCCGCGAGCCTCGCGCGACAACCGCGGAGTCGTATAGGTATACAGTCGACACGGCGCGAAGCGGTCGATCGACTGTAACGGCGCTCATCGGAGCGCGACCTTCTCGATATTTGCTCTCGCTTTTGATAAAACGCAACGGGGAGCGAGAAAAGTACGATCTTCCCGCGCCGATCCGACGCGATTTAAACGAAACAGCTCGAACGAATCTATGCATTAACGATTCCGCGCGGACTTTTCCGCGTGTCCGATAAAAAAAGAGGCCACGACTAATGGGGTGGGAAGGTGACGGATGCAATCGCCGGCGCGCGGCGTTCGAGCGACTAATGGAATGAGACGCTTGACCGTGTGCTGAATCGACGGATAATTCGATTTTAAGCTTTTTTTTTTATCGCAGACTCGAAAGCATTTGGGCAAAATTGTCAACTCCGTATTTTTTCATTTTGCATTTCCGACCTTACACTAAGCTGGAAAACTACATTTTGAAATGCAGGTACGTCATCTCGCGCTCGCAACGCTTAGCATAAGTGCGTCTCTCTGCCGTTTCGATGACGTCACGAGAATGTTGTACAGAGAAACACATTTATAACTCAACGAACAATTATTCTTTCGGATATTTTCGTGTGATGAAGAATATGTATGCAGATTACAAATTGAATTTTGAAATATGAATATTTTTTTATTTAAACACCGAATTCAGTCGGTGCGGATTGATGTCGCTGCAGCGGTACGGCGAGGGGGCGTAACTTTGATTAGAGGGCGCCGTATCTTTGGGTCGTTTTGATGTTCGATAAAAGTCGCATTTGCGTCGAAAGGCCTGGTTAAATTACATAGCCAAATGTGTTCTTAAACGTAAGCCGTAGTTGTCGATAAAAATACGATATATAATTTTAATGTATACTCTCTGCTATATCTATAGCTACGGTCTCTTACGACTGTATGTATAGATACTACCGACCGTAACTCATGTTCGAGGAGTGTTTTACCGTACTTTTACTTCAGTGGCATATCACGAGAGAAAGGTACGCGTGTACGCTCTAATTTTTTTTCTTACAATTACAGCAATTAGATAATGCTAACTCGGGCTCACATTTTGTCGCTGCGCTCTTTCTATTTTGCCGAGGACGTTATGTTCTATTCCGTAAACTTGGATTTTATAATTATATCGCTTCAAAAAAACGTTGTACATAATCGCAAAAGCGTGACAGCTATGTTTCTACTCTGTAAATATAAATCAGTAGAAAATCACTGCAAATTAGCGATTATTCGCCGATTCGAACGATAATGCTTTCCAACATCAACGCGGGGAATATCGTAGAATCTATCGCCGAGCCCGAATACGCGCCGAGAGAATGCACCGTTGCACCTCCCCCGGTAGTTTCAATAACAAACAATCGCGGCGCGCTCGAAAAAGCGAGAGAGAAAACGACGCGGCAGCGAGAAGAATTCGTGAGTAATTCCGTTGGCTCGGATGCGGCGGGGCTGCAGTCCTCCCAAGAGAGAGGGTGGCCTCGAGGAGGGCGAGGTCGAACACGTGTCGGATGCGCGCACCTCCGACGATTTCAATAACAAACAATCGGTGCCGGGCGTGCGAGAGAAAAAGAAAATCACGTGCCGCGCGTGAGAGAGGCGCGGTCCGCCGAGATTCTCGACGGCTCTCTCGTCGCGTGCTTCTCTTCCTTCCTCTTCGCTTCCCTTTCGAGTATTTTCCTTCGGGCACTTCCGCTGCGCGTCGGTTTATCGACTTCGCTTCGCGCGTTCATTCCCAGACACTACAATCCGAAAAGTCATCTTGAAGTCATCCGTAGGAAGTTTGATATAGATACCTATCGCTTTTTGTTAACTTTGATTTCGGATTATCCAAAAGATGACTGCGGGATAACTCGAAATCTAAGTCATCAAAATTTGAGACATTAGATTGCCTACAGATGACCAAGGGTCTATGCACAATGAAGGAACAAGGAGCAGGAATAAGTATCAGCCAGAGTGGCTGCAAAAACTTGATTATAGAATTCTTTGAATGTTCCCTGAATTTTCCCTGACTATTTCAGATAAAATTTTCTAAGCATTCTCTGATATTTTTCTTATTAGGAGTTTTGCACAATCGGATCAACAAAACTATAAATAATTGTTATACAAGAACACGAGATTGCAAAAACGTTTATACGTTGAGAAAGTAACGTTGATGGTAGAGAGACCTTAATTATAGTCGATGGGACATACAAGCGCTACTACAGGAGGAATCTGGAGCAGCAGCGCAAACTCCGCTGCGAAATGTGTCAACGGTGGAATTTCGAGAAATTGACTCTACTTTATTTATAAATTCCAGTAAAAATTCAAAACTCCCTCACATCTCCCTGACTTTTCCCTGACGGATCAAATTCACTGACATAGGTATCTCGGTTTTCCTGGTCTGTAGCGACCCTGACAGTCCTTCACATAAATACGTTACACATACGCTAAAAGCATACGTATGCCTAGCGTATGCAAAGCGGTGTTCCTTATTCCTGTTCCCTATTTCTTCCACTGCGCATAGAAAGACAACGAGTTTTTATATCCATCAGTCAATTTTTCTTTCAATTTCAAATAGATTTCTCTATTCACTCTTCGTGCTTCTTTTATTTCCCCGTCGAACCACACACGCCCAGAAAATTGGCGTGAAATCGTCCGAGGCCGCATCGAGAATCGCGCTCGCGAGTCGCCGACCTCTTTTTCGAAAGACGACGACGGCTTCGAGAGAGCTACACACGGACGACTCGATCGACGAAGGAATAACGGCGAAGAGGCGTGAAATCGCCTCTCATGGTTTCGCCGAAAGTCTCGAAATCCTCTCGTCCCGCGTGCGAGGTCGACCATAATTCGAGAAGCCACGAGCATCCGGACCCTCGGGCGTGGTGAGTTCCTCCCTTTCTCCCTCTCTCTCTCTCTCTCTCTCTCTAGTTTCTATCGTTTCTACGTGAAAGTCGTTGCTCTCTGACCGTGAAGGTAAATATTGGCCGGAGGTGGGACGCGCGGCCGAGGATAGTGAAGAAAGTTATTGAAAGTCACCAGACGCTCATCGACGGTTAAGCGGGGGGACTCGACGTGAGGCGAGAGCCGTTGGTGCGGCGTTTCGATATGCTCGAGAGCGCAACATCGGGATATCGTGTGTCGTGATCGCGGAATGCACTTTTTGATTCGGCGGAAGAAATCAATTGTAGCGCAAGAAGGTGGATATTACATGCGGTGCACGTAAGCCGTGGTTACTTCGACGTGCTTTTTGTATATTACTTCCTCTTTCATCCGGCATACAATTCTGTCCAGCGGAAATAAATGTTTGTCGAATAAATTTGTTTCATTCGATTGTAGCGCAAGAAGGTGGATATTACATGCGGTGTACGCAAGTCGTGGTTACTTCGACATATTTCTTGTATATTATTTCCTCTTCCATCCGACATACAATTTTGTCCAGCGGAAATAAATGTGATTGTGTAATAAATTTTTTTTTATTCGATTGTAGCGCAAGAAGGTTGATATTACATGCGGTGTACGTAAGCCGTGGTTACTTCGACATATTTCTTGTATTGTATATTATTTCCTCTTCCATCCGACATACAATGGTGTCCAACGGAAACAAATATTTGTCGAGTAAATTTGTTTGATTTCAATCCAGTGAAGTGAAATCAATTGAAAACAAAAAACAAAATATCAAACAAGAACGATACGACCTACTATTCTCTTCCGTATCGGGAATGTCGAAGAACCAGCCCCGATTCACGGTGCATATACGTGGATGCAATCGGAGACGACGAATGGGAACGTTCTAAGGAAAGCTGTCGCTACCGAGAATAAGCAACGAGAGCACGCGCGCGCTTTCAAATAGACCGAAACCAGACGCGAATGCAACTCGCGAACGCGACCGCCCGTAGATTTCCCCGCGGGAGCGTCATACGTCGAGAGCAGGAACACCGTTGCAGCGAGCCGACCAGGAATTTCCTGTTTCCCATGACGAGGTCGCGGTGCGAGACCCTTATCTTGAATTTCCACCCGACAATGCCGGCTATTGTACGCGGTAAGGTACCACCACGCGACTAATTAGCCGAACGTTAACCTTAAGATGACGACGAATACGTTTATTGCCTAAGAAATTCAAGTCGGCGTTATTCGAGGTTAATTTTACATTTCTCTAGGCGACATTTCTTCTCGGTTGTCAAGCTGACTCCAATGACTCGATAAAAAGTCATAATCTTTTCAAGATTTTAAGGGACATCCCTCGGATATTTGATCATAATTCGACATCTCTGGAATTCTACTCTAAACTAGCCTATCCCACGTACTTTGTCGCGCTGATTACGAAAAGCATGGTTATCAGTGCGACACCTATCTCAAGATCGTACAAGATATCGACGATTTTGCGTTGAATATTATTTTCCCCGATAAAATCGATGATTTCTCGGTGTTCCTTTCAGATTTAACCAACATATCTGTTATTTTCGTAATCGGCACGAAAAAATGCACAAGACAGATTAGTCGATATCAGAGATTTCAATTTTTTTCCAAAATGTCAAGAAATCAACGAATTAAAAAATCACCCCGGAAAGCTCGTCGTTAAATTACAATGAAGAATCGACGAGCGATGCGAGCAACGATTAAATTGCGCAAGGGCGCGGTGATCCGACCTCATCGCCCGGCCGGGCGATTATTATTGCCAACCTCTCGCGCGCGCGCCGCGGGTTTTGCAACGACAATGCAGCTGTGCATGCAAACACGGCCGGCATACGTGAGTTACTCAAGAAGCGTTGGAGGTTGAAGACGTGGGATCGAGACCCGTCGGCCGCGACGGTGGTCCCTAGAAGAGTTGCTCGTACGATAATTACCGGTTGTGCCCCTCCCTCCCCCGTCGACCATTATTCCGCAAAGCGCTAACAAGGAATAGGTGGAGGTGAGAATCGAGTTTTTGTCGGCAAAAACGGATGTGCGCCTACTCTACATCCCGCCGCGCCGCGCGCTACAGTAGTATGCGCCGCGATACACTCGATGTGTGGCGGCGGAGACCCTCGCGGGTACAGATACGAGTACAACCGGCACTACCGCTTGGAAGCGGCTCTCGCATACCGAGCGCATACTGCCGCATCTCCGACGACTCGACGCAATCTAATTATTATTGTCGGCTGCATTGAAAAAAAATGTGCTTCACTCAACCATGGGTGAAATTGAATACAACGAATCTCACGGTGCAATTGTTTCAATGTCATACGCTGAGAAAAAAATGCAGTCGATTTAACTAAAACTGCGATTACGGGTGGGGGAATGCAGATCAAGTTACTCTTGGACTAATATAATTGAGATAAATGGATTTTGCAGCCTGTTCCCTTCAAATAGCCGTTAATCGCAATAATCAAATGAATTAGTTGGAGCAAATAATTCTGCATTCCCCTACCCGTGAACGCCGATTTAATTGAATATACCATTTTTTGGTTCTCAGTGTAAGGGTGTAAGGAAAAATAAATAGAGTCGAAGCAACCAAACTGAAGTTGAAACAAGTGAATATCTACTTGAAATAATTACACCGTGAGGTTTGCTGTATTCAACCTCACTGATGGTTGAATGAAGCATTTTCCTTTTCAGTGTGTACAGGACTCTCCGAGAGAATGAAATAGGTAGGTACATATTATATATACAGGGTGAGTCGGGAGGATCGGACCAAACTCCCCAGGAGCGTATTGTACACAAGATAATAATGTAAAAAACTATTATGTCGTTATCCGATTTTCATTTGTTTTCCAGTTACAGCGTAATTAATACTTTCTATTTAGTGTTCTACAACACCCCTGAGTCGGGAGGATCGAACCAAACTCCAGGAGCGTGTACAACAAGATAATAATGTAAAAAAAACTCATATGTCCTTATCCGATTTTCATTTGTTTTCAAGTTACAGCGTAATTAATAATTTCTATTTAGTGTTACAAAAATGAAAATCGAATAAGGACATATGAGTTTTTTTACATTATTATCTTGTGTACAATACGCTCCCCTGGAGTTTGGTACGATCCTCCCGACTCACACTGTATATATAGGTAGGTACAATACATTCAGAGGACGAGAGGAAAATTCATCGCGCACTCACACTACCCGTCAGAGCTACTCGTATCTCGCTCTTTTTCCTCTGCACCTATATAATCCCTTCCGTATGGCGTAATCTAACCCGTCCGAACCTACCCTAACCCCAACCCAGGCTCGCCGGAGTAAGTTCAACGATCCCTGCGAGGCACACGTTGAAACCTTCGACAGGTCCCCTCCGAAAGCAGCACAGATAAGGCGTGCTGCAGCGACGCGCGACCGTTCGAGCACCGTCCGCTCGCTCTCTCATCGCGGGAGAGAAGTGACAGTGTCCCTTTCCTAACCTGACTCAACGACCCGACTCGCCTCGACGACGTGATTCTCGACCGATCGAATCTCTCTCTCTCTCTCTCTCTCTCTCTCTCTCTCTCTCTCTCTCTCTCTCTCTCTCTCTCTCTCTCTCTCTCTCTCCCCCTCTCTCTCTCTTGAAGAGAGATTCCCAAAGCGACCGAGATAAGGTGGATGAATATCGTGATGCGCACTTGTCGAGATGACTGGGTGAGCCTCTCTCCCGGTCGTGACTGCGTCGCCGCCCCGGGCAATGACAGGTATAGCGCAACTGCAACTAATGCCACTTCTCCGCACCGCCATTCCGGTACCCCGCTCTTGGTACGGCGACTATAATCTATACTTATACGTTTATTCTGTAGGCACTGCCAGTGTCCGTTGCTCGGCACTGTGTCATTTGCTTCGCTTTGCTTTGCTTCGCCAGTGTCGCGAGAGGAAGAGCCCGCGCGTTGAAGTTCCGAGGCACGACGTGGTAGTTTTGATATCATATGAGGCTAAACTTACTCGCCAGGAAAGAAACTCGAATCACTATTATCTCACACATTATTTGTATAATACTTTTTTCATAATTACATTTTTATCTACGATAAAGCCTTACGTCGAGGGCCAAAAGGTCATTACAGCGATTCGAGTTTTCTTCCTGGCGAGTAAGTTCAGCCTCGTGTGATACGCGTAGAGTGGAGTGGGGCTAAAAGTGCCGGCGGTAAAAAATGTCATTCGACAGATTTTCTTAAATAAACCGTTATCTTTATTCGCAATCAGGATTCTTTAGCAGCTGTCACATACGAAAGACTATAGCCGCATATTTCTTAGTCGGAACTTATATTATAAATAAGCACGACTTAAGTCGTCGTCTCGACCAATAAATGACCTCCGATGCTGACTCAAGTCCATGCTTATTTATAAATAGCGACTATATGAATATTGGTCTATTTCTACGCAACGCAATTATCAAACAGTCGATTAATTTTTAAGACTAGCCGAATGGTTTTTTTTTAACTCTTTACCCTAGGACCGACTATTAATTCATCGCACGATCGATCTACCGCGTCCAATCGCTAAAATTTGATAGCGACGATGGCAGTTGTAAATTTGAAAATTCGTACACCGTAAACCGGTCGATCGACACTGTGCGACATCGAGCGATCGAGATCAATTCCCACGCGATAAGAGCGAGCAATGAGCGACGCCCTTTTTCGGACGAGCCATTCGTCGCTTTAACGGTCTTCGTGGCCGACGCCGCTCCTACGCGAAGGATACATAGTTCCACGTACCGGCGATACGCTATAATGTGAATAGTACTCCGCCGAGCGAGGCAGTTAACGCAGGGCGGAGGAAAAGAAGAATGCGCGTACGGGAGAATTCATGCGGGCCTCTTGTATCTCCCGAGGATCTTCTTCTCGTAACGCGCGCTTTCTCCATCTCTGTCGCTCGCGGCTTTTTTTTCTCGCGACGACCTCCGGCCGAGTTTCGCGAATTCAGTCGCAATGAACGACGGATAATTCTAATATGCTCGAAAGAATTTCCTCCTCGTCAAAATAAATTACTAGTTTACTTCGTTGTTTATATTTTCATATTTTTCATACTTTTCGTTGGACCCCTTCTTTGTAAGCTTTTCCGTTGTACGCTCTGAGGGAAGTCTCCCAGATGGAAAAGTTCTATATGGATTACATATGGTTTTTATATAAATCATATATGGACTATATATGGATTATAAAAAAATGTAAAAGATTCGAATAATCGAAATTCGAATTTTGTATAAACGATATATGAACTACACATGGAGTATACAAAAATTTAAAAGATTTAAACAATCCACACATATAGTCCGTATATGATTTATATAGAAATGATATAAAAATAATAGGATATAATAACAGGATATATAATATCCATGTAGGATGAAATACATATATGGATTATATATTACAAACCCATATAGAACTTTTCCACCTGGACTATCCCAGAGCGAATAAATTTGCTTCTTCGCCTTTTTCTTCTCGTTAAGAATGTTCAAACTTTGGATCATCGAATAAAATTAATTTTTTCGATTTTTTTATCGACCTCTAGTCGCGAAATCGCACCCCTGAAATGCATAGGTGCTTGCTCTGGGTAGCTCTACGGCGCGCCACGTGGAAATACGTATACGTAGGTACACCTGTCATTCTCCGGTCCAGTGTGTCCGACGGCCGCGTCCGCGCGCGCACGATCCCAGTCCCAACGTAGAAAGTCCCGGGCCCCGTAACGGCGCACGTGCCCGGGGTCTAACGGGCCCACCGGTCCCAGAGGGCGCGTGCCTCGCCACATTCCCCTCCACCACGCCTGGTATTCGCTGTAGATCGTATATGTACGCGTATAATCAACCGTCTGCCAACCTTTATTTCATTGTTCAACCTCGGTCAACTCCCTCAGTCTTTCTCTCTTCCTCTTCGTGTTCCCCGCGCGGTTCGTACACGCGATGTATACGGTATATCGCGCGAACACAAAAAGCACCGTCGTAAAAAGCCGCCGATTCTCTCCCACTCGAGAAAAATCGCCAACGGAGGCAACGGAGAGCGTGCAATTCGTACACCCCGCGCGCTACGCCGAAGCTTTTCTTCCGCCCAGCCGCGTCAAGTTTGCAGCGCCGACGGTGTCAATCAGGGAGTCATTATCGTTGCTCACGCTTTTTCAAATCCGCTACCTCTCGAGTTTTCGCTCGCGGTCAAGGTTCCGCGGGGTCTGTTCTCGTTTTTGGTTTTTGTATACCGTTCGACTTTTTTACCATATGTGGTCCCCTTGTATATATTTTATCATCCGCAATCCGCGATAAACGTGCTATTATATATGATTATGGCGAAAGAAATATTTAATTGGACCGAGCTGATGCATACCTACACTGAGGAAAAAAGTAGGTACTTGATAAAAATAGACGTATTTTTAATAGTCCTAAGAGCACATTTATTCGATTCGAATGAAAACCGATTTGGTCCAAATAATATTCAATTAAATCGATATTCATTCCAACCGAATAAATGTGCTCTTAGGACTATTCGAAGGCAAATTTTTTTCTCAGTGTATTAATGGGCATGTTCACGATTTTTTTTTGCTAATTCGTTAATACTTTTTGTGCTTATTAATAAGATGTGTTTTTTTTTCTGAGCACTAATTTCTTCTTTTTTTTTTAATGTTTTAAGTTTGACTTCGATTCAAACGAAATCCTTAGTGACGTCACTAAAGCCATTGGCAAGGGCCCAAACACGGGTTTGTGAATGATGGGGAATCTGTTGCCCGACTCTGATTGGTCAGTTAAAATGGCGGTGAAAGTGCGACGCTTTTAAACGAATGCCTTTTTTAACATCTCAAAAATAATGGAAAAACATATTTTAATGACCCATTTTTACCTACATCACTTTAATACCCTAATCTTCCGATTCATGCACTTTAAACAGTTGTACAAAAACTTGTGAACATGCCCATTATCAGATGGCCTATTTCGTCCGAACAGAAAAAAAAAAAGTGATAGTTAACGAATTATTTGATCGGCCTAACGAAATTTTTCTTTCGCCACAATCGAGTATACTACGTTTATTGACCATGAATAAACTATTCTCTCGGTGTACGTGTTACAGATACTTACTATACGCTTCTCTCGCAAGTGCTCACCATATAGGAAGCTACGCGACGTGCCATCGCGTATCGATCGACCCGAATACATTCCGATATGCACATACCACGCACCACACGTACGTCGCCGCCGTCGTGCCTCGTACGCTTCGTACAGACAGTGCGCGCGCGCGCGATCGGACCTACATAACTTTTTGCGGGCGAGACACGCGATATAGACGCGTGCCGCTGACAAAAGCCTCGGCGTAATAACGTCGTCGCGCTATCGACGCGCGGAGTCGACGTCGAGAACGCGGACTTTCGCAAAAATCGATCGATCTCCGAAGATCGAACGGTGATCTCGGGCGGACTCGTAATCGCGGAACAGTCGTAACGAGTTTTTATCGGCGTCGCGCGCCTCGGAGATACCGGCGCGGTTCTTTGGCGGCTGAAGTACTGACCCACATTTCGCCCGCGCGCGGAGGGAGCGGCGCGGCACCTAGTCGCGTCGTTACGCGCGAGCGGGACCCTTTTTGGGGACCGTTAAAGGCGCCGCAGCGCGTGCGATTACACGGTGGCCGTATTGTCGGGTGTGGCACGCGTGTCTCGAATGCGTCTACCGGGAGGGAGAAAGAGAGAAAGAGAGAGGGAAGACTCCGCGTACTGGAGCCCTATAAGTGTATTCGTTCGAAAGAGAATGCGTTCCCTCTTGCTTTTGTCTTCGATACTCGCGACGCGAATGGCAATGCGAACCGTTCCCTCGCGATCGATCGAGAGTGCAGAGTGAAAATAATCATTTCCATCGACACTGGCGAGCTTCGGTTCGTTTGTATACTTTCTTCGAAGGAGGTACAGCCGAGAAATTTCGATTTCGACGTCCTCCTGCTATAATGCATAATCCTCGCGCTTCCCAGAACTAAACATTTGGTTTAGGATAACCAGATATTTGGCTCAACTGACCAGTATTTTGGTTGGAATAACTAAACACGTCAAACTGGATGTGTTTCGTCATTTTAACGCAATTATTTTTCTCAGTATATGATTCGTTACGACGTTCGTATAAACGTTTGTTTTGTCATATCAATTTGAAAAATTGCTATTCTTAAATAAATTGTTAAAGAATTAATGTGCGATTTAAATAACTCGCTGTATTTACTGTAACAACATATCTACGAAAAGTTGTGCTTATTGTGACTCATTGAGCGCCCAACCTTGATGCATCTGATGATCCAATAGTACCTAGAGTTGTACAATTTACGTCTATCCGGGTTTCCATCGCGTGGCGTTCAATTTGTCCGGCTGCAGTGCGGCGCGAAATCGGGCGATACGATTCTTCGACGGCGTTCGCGTGCGACGAATCAACGGCGAACGACCGACGAGCCCGAAATCTTCGCGAATCGTGACGACGGGATCGAAGGTGACGCGGAACGAAGAAAGCGCGCGCCGATGCATAGAGACAACGGAAGCCGGGAGCAATGCTAATCGGAAGGGGGCACTCGAACTACACGCATATTTCGGTGTACCGTTAGGATCGTACTCGGCATAATGCATATCGGTACCGTTGCGTATATAGGTATGGATATCTTCCCTCTCTGTCTCGAATCTATACTATACCCGCGCTAGTTCGTTAGCGGCGCGGTAGGGCGATCGCTACGAGAAAAAGGCCGCGGCGCTTTTTATCGCATAATTCGTTTAATTCTTTTCGTGCGCGATCGCGCGCTTCTTTCGGAATCGACGAGTTTGGCCCGGTATTCGGATCTGGTCCAGTTACATAACAAATCCGGTATAATATGCATGTATAGGTATAATTGCGAATCGTCTCCTGTATGTGCGCACACCGAGAAAACAATTTATTTGTAGTTAATAAATGAAATATTCGTCAACTATTATAATATTTATTTCGCACAATTAGATCCTTTGAGTCAACTGATTGAACAAAATAAACATTTTAATGAAATAACATGTTTTCTTGACCTAAAGAAATATTTATTTCGTCGTATTTAAAATTATATTTATTAACTATTGAATAAACTGTCTTCTCGATTATCCGTACCTTCGAACGAATATTTATTTATATCGATACACGCGCCCACCAATGAAACAAATCGACCGGAACTAAAAAAAAGCATGTAGGTATCTTTTTATCATCATTATAGAACATCGTAACTCGTTGCTATGTAAGGAAAATTCGTAAGGACCGGTTTATTCACCTCCTGTTAAATTTATCTGAAAGGTAATTTCTATGGAAACAATTGTCAGTACAATTGTATCCAAGGTAATTATCTGCTGGGTAAATTTAACTGAAGGTGAATAAACCGGCCCTAAGTCGCATCGATATCAACAAGGACTCACGATGTTTCCTTGCACAGCAGTGAGTTACAACGTTTCTCAGTGACAGTGAAAAGACACGTGCTTTTCTCTGATACCGGTCAAAATGTACACGCAATCGATCTTCGTCTCGCGATCGACTAAATATTTATCTAACGCGCTATTAAAAAAGAATTAAGGTATATCGAGTCCGAGACATTCGTTTCTCGGTAGATCAATTTGCATAGCGTGGGCGCACGCGCGCGCCTAAGCCTGGCGCCTCCTAAAAAAGGCGTCGCCCGTGGAGCAGCGCGCGATGTACAATGAGCTCCTCGCGTCGAGCCGCGCGATCGAGTGTACCTACACTGAGAAAAATAACTTGGTCGATCAAGCCAAAATCCTGGAGATGATGACCAGACCGGTTGGTGAAATATCGATCCTCCATCTGTGTTCGGTTTGATTGAACAATTTTTGATTATAGTAATTAAACGTTTGTTGCAATAACTAAACGTTTGTTTGGAATAATGAAATATTTGGTTTAATCGACCGGTATTTGGTTAGAATAGCTAAATATTTGGTTCGATTGACCAGCACTTCGATTAGAATAACTAAACGCGCTTAATTCGATGCGTTTTGTCATTTTAACCTACTTATTTTTCTCAGTGTACGAAGTAGGGTGCAGCGCGCGAAGCAGAGACGAGTGAAATTCGAAATCGACCGGTAACTTCTACTCGTAGCCGGTCCCGTTAAATAATAACTCGCGTCGGGGGCGCGCTCGCGCGTAATAATCGCGTTCGCCACGTCCCTCCGCCGCGGATACCGCGCCACCTCTCTCGGTCGCGCTTCGATATCCACACACCGACGTGGCGTGGGTGTGAGCCACTCGGCGACTCCTCTAAAAAAGGCCGCGGGACGCCGCCGCGCAATAATAAGGAGGTCCGGAACCTTAAGCGAGCGAAGTAGGTGGAAAGACGAGTGAAATTCCGATAGGCGACCCCGGCGCGCTAATGAGGCTAACCTCGATGCATGTGTAGGTATACGTGTGGAGGAGAGGCACGCCTGGATGCCTCCGGGCGCCGGATATGGCGCAGCGAACGCGCGCGATTATTCGCCCGACGCGCGTTAATCCGAAAATTTGTCACGGTCGGGGGAATGCGCGCGAGCGACGAGTGGAGTCTGCAGCGTCGAAAGAGACGTCGTCATCTTCCTCGGTTATTTCCCGTAACGGTATATCCCGTCGCCGACATCGGGTCGTCGCGTCGGCGGGTGTTGCGCGGACCTCTTCGCGAGTGCGGGGCTGTACGCGGGGGGCTTTATCGAAAAAAGAAGCGGTGGAGGAGGGGAGGGGGAGAACACGACTTTTTCCGACGTCGCCGAAGAAAAGGAGTCAATCTGGCCCGCGAGGAAAGCATCGCTTTTTCGGAAGTGTCACGCGTGCGCCTCTCTTTCTCGGAACGGTCGAGAGGTACCTACACCGAGAAGGCAGTTTATTTGTAGTCGATGAATGTCAGTTTGAACATGGCGAAATAAACATTTTATCGGACCGAGTAAATATTCGTTGACCATTACGATATTTATTTGGCACGATGCAATCTTCCGAGGCAACCGTTTGAATGAAATAAACATTTTAATGATTAATTTATATTTTCTTGGACTAACGACATATTTATTTCGCCGTATTTGAAATTACATTTGTTAACTGTTAATAAACTGTTTTCTCGGTCTCGGTTAGAGAGAAGAGTCCTGAGGAGCACGGGAGAAAAACGGGAATTTTTACTGCTTCATCCGTCAGCACTGAGACTTGTGCTCATTTTCAAGAATTTTTACAGAGGAAACTGTACTATGTACCGCTGACAGCAGCAAATAAAAATGTCTCCTCTCTGTACAAATTCTTGAGAACGGGCCCGAGTCTCGGTGCTACTGGATGGAGCGGTAAAAATTGCCGTTTTTTTTTTCCGTAAGGAGGAAGATCAGCGAGAGCCCTTTTCCCTTGACATTTCCGACGATGGAGAAACGCATTGAGCTGATCGAAACAACGTCTCTATCGCGTTATTTCCCTTATAACAGTACTCCCCGACGGGCGACGCGCGGTCATGTTCGACTGAAAACGAGTCACGCACTATTTGGCCCGCGCGAGGAACGAAACTGGAGCGCCGTCGCATGTCGAGGAGGAGACCGGTCTTTCCTGCAGCGCTCCGTCCCGAGAAACGCGTTGGCGAGAGAGAAAGAGAGAGAAGGAGAGATTCTGGTATCGGTAGCATGCGTTGTCGGTCGACCCTGCGCGCCGCGTATAGCTATCGCGAGTAAAAGCGATGGACGATGGAAACAAATTCAAGTCCGCTCCTACGTCGACTCTTATCAGACGTCCATTCCCATTCGAAGAGGAATCGAAGCCTCGCGATAACTTAAACCCATCGTCGGACGATTTATCGCGTCGAGAGGTGTATTAGAAAGAGAGAGAAAAAAGGAGCATTTATTAAATTGCCCTGAGACTAAGTCCCGTAAGAGCAAGACTACACAGATGTGTATAAAAGTCACGAATTAATCGAACATAGAAAAAAAAATAGTACTCTCTTAATTTAAATCAGTGAAAAGTCATTGAAAGCCAGTGAACAGAAGGTTACTGAAATTACAGTAATCTTATATTCACTGGATTTCTGTGCCTGTACACTGATACTCAGTTATTTTTACTGATTCGGATTAAGGGAGTAGGCATAATATAAATTGAATAAACAGAGAAAGAGAGAAAGAGAGAGTCGCTGACCTATATTATTACTCTTTAAGCGAGTAGCGCCTTCCTCGGCCGTTGCGCGCCTTTATCGTAAGGAGCTAGCCGCCGCATCGTTAATCGCATCGCGCGCCGGGTCGAGCGAGACACGGGTCAATTGACCGAACGAGATTGAATTTGCGGAGAGGTCGCACCGCGAACGCCGCGGGTGGCGAAGGGGTTTGGGAAATTTAATCCGACGATTTACAGTTCGACAAAAAAAAATGCAAACCCTCGAAAAATTCGAACACCTTCGGGATCGCATATTTTTTCGTTCCGCTTCACACGAGCGATCGTACAGCTATAGGCGTACGATTCGTTATTCCAAAACCCGCTGACGGCGTTGTGGCGCCTCGAAGCGCGCGACACGCTTTTAACGCGCAGTGCAAAACCGGGTAGAAAGTGTACACACCGCGCGCGAGGCGAAGCTTCTTTTCGAAGACCGCAAATGGAATATAAACATCGATTACGAGTCTGCGGCTATGCAGCGAGGCAGTGGCGCGGCTCAGCTCTCCGCCACGGGAAATGTGAATGCGAAAGCGCCGCGTCGAATAACGCGCGTGCCTCCGGGCTCGCTCGGGGAGACAGCGCGCGAGACGTTTAATGAATTTTAGAGACTATACACTTCCGCGCGCGCCGTCGACGCGACTCGCGCATATCGATTCCGCGGAGACAACGCGGTGCCTCTTCCCGCGTCGAATTTCCCGCTGCCTCTGCTCGCGCGACCTGGCCGCTAATGGTGAAATCGTCGCGCTTACAGACGCGCGTCGAGAATGGTAATCATCCCCCCACGAGTCAACGAAGAAACGACTAATTTCACTCGCTCGAATCGACGTTTCGATCGCACGCGTTATTACTCGGGCTTCGTCGAAATTCGAACGTCGCACAATGGGAAAAGTAACTTGGTTAAAATGACAAAACTCATCTGGTTAAACGAGTCTAGTTATTCTAACTAAAATACTGGTTGGTTGAACCAAATACTTAATCATTCTAACGAAATGTTTATGCGGAAAAAAATAAATTGTAACATCAACAGTTTGTGGTAAAATGCGGGACAAAACCAATTTATTGTTACGATAACTGCAATTTTAGTAAAAATTATAGCAAATCCTTGCAACTTCTACAAGTTTTAATATAATTTTTACTAAAATTGTACTTATCGTAACAAGAAATTGGCCTTGTCCCGAAATATACCACACGTTTTTTTTCCGTGTAGTTATTCCAACCAAACGTTCAATTATTCCAACGAAAAATTGGTCGATCAAACCGAACAGATGGAGAGAGGATCCATATTTCACCAAACGGTTTGGTCATGGTCTCCAGGATTGTGGTTTCATCGACCAAGTTATTTTTCTCGGTGCACATGCAAATCGTGTAAGGGTAAACGAATTACGATGCAGCCGGTGCATCGGACATCGTATCGACGGTCCATCCCCTCTGCTAATCCGACGAAAAGGAACACGCTTCGCGCGTGGATCGTAAAATATGTACTCTCTCTCTCTCTCTCTCTCTATTACCCGTAATACCGCATATATCGCGGCGGATCTACGCCGTCGTTCCGTCGCGGTTGCTGCAGACTGCCTGGCGCACTTCGCGCTGCAGCTGCGCGGAGATTGCGAACGTCCGCGACGAAGGATTCCCATCGCCGCTTGAGACGGTAATGATTCAAGGGAGACGCGCTAACGATTCGAAGAGTGAATGGGATGGTCGAGCGAGTTACCGTGGCCACGTCGATAACCAGTACCTGATGTACCTATAATATATACGCACGCGAGGCTCTCTACGCGATTCCAGGCTAATCGATCCGGCCGGTACGCGGGAACGACGGCGGCGAGTTACTGGAGCAGAAATGATCGCGTCTTCGGCGGCTTTTCGAGAAGCGCCGCCGCGCGCGTTGGAAAGTAAACGGTCGCGAGGCGCGCAGGAAAAAGCGATCGGGGACCGGGATCCCGTTGGAAAAGCGAGTCGCTCGAGACGAGTCGAGCACGTTTTTTGCGAATTCTTTCGGAATATCTATTTACGCAATTTTCGAAATTATCCCCGGCCACTTTTCCCTAGTGTATTTCTGATAACGCACATTGAGAAAGATAATTCGATCGATTTAACTAAAATCCTGGAGATAACGACCAAACAGTTTGATAAAATATGGATTCTCCATCTGTTTGATTGAATTGATCAATTTTTGGTTAGAATAACTAAACGTTTGGTTGGAATAAATCAATATTTGGTCCAACTGACAAGTATATTTTGGTTAGAAAATAACTAAACGCGTTTAGCCGAATGCGTTTTGTCAGTTTAACGTACATGGAAAAAAGTAATCTTCATTTTTAACAACATTTCACCGTTGTGGACTTATATCATGCGAGGCTAAACTTACTCGCCAGGAAAGAAACTTCGATCACTATTATCTCACAACCTATGAGCTTTTTGGCTGATATCTGTATAATACTTTTTTCAAGATTACGTTTCAATCTACCATAAAGTCTTATATCGATATAAGCCAAAAGTTCACAGATAATGAGATAATAGAGCGATCGAAGTTTCTTTCCTGGCGAGTAAGTCAACCCTCGCATGGTATGTATCACGTCTGGTGTAACTCAATCTTAATTCCATTGTTATCTAACGCCAAAGGTGGTCTATATAGGTCCACACCGCAGAATTGTTTACCGCCTAATTATTTTTCTCGGTGCGCGTATACGCTTCAGAGTCGACTTCCAACCGTAGTCCAAATAAAAAGCCTCCTTTCAACGAGAAAGACAATCGCGAACGACGCGTACGCTTAATTGCCGCGTGAATTCGAGAGGTGTCGAGAGCGGCTATTCGCTGCACACACCACGGTCGGCTACCGGTGGCCGAGGCGAGTATAATTCAGTGGCGTTTAGCCGTAATTAGTAACGTTTAGCGTCGAAAGTGGCCGTGTGAATTTTCAAAGGACCGCTCTCGCTGAAGCCGTATACACGGATACATATATATAGAGGACTCCGAGAGGAGCGATACCGACGATCGTTATTTCGGGACGCGGAACACCGGTCGCCGGCGCGCGAGAGTCACGCGGTAAATCGTTAAGCCTCGCTCGCCGGCCGTCGCGCGACGTACGTTAAGTTATCACGTACCGGGGTCAGGGGTGTCGTCGTCGTTGTCGCCCCCCTCCCGCCTCTTCCTCCCCGGAGTTGGCTCTGTTTTACGCGAAACACCGTTACTCGCGCTCCGTATGACACAGTGGCACGGTTAAGCGTCCAACCTCGGCTAGGTCGCGATATTTCTACGCCCCGCGGTACACTATAAGCGCGTGATTGTAAACGCAGACGCGCGGCGCGGTGGTCGTTCGAGAGTTTCGTCGCGCTGATATCTTTTCACTTCGGCGGAGGACCGAGGATTTTGCGGATGCAAATGGCCCTCCCTCGCGCGTCCTCGATTCGTCGCGCTCGACTCGCGGTCCTTTCGGCGATTTCGCAGGTCGTCGCGCGGCGCCGTCCGCGCGGTGGCAAGGAAAATTAAGCGGGTCGAGCGCGCGGAGCGGAACGAATTATTTACGACCGTTCGCGAGGGGGCAGGGACCGCGACAAGTGGCCGAGGCGAATGCGGCGGAAGAGGACGCGAGGAGGAAATGAAAGAGAGAGGTGGAGAAAGAGAGGAATTCCAGTACACTGAGAAACAAATTTACTTGATCGAAATAAACGTGCTTTTGGATAGTCCTGAGGGCACATTTTTATTCGATTCGAATGAATACAAATTTGATCGAAACAATATTCGATTAAATCAATCATTTTTATATACGTCCAATCGATTTTTATTCTAATCGAATAAATGTGCTCTTAAGACTGTAAAAAAAAAGTTTATTTCTATCGCGTCAATTCTTCTCTCTGTGTACCGGAGTTGAAATTGTTGACCTCTTTAGGTTTGCAGAAGGTCGATTTTTCATTGTATCGAAAACATACATGGAGAAAATTGAACAGTAACGATTACTGTGCAAGAATAGTAAGTAGGTGACAGCTTCGACGATATTGTATTGAATAATCTGCAGAGAATAGTAATGATTAGCATTCAAATAGTGTTGATTACTATTCTGTAGATTATTCGACACAATATTGTCGAAACTGCTCAACCTACTTACCTACTATTCTGAGATAATAATCATTGTTATTCTATTTTCTCAGTGTAAGTATTGGAAATTTAGTCCGTTAGTGAAAATTTCATCAACTTTAGGCACAAAAGAGGAACTTATAAGCTGAGCAGGTTAATGAAAGGCTGAATGGAGTATTAAAAGCATCAAAGTATACACTGAGAAAAACAATCTACTTGATCAAAATAAACATGCTTTTGGATAATCCTGAGAGCACATAATATTCAATTAAATCGATAGTATTTATATTCGTCCAATCGATATTCATTCTAATCCAGTAAATGTGTTCTCAAAACTATTAAAAAATACGTTAACTTCGATCAAGTCAATTTTTTTCTCAGTGGAGGGATAAAATTTCGACACGGATACAATTTGGCCCGTTTAATTGTATCGAGAATTATTCCGGCATTTCGAATCCGCCCTCTCACTCTCTCACTTTATTCGCGAATAAAAAATAATTGATAAATAAATAATACAAATAATAATAAATCATTAATAATCCGACGCGCCGGACGAGCTCAGAACTCGCGATCGGCGAGGCCTCTCGGCTTGTTTTTGATTTTCGCCGCCAAGCAGTGGCTTACCAAACATTCATGCGATCGCCTTTCTCGCGCGGCGCCGAATGCACCGCGCGCGTTCGAGGCGCTTGCAAAGTCGCGCGTGCGCCGCGCGCATAACTTGCCGCCGCGGTGGTCGTGTCTCCATATCGGCGGTGAGTTTCACCGACTTGTCGCCGGGCGAAATCGTTCGGAAGTTATGCGCGATGATTAACGGTTTCGCGCGCGCGTTCCAAATTACCGCCGAGGTCGAATCGAAGGTTATCGATAGGCGAAAACTGCGAATATACCTTTCCACGATTTTCGTACGCCCTAAAATGACGCAATGTGTGGTCAGGAAAATGTAAAAAGTCTGTAACTACTCGAATCGCAAAAAATACGACCGAGCACGCTGCACTTTCTCGTTGGCCCCCGGTTTATATCGGCAACCGCACCGATCGGGGGCCACACAACTCGCGTTCTCAACCGAGCAAAAAGATCGGCACGGCGATTGCCAAGTGGCAAAGGACCCGGGCAGCTTGACCCCGCGCCGTAAATTGCTCGCGCGGGTCGATTTGCATGAAAAACGATCGAGAAACGAGCGCCCGACGCTCTCGCCGCTCGACGATGTTCGTAATATCCCGCGTAATAGTCGACCGTATCACGTGCGGTCGCCGTCGTCGTCGGCGAAGAGAAAGAAACGCGATGAGATGGGAATCGAGTCATTTTCTTCCCGCTGCACGTACGGCGAGCGCGCGCGTATGATGGCCGAAGATCCAGAGGGATGAGAAGAAGCCGCATCAAGCTTACGGTACCACGAAGTGCAGTTGCGCAACGACAAAAGGGAGTTGCAACTCTGCAGGCGCGCGCAATGCGGTTACTCCGCGCGCATTGTCCGATAAATTGGCATTTGTGTGCGTCCGGGGAGATTGAGAGTCGTGCGCGCGCTCGCGACGCGTTGGAGTCGTGGCGACTGTACCGATAGAGATCGGCCGCGAGGAGGTATATGAAATTCGACACACACGTCGAGTGAATTTCATTTTCATCCGCGTCATTCGGAGAGAAGCGCGGGCGCGCGTATTATGGCTATGTATTATATATTCGTCGATCGATCACGCGCGAGAATGACGCGACTCCATCGAGGCGTAATTCGATCGTTAGATATTATAATTCGCGCTCTCCGATGCCGTAACGAGATGAATCGTATAGATATATTTCGTTCGAACGAACTCGTTGTGTGATGGACGATAAAAAAAATGTTCAGACGATGCAGCGATATATTTCTGGCCTCGTCCGTTAAATATTTCTATCGACCACACGTATAAACTGAGAGATAAGGGTCTTGTTGAGTACGAACCTGGTAGAAATAGTATCTTATGTCATTAGCCGGAAATCTGAGGTTTTTTCAGACTTTGTTTAATTAGGTCGTATTAGGTCGTAGGGAGGCATGGTGAGGGGACGAGGCTCGCCTTCGCCAGCCTAAAAACACCAGTTTTAGAAATCCGAGGATTTCAGCCGAATGACATAATAGATACCTATACTATTTTTTCTCGCGAATGCCCATTTCTCAAAACAAAACAAACGGAAGTAAACACGGCTCATTTCACGTTGCGTTTATCAGTTTGGAAAAAGGACACACTTCGGACTCAGCAATCTTTTGACAGCCTGCGGACTTCCGGTCGGTGTCACGCGGGAAAAACGCCATCTTACGGTCTAAAAATAGGCTGAAAAAGACCTCGAAATGGGCATGTGAGCGAGGAAAAATTTATTTGAAACGAACAGGAATTTATTCGCATCGACCAAAAGTACGTTTGAATTGGATTGATGTTTCGCATATCTTTTTAATCGAGTCAGAACCTAATAGGATAACCCTCAAATACAAATAGACTGATACCTACGTGAATACATTCTTATTCGTCTCTGATAAATTTTTCTATTATATATAGGTTCATATTCAACTAGACCTTTCTCCTGGGTGTGGGTGATCGGAGTGGCGTACAAAAATACTCGTATTTTTCATTCGAGGAACGAAACTTCGCCTCCTTCGCGGACGGTCTCGCTCTCCCGCCCGGTCGAGGACGCGAACCGCGCAATCGCGGATGAAATTTATGCGACGACGCGAGGGACCGCGCGCGCGCGCGGAGGGGTAAAAACTTTCCACGTCGCGAGTCACCTTGCCGACTCGAGGACCCGCCGGCGACGATAAACGGTTGCACTTCGGGATTGACCCGAATAACGAGTCTAAGAATAAATAGCGCGCGCGCATCACGACGGGAACGACGGTGTGAGGCGTCGGTTTTCCCTCGTTGCGGGCAGTCGTCGCATATTTTTGGATCAAGCGCGAGTTGAGCGTCGACAGGTGGGATGTGCGCTCGAGTGCATCGACTCCCCCGCACACATTGAAGGGGACGATTAATTCGAATCGTTGGAATCGGATAAAGAAACGTGTTCCGTCTTCCGAGAAATCATATTCTATAATACATTGAGAAACAATGGATACCGATAAAATTATTATTCAATTCTGGATCTCTGACACAAGAATTTATATCCTTTTGCTGCGAAACAAACGTTTCTTTCAAAAATCTTAGATTCTAAACGTTGCGATGCAATTATTCTCAGTGCCTTGCTATACATTCTTTTACCACAACAAGCATAATTTTTCTTTAACCCTTTCTGCAGAACAAATTACCGCGTCAAAGCTGCCATAATGTTTTAATCTCTTATATAGTTTTACTATAATTTTTACTAAAATTGTAGTTATCAAAACAAGAAATCGGCCGAAATATTTCACACAAAATTTGTTTTCCGTGCAATGGTCCATTTTTGTCGGTATAATTTCACGAAAGAACAATTTTTTCTCGAAATGCATTTCCGATATGCATCGCGTCCAAGCCGCACATCTCGACCGTGCGAGTCTTCCCGCGGTGCGCATCTGATCCGGAAATCGCGCGCGTCGCGAACGCACGCGGAAGCTTTACAACACGTGTGAACGTTCCGTCGTTCGTCCCATTGTGCAATGTTTACATGCACCGCGCGCACCTCGCGTCGCCACGGCTCGTTTAGGGATTGATTAAATTAGTGTCGCTCTCGCGCGCGCGCCTAGTACGCGAAGCAAGGCGTGCAGCGTGCGTGCAAGCGCGGCGCACGACGACGCACCTGTAACGGCGAACGCGGACGGGAGTGTCATTGCCCCGTGGCGTCTATGCGCGGTACAGGAATAGCAAGCTCCGGCTTCGGGTTCGCGCTCTCCGTCTCTATTCCCCGGCGGTTGGGCTCTGGTCGGGTTAAGCTAGGTTAGGCTACGCCTTAGGTACCGTCGTTTCCTTCGATCCACGTCGCGGTTTTTCGCGCGGAGCCTCGGCGCGAGGCGGTGTCGCGAGGAGCGCGACGGAGGCTCGAAAAGCGCTTTCTCCGGAAATCGAGTCGGGATGTTAACGTCGGCGGCGCGAAATCTGGGAAATAAGGCTTTCGAAACGATGAGAGGTAATGAAGAACGCGTACTGAGAAAAATAAGTTGGTCAAATCTAACCAAAATCCTGGAAACGATGACCCAATCGTACACTGGGAGAAATAATTGATAGTGTCAAAAAAAATGTCTCTTGAATCAAGAATGATCTTACAAATTTTTAAGAATACCGATTCTTGATGAAAGAATATATATTCTTGATTTAAGAATACAGAGTCGTGGGAACGAGGTCTTTCTGCGCAAAAAAAACAATTAGGTACTCGAACCTGTCAAATATTTTTTCGCACGAAGAAAACTGTATATGGCTTGATTCTAAAATTATGTCATGTATTTGATCGAAGAAAACATCATTCTGGCACCAGCAATTATTTCTCTAAGTGTATAGTGAAATATGGACCCTCTCTTCATCTATTTGATTAAACACTCAGAAAAAAATGTAGTAAATTTGACTAAATTAGCGGTCAAAGGCGGGGGAACGCAGATCTAGATGATTAAATTGATAATTTGCTAAAATTGGCTTAACTTGTTTTCAGCGAACAGTTTTATTATATAACAAAATTATTTAATTCAAATAACTAAATCGGAGTTCCCCCCCGCCAGTAACCGCCAATTTAGTCAAATTAATTTTTTTTTCTCTGTCAACCAACCACTTTTTAATTAGAATATATTTGGTTAGAATAACTAAATATTTGACTTAATCGATTAGTATTTTGATTGGAATAACTAAACGCGTTTAACCAAATGCGTTTTGTCATTTCGACCTGATTATTTTTCTCAATGCACATAATACGAATGAAGCCAGACCGAATCGCGTCTCGCGGACGTACATCTATATGTATGCAATTTACTACGGAGTCACTCTCGCGTCCGTAAATAGGTATACGCGCGCGGAGATAAGATAACGATAACCGCGAGCGACAATCGCGCGCCGCCATACGGTGTAATCGGCCCGTACAATTTACGCTGACATAATAAAGGTTTCGCTCCTTATCTTATCCGCGGCTATAATATCGGGCGTAATCTACTCGCGTCGCGGCGTCGGTGTTTACGCGCGCGGCGGCGCCTGATAGAGGGCAACCAAGAGACCTATTACTACGAAATATAAAACTTATGAACTCTGTGCATTCGTCTACCGTATAACAGCACTTACGTCGAGCGATTCTGTCGAAACGATACGAATCTTACAACCGCGCGCGCAATTCTGCGATTACCGATATTCGAAATCTCCCCAGATAGACAAATGTACGTAAATTGTACAGCAGCTTTAGATAGGATCAGCTCATCATGATGAGCAGATGCATCAAGGCTGGGCGCTTTATCAGTCGTCATTAAGCAAGCACGCGTTTATGGTATTAAATGATTTCAAAATAATACAAATAAAATGCTGAACATTTATTCAATATATGCACAATTTTTCGTAAACATGTCGCTACAATAAATACAGCGATTGACTTATAAAAGTGTCGCAGGAGAAAAAGATCGAAGTGCAATAATATAAGAAGTAAATTATAAGTGGAGTAATGTACACCAAAAACGTTTTGCAATGTAAAGTATGAACGGAAATAAACTGTTCTATTCTACAGTGATTGATTTGAATCACATTATAATGTAAATTAAAACTTATTTAAGAATAGTTATTTTTTCAAATTCATACGGCAAAACAAACGTAAACTTCGGAACAATCAATTATCGTATTTTGTGTGAACCAGTGACGATCATACAAGTCTATCTGGATCGCATCCCGGTCGATCGGGGAAGCGATCCTCCGCGACGCGCCAGAGCAATCCAGGAAAATCGGATCGGCTGCGCCCGCACGCGCGTTCGCTCGTCCGCGCGCGTCTCGATATTACAGTGATCCGCGCTACCGCGCGAGCGCGAACGATCCGCGCGGCGGCGATCTTTCCGATCTCCTCGGCGATCCGCAAGCGGGATTGCGACGAGGTCGTTCCCGTTGGCAGTCCTGCGGGCCGCGCGGGCGCAAGAAAGAGAGAGAGAGAGAGAGAGAGAGAGAGTTACCGAGATGCAAAGATGGGATAACCATAGGCCTGGCAGCTGCGAACAGCCGAGTGACATGCTTCCACCCGTTTCAGATTGCAGCGCACCGCCGCATCGCTCCGGGGATTATAATCACAGGCCGGACCGCGTGCGCGCGCTCCGTGTTTGCGGCTCTTGTAGGATCGCGCGGCGAGGGATACTGTGCGGGATCCAGGGAAATGCCGCGTTTCCAGGATCGCGCGTCGGGATCTGGATCGGGGACGAAGAACGTTCGAGAGAATTTCGAACAGTTTTGCCGCGGGGAAGCAACTCAGGCAGAAAATTTCTATGTATTTTCTATATAATCCATATATGGTTTTGGTCATACATGGATTATATATGATTTCCATATTAATCATATGAGGATTATATATGGATTAAGTATACAAACATTCAAAAATCGATACACAGTCCTTATATGGTTAATATATGATAGAAATCATATATAATCCATATATAGGCAAAATCACATACACGGGAAAAAATTAATTGTAACATCTACAAAGTTTCTGGTAAAATGCGAGGCAAGGCCAATTTATTGTTACGAAAACTGTAATTTTAGTAAAAATTACAGCAAACGCTTGCAACTTCCACAAGTTTTACTATAATTTTGACCCAAATTGTAGTTATCATAACAAGAAATTGACCTTGTCCCGAAATTTAGCACAAATTTTTTCTCCGTGTAGGGATTATGTACAAAATATATACATATACTTCTTCCACCTGGGGAGTCGCGTCGATCACTGAAAACTATTTCATTCCTGCAGAAAGATCTTCAGATTAATTTGCAACGATTTGATTTTTTGTGCAACGATAATTCGATGGAGAAAATAAATACGAATAAGAGGATGGGGGGGGGGGGGAATTAGGTATGTATATATCTCTTAGAGACTGTAGGTATTAACGCAAATTTATGAGAACCATTATATCGCACACCGTAAATCTCGCGATTCGTTCGTATGGTTTAATTTTAATCGATCGAATCAATCTTTATTACCCGTCAAATCGTCCAGAGCCTCCGCGAGGATATGTACCGCGCGCAACCTGTGCACCGCCACCGTCCGGCTACCGCCGCGCCGCGAGTCCACGCATACATACATGCGCGGTGTATATCCGTACAAAAAAATGTACAGTTCGGCCCGTTCGCCGTCTCTCCTTTAGACCTTTTTCACGACGAGCGCGACTCTCGCACCGCGCGCTAGTCGTATTTTTAGCTGCTGGAGCGGAGATTCTATTTTCGGACCTCCGCCTTCAACTGTTTCGGGTCTCGAATTTACAGGGGGGAGGGGGGTTTCTCTGTGCTGGCAGCTGACGACGAAATATTCGGAGGGGTCCTTATTGTCGATTCCGGCGAAAAAAGCGCAAAAATTAACGAATATCCGCGCTTCGCGCGAAGAGAGCGCTACAGCATCCGAGAGCGGTCCAAACGGGCCCGCCTACAGTGCGACCGGCAAAGCGAACTGAGAACGGGCTGCGCGCTACCGTCATTTCTAATAAGGTAGCATACCTACCCGCCACTCGGACAAATCGGAGGCTCTCCGCGTGGGCGCAGCGAATGGACGCTAGTCGGACTTTCGTTTTCTTTCAGATGCGTCCGATCGTATACGCACTCGTCATCCCGATAATTTTCCTCACTAACTTTTCTTGCTAGCGATTCGAAAAATTTTGAACAAAATTATTTACCCCGTATTTTTTCATATATCATTTTCAGCGTTATCAAAGGTGAAAAACGATATCTTGAAATGCAGCTACGTCATCGTCTTATAAGACTTTCTATTGCACTCGTTAATAACTTGACATAAGTGCGTCTCTCTGAACTTTCGATGACGTCACAATCTTGCAGAGCAACGCATTTTATAAAACTTTACGGATAATTATTTTTTCCGACATTTTATTTTTCGTATGATCTTGAATATGTATAGGTACAGATTATAAATCGAATTGACCCTTCGCTGCTCACATGACCTCCGCAGCCTCCTTTTTTTGTATGCCACGCCTAGAGTTTTTTTTTCGAAGTTGGCACTTTCAGAAGGTACCTTTCGAGAACATTTCATTAAAGATTTTGGCACCAAAAGCGCAAGACAAAACAAATTTGTTTATCCGACAGAACGCTGCAAAGTGTTAAAAAGTGATTTTTAACAATCTGTAATTAACTTAATATTTAATATTTTTCTATAAAACTTGTTCCAATTTGTTAATTTGTCCTTCGTTAATAAAACGAAGAGTATGACAGCTATACTCAGTCTATTATTTATACTATTTTTTTAATAAAAATCGGCAGGGAGATCTGAGCGTCTGAAAACCGAGACCTCATGTACCGAGACTTCGAGTTTTATTTTCAATTAGAAAATTACGAAATTTATTTTTTTTTAATATTGAGATCATTAGGCAATATCTCAAGCTTTAAAATTAAAAAAAGTATTAAAAAAGTTCAATTGTTCACTAAGAAAACGTTAATGTTTAACTGGGGTGTAGGGTACACCCCAGGTGAGCTCTTATGTTCCAAAAACCCACGTGAGTAACTAAGGGTTAAAAAATACAAATAATTTGTTTATGCAAATAGGTACCGAATTAACGCGGCAATAATCGTCGCGAAAAGAGACGACTCGATCGATCGCGCGTAGACTCGTATCGCGGTTATAATCAGCGATCGCGTACCGATAACATTTTATCGTCGCACCGCGGCACGCCTCGTCACTTGACGTGAGTGCTGAATGGAACGTTCTCGCGCGCGAGTCGACAATCGTTTTCCCTGCTTATCAGTCGTATACGCGAACGAGGAAATAAAATGTTCGCCATTATAAACAATCGTTATCTGCAAGCCAATACCGGCTGGCCTCTAATCCGATCACCGCGCGCTATCCGCGATAACGAATCTTACTCCGTGTTGAATATAAAATGGAGAGAGTGCGTTCGGATATACCTAAACGAGCACGAATGCCGCGCCGGTAACGAATCGGAGTGAAGCAGACGAGTGATTGGAATTCCTTGGATATATACGAGTTTCTCCGATGTTTTCTCACGCTCGCGTCGCGAGGTGGATTTCTTTTCCAGGGGGGGGACTGGCGTTTATTTATTCCCCGGATAGACTTGTACGATCGTCACGACGTTCATACAAACTACAACAATTGATTGTTCAACATTTACATTTGTTTTGCTTTATAAATTTGAAAAAATAACTATTTTTAAATAAATTGTTAAATTTACATTATAATGTGAGTCAAATCAATCACTGTATGTATTGTGGCAACATATTTACGAAAAATTGTACTTATATTGAATACGCGTTTAATATTTTATCTGGATTATTTTGAATTTGATATCATAAATATGCTTGCTTAATGACGACTCATTGAGCGCCCACACTGTGGGAAAAGGTTTAGTTGAATACGAATCTAATAAAAAAAATTTAAGATAAGTAAGAATTTATTCGCATCGGACGAAAGTCTATTTGAATTAGATTGATGTTTTGCATACCTATCTTTTTAATCGAGTACGAACCTAGTAGAACATCAATCAAATTCAAATAGACTTGTTCAATGTGAATAAACTCTTCTGTGTTCATCTGAAATAAATTTTTCTATGGGGTTCGTATTCAACTCAACCTTTTCCCCGGATGCAACTTTGATGCATCGGATGAGCCTATACTACCTAGAGTCGCTGTACGATTTACATATTATAGGTACACTTATCTGTCTGGGTCGGTATCGCGATATTGGTCCGAATTAGTCGTCCTCGATCGCAGCGCGTCGATTATACCCGACTGGACGTTCGCTGATGAAATTTATCGGAAAATTATATTAAATGGCGCAGCGTGTGTGGCACGTATCCACTTCTCTCGGTCCACTTTTATTCCAATCCGCACGGCCGTCGCGCGCAGCCGCCTTTACGCGCTCTCGAGTCATCCGCAACAAAGTAGAAATCGTTATCCGAAGTATCGAAGTATGTCGAGTGAAATAACCGGCACTTATCGACCGCGCGCTCACCCCGGAGGTAGCGCGCGAATACCGAGGCGTCCGCGAGGAATGGGGCCCGATGCGGTCGCCGATTGTGGAAGCGATCGCGGTAGGTACGGCGATCGACGCGGTTCCGCGACAAGAGGCGCGCATCGGATATAAACGCGCGCGGGATCCCGGCCCGCGATCCTACAGCCGAAGGATATCTAAAGAGGGTTCGACATAGTATACGTGGGTCTCTCTCTCTCTCTCTCTCTCTCTCTCTCTCGGGCGAGCAGAGATCGTTGCTCGACACCCCATACAAGAGCGACCGAATGAGATGAGAGAGGAGATTATACGGTACGGAGCGAAGGGCAGGGGCATCCTGTCCATCAAGGACGCCTTCTATATCTCCCTGGATTCCCTCTCGCTCCTCTCGCGCTCCTATAATCCACGTTTAGCCTCCTCCGCGCTCGTCAGACGCCGCATATTCGTCGTTGCGTGTCTCTCCGGTCTCGGCCGAAAAATTTCTCGCGATTTTGTGTGACAATATAATATGTGTATTCGCGCCTCCCAGGTGGAAAAGATTTACCATGTGAGGCTAAAGCTAGGAATCCACTACACTCGACTCGACTCGACTCGACACGACACGACTCGACACGACACGGTGACAAAAATTTGCGTGGTGTGTCCACTGGAATCGACGCGACACGACTCGACGGTACTCGACGGTAGTGCTTCGTCCTTTTAAATTTTAACGTACAAGGATACATCGTGTATGGCTCTATAATTTTTCCAATTATTGCTTCTCTGTAACATCTATACAGATTGAAATTTACTATATACCTATTTATGTTTACTTGGTCTATTCAAGGCTTTTGAGATTTCTTCTCAAGCTTCGTTGCGTATATTTTGGTCTCTATATTTCAAATTATGTATATTTCACAGCATCTCATATGCTCTAACTTTATTAATGAGATCCTCCTCCATTCCTCTGCGAAATTAATGTAAAATCTTCGAACTGCTCTTCTCAAATTTCCAAGCAAGACTGCCGCAAATCAACTGTTCGCTCATCGGTCCATATCTCGATGTGCACGCAAACCGTGTCCACTAGGCTCGACTCGACTCGACTCGACGCGACGCGACAAATTTCTGGCCAGCCAGAAAAGTGTCGAGTCGCGTCGAGTCGAGTCGAGTCGAGTCGAGTCGAGTCGAGTCGAGTGTAGTGGATTCCTAGCTTTAAAGAAACTCGAATCACTATTATCTCACAACCCATGAGCTTTTGGCTCATATTTGTATAATACTTTTACACGTTGAAGATTGCGTTTCAATCTATAATATAATACAATAAAGTTTTACACCAAAACCCAAATATATAGGCCAAAAATGTATAAATAATGAGATAACAGTAGGTAAATCGAGTTTCTTTCCTGGCGGGTAAGTTTACCCTCACGTGGTATATGGGGATTATATTATGTATATTTTATATATAGAGAGCATACATATAAATTTGAGTTTATTTTTATATGTAATTTATATATAAACCGTATACGAACGGTACATGGTTTATGTATAGCATTATTTTAATTAATTTAATTTTTATACAATCCATATATAATTCGTATGTGGTTTATATTGAAATCATATAGCTATAAATTTAATAAACCCAAATTGATGTACCTATGTTTTATATACAAAATATATATATATATAATCCATATAGATCTTTTCCACCTGGGACCCTAACTTTTTTTTCCTGATATACCGGATATAGAAAATACATCGTACTCACGGCGAGTGTTCTAGACCTTCTTTTCTACAACTCGAAGAAATCAATCGGACTTACCTGAAACAGAGAAAAAAATAGTGGTTAGTTGAATTCGTCGAAGGCAAAACTCGATTATCGTCGCGTTAATGAACTTCTGAAAAAGCCTAATCGTTGGTAATCTTTCATCAATGTGTTCCGAAGAACCGTTATCGATTCCAACAGATCGACATCGATCACGGTCCCACAATCCGTTCTCAAGTAAGGAAACACCTACACTCGCGTAGGGGTGGGCAAAAATCTTCCGTTATGTACGTGAACATCATTTTTAATTGCTCGCGCGACACGATCGTCTCGCCGCACCTGAGACGAATACGGTGCCGTAACATTCCCCTCGCGCGTGCGTACACGCGGGTATCGGTGCGCGTGCCTATACGCGATTGTGTGAGGAGCACGCATAGACGCGAACGATCGGTTTCGTGTATCGATAACCCGACGCCATTCCACGCCGCGCGGTCGTTCCGATTGATTTCGGCGTTCATCGATTACGGCGACTACCGATTTACGAGCTTGTTTTCGTCGCCCCGACAAGCGAGCGACGGCTGATCGGTTATTCCTGGTCTCGATGTAGATCTCTTTTTTTTTCGTTTTCCCCTTAGGACGCGAAGAAACTTACAGCCTCAGGCGTCGCCCGTTATATTTCAGCTTATCGGCTAGAATTTTCCGTGGGACGATTTCCAGGTAGCTTAGAATCGCTGAAGGATTTTTGAAATCGTTGACGGATCGTCAGGGATGGTTGCGATTATTCGCTGTCCCGATTTCGGAATTGCTCGTATTATATAAGCTCTTTCCCAGTAATTGATTCCTTTTACCACATTCAATAATTTATGTTACACGTTGATATATTCGGATATTAGGACGTGTCCGGCCACTGATGTTTCTACCTTACTGAGGAAAATAATTAGGCCAGGTTAAAATGACAAAACGCATCTAGTTAAACACGTTTTGCAACTCTGATGAAAATACTGGTCGGTTGAACCAAATACTTACACGGAAAAAAATTGTGGTAAATTTCGGGAAAGGGCCAATTTATTGTCACGATAACTACACTTTTAATAAAGAATATAGTAAAACTTGTAGAAGTTGCAAGCGTTGCTATAATTTTTACTAAAATTGTAGTTATCGTGACAATGAATTGGCCTTGTCACGAAATTTACCGCAAACTTTGTAAATGCTACAATTTAGCATTTCCTGTGTAGTCATTCTAACCAAATGTCGAGTTATTTCAACCAAAAAGTGGTCGGTTCAACAAAACAAATGGAAAATCCATATTTCACCAAACGGTGAGTCATCATCTCCAGGATTTTGGTTGGATCGACCATTAGTTTTTCCAGTGTACACGCGCCGTTTGCGGAACTCCCGCACGCGTTTTCGTCGGGGATATAGAAAACGTGACTCTCTCTAGTACGAAATTCGATACCGCGAGCGTGAGAGGTGGAATGTTGCGTGTTCGTCTTTTTTTTCGTGGTAAACAGGTACGCGCTACGCGTGCGTCACGCGGATGTGGAGAAGGATCGCTATTGCGACACCGCGACTTCCACGCGTACCTGGGCCATTGTGCCAATTGACGAGGCGCCTAATTACCACCGAAATTAACGAGAAGTGCCCCCCGCGCTCGACGTACGACTCGTGGGAAACACGACGACCACGCGTGGAGACATCGATATCTCGCGTTCCCCTCGAATGACTACGATCCTCCGAATGGATTTAAAAAAAAATTACCAGACAAGCTAGCAATACGATTGATAAGAGCGGAAGCACGAAGAGAGACGCTACAGGAAGTTTCTTTCGTTATGACATCACACGATGACACGGCTAAAGTTGTGTTGTGCAAATAATCCCCGTGCAGAACGCGAAAGAAAGAGGAACTCCCGAGAGTGCAACGCCGAAAGTTGTAAACAGATCTACAGTTTTTTTACGCTTCGCGGGCCGTGGGTCTCTTACGCGCTCTCGTACGCACGTGGGTTTGCGAGATGCAGCCAGATACATACACTGTGAAAAATAACCTAGGTTACAATAACCTAGTTATTAATTATTATTATTATTATGATTAACCATTCAAATTGAGCTTTATGCAATTTACTTTATTTGACAGAATTTAACGATTTCATTTTAGAAATAATTTAAATAAATTAGGTTACCTATTATGTATATTGAAATTTTGTACGATTATTTTTTCACTTAAGTAAGTTTTAATAATTATGAATTAATATCTTCCAATTTTTGCTTCTAATTAAACGAGTTTAGTTATTCTAATTAAAATACTGGTCAGAGTTGACCCAAATATTTAATTAGAATAACTAAATATTTAGTTATTCCGACCAAACGTTTACTTATTCTAACCATAAAGTGGTCAATTTAATCAAACAGGTGGAGAATCCACATTTCACCGAAAGGTTTGGTTATCATCTCCAGAATTTTGGTTTGATCGACCAAATTATTTTCCTCAATGTATAAAGCCCGCGAAGAGAAACAGAGTACAGAGTCCTCTCATGCTCTTCACGATCCGCGATGATCGCGCGTCGTGTGCACTCGTAATGCCTTTTTGTGCGCGCAGGTGTACGGCACTTCATTTAAGCGCTATTAAGGTAGTGTCAGACACGGCTACTTTTGCTGCGCAACAGATTAAAATTACTGCACGCAATCAGGCTACAATCGCAAAGTTGCAGGTTGCATGGGTGTTCACACTCTTGCGCAGTTTTTTAATCTGCTGCGCAGCAAAAGTAGACGTGTCTGACACTACCTTTACTATGCTGACTACTTAACCGTGTTGTCGATTTTCTGCAGCGCGGTATAAGCGAGTCCCACGGCAGCTATCGCCAGATATAGAGCCGAACGAAAGTTAAGCCAAACTTGGCACCGTTACGAAATATACATACATATCGGGGTAATTAAAACCGTTGCCAACTTTAGAGCGCGGTACCTCCATATAATACAGGATGGCCCCGGGCATCGAAATACCCTCGCTTTACGGTAAACACGACAGGTACCTCCATTTCGAGCTCGTTTACGGCTTTTCCCGGACACTGAGAAAAGTAATTTGCCGATCCAAGTAACCGTCGACATGAATAGTGCCAAGAACAAATTTATCAAAGTCAAACATACACTGTAAACAAAATTTCTATTAAATTTAATGTAATGTGTGTAAAGCTTTTATCCGATAGGGGTAATTAGGTACATATAGGGTAATCATGAAAATTCATATACCCCCTTATACAATTTATGAGGGCAATTTCATAAGGGAATATATTAATTTTCATAATTAAGGTGTTTATTAATTTTCACAATAATAATCACGCATTGGAACAAAGCTTTATATAGAACTATATTAAAATTACACATTTCTTTACAGTATATCGTCGTTGAATCAAGTATATGTTATTCGTCCAATTCAATGAATATATGCTTGTCTTAAATAAATATCTTTTCTCTATTCTCATATCGATGATTACTTGAATCGGCAAATTATTTCTCTCAATGGATTCCCCTTGCCACCCGCGACGACTGGTGCTTTTCCACTTGGCACCTCGTTTCGTTCCGTCGGATTCCATCGAAGGACTACCTACTCGCACCCGACCCCTCGACCGAAAGGTCGTATCCCCCTTCGGACTCGCGCACCCCTTCCCTCACGCGTTCGAAGGGCCGTAAAAGTCCACGAGCGTAATTTACGCGGCCGTTCGACTAATTTGTGTGAAACGATTACGCAATATGCACACGCCGGGCAAAACGTGGGTGTACGTACCTACATGTACCGGGGCCCGCTCGTAAAACCCGTAAACAGTTAGTCGCGTCGATGCGCCTTCCGCGACGGCACGTTAGGGTTCCCGTTCGACTCGAAATTTTACGACTGCCGCGGAGCGTAGGAACCGCGGCGAATCGCGCCTTCGACGGACGATTTCGGCGAAACGGTCCATCGCCGGAAGAGGATTTGCGCCGTGAATCACGGTCTCGCCGAGGCCCTGCGGTGAATAGCTCGCGTGGCGAGGAACGAGAGGGATCCCGGCGAGAGACGCGCGTCGCGTAACTTCAACACCTAACTGGGGAGGAGGTGTCGTTGCTGGACCACGCGGTTCCCAGAAGATCTCGCGGCAGTGGAAACGCGTGCGAGAAGAAGCAACGATATTATTCGCGGAAAATGAATGTTCCTTGTTTATTTGTTCGAAATGCGATTACAGCCGCTCTCGCGCGTCGAAAAACCATACACTCTGCAGAGAGAAAAAATAGTCGGTGTCGAAGAAATATTTCATCAATTGAGAAAATAGGATCTTTGAAATTTTTAAGAATATAGGTAGATATATAGATTCTTGGTCGAAGAATATACTTACACTCGCGATTCAAGAATATCTTCGTCGTGACGAAAAATTTTTCCTGCACGAAGAAAACAATATTACTCGTGGCTGTGAAATATTTTCTTTCCTTTTAATCGAAGAAAACATTTCTTTGGTACACCTCACGCGGACTTTGTAGGTAAAGGCTATTGAGTTGCACGCAGAATAAATCCTACTATCTATCTACAGTATGAGGCTAAATTTACTCGCCAGGAAAGAAACTCGAATCACTGCACACAGAGAAAGAGAATTAGTTGATTCTACTAAAAATTACTTGCAGGGTTGCAAGTAATTATCAATTTAGATTAATTTCATCTTTTTTCGTATTAATTAGGTACTAGACAATTTGCACGCGCAAGCGCGCGCCTAAAACGTATTTCATAACGACATTTATATTTATCTACTTCAACGCTAATTTTACCAAATTGAATTTCCCTGTTGGATTCCAATATGGGAGGAGTCGAAGTGGTTGCAGTGGAAGCTCGATTGAAAGTCTCTTTTCGAACGCGTCGATCGAATACTTATAGTCTAAAGTTCCCCCGAAACGAGAGGGGTAGGGGAGAGAGCTGCCGTCGAGTCGAAGTGCGGTAGGGCACGTATAGCTGCATCCCTTTGCGACCGAAGATTGCTTCGGCCGTGTGGGACCGATTCCGAGAAAGGTCAGGTTTTCCCGGTCGCGATAGCGAAACACACACACGGAATTAGACTGACCGTAATAGCGGGCCGATCGGTCCGAGACGGATAATCCCCTGCAATCGAATGTCCATAATTAAAACAAATTGCTTTCCGCGAGGCTGGGGACGATTCACACAGCGCTAACATCTGTCCGGCTTAAGTCGCTTTTCGTGACGATGCTAACGGTTCACGCCGAAGAGCGCAGTACCTATGACTAGTGAGTGTACAGTTACACAGCATCCCCGCTTTAACTATCGAATACTATATCGATATCGATTATCAACTAACCAATGGGGATAGTTGACCACGACTTTCGATTATATCGTGCTGGATTTTATTAGATAGGATTTCTTCCTTGCAATCAGATACTATTTCACATGATTGTCAGGAAGAGATATCAGATGGATACATTAAAAAATTAAATTGACGTAAATGAATAATTACTCGCGACCCCGCAAGTAATTTTCAGTAGATCGAACTATATAGTAACTCTTTTTCTCTGTGTTGAGTTTCTCTCCTGGTGAGTAAATATCATATCTATGATATCTATTTTTTTGGCACCAATAATTATTTCTCTCGGTGTACAGCGACGAAAGGATTCTGCATCGAGTAAGAGCGATTTCCACCGCGAATGCGTCGCGCTTTCCCTCGACGCGTCTACTATACGACGCATTAACACTCGCGCCGGAAGAAATGGAGCGAAAGTGGGGATCCGAAGAGACTACACGGCGTGCGGCGGAACCCGGTGAGAACGCTCGTCCCCTCCAATTGGAAGCGATTACATATTCTACGTCTCGTACCCACGGGGCACTCTACTCGGCTTCGTTCGCGTGCAACAACAATGCAGAGATCGCACAATAGCCAAGCGTATATACACTTCTTTTTCGATTCTCCTCGCGCGCTCGCGGTACACTCTCACTTCTCATTGGCCCATTCACTCGACTTCGCTCGGATTTTAATTTCAAATGGGCAATTTCTCCGCTCGGACCATTCCCATGCGGCTTTTGTCGCCCGCGTGTAGGACATACATGCTAATGTCGCCGCGTCCGTGCGTGTACACCTGTTCGGCCGTGTATACGTGCGTGCGCGATGCGGGTAGGTACACGCGCACACCCACGCGAGCGCGAGAGGGAACGCGGACGTTCGGCCCGAGGATGGGAAGAGGAATTGGAGGAACGCGCGTGCCTGCGCGAGAGTTGCGTAAAGGGCAACGTACGTCTTACTCTATGGGCGCGTAATGGTGAACGCGGGAGAACTCGTGTGAAAACGAGACCGTAATTAAGCGTTCGTGTCGAGAGACGCGTGCGTCTCGGTAGGACGGGGAGGGAGGCTGTCCCGTGGTCCAGATAATTTGCCTGTTAATCATTCCGCGGGGAACTACGCGTGTCTCCGAATACATTTCCGTCTGTCGTGTAGCGTACGTAGGAGGCGTATGTCTTCTCTCTCCTTGGAATTCAACTCGAAGTACGTACGTTCCGCTGATTGCGAGTGGCCGCGCGAGAGGAGTCAGCGGTTTGAAACTCTGCACAGAGAAAAAGAATTAATTGAATCTACTAAAAGGATCTACTAAAAATTACTTGCAGAGTCGCGAGTAATTATCTATTTACATCAATTTGGTCCTTTTTTCATATTAATTTGATATTTCTTCCTTTCAATCACATACTATTTCACATGATTGTAGGGAAGAGAATTGATGTATGTATTAAAAGATTTCATTGATATAAATAGATAATCATTTACGACCCTGCAAATAATTTTCAGTACATCCGACTAATTCTTTTTCTCTGCGCACTATAGGCAATCGTGAAACCTATCCAGACAGACGAATGTACACAAATTGTAAAGCAACTTTAGATAGTATTAGCTCGCTAAATGCGTCAAGGTTATGCGCTTTGAGTCATCGATAAGAAGCATACCAATGACATTAAATGATTTCAAAATGATAAAAATAAAATGCTAAGCATGTATTCGATAAAAGCACAACTTTTCGTAAATATGTTGCTACAAGAAATACAACGATTGATTTGATTCACTTTAGAATATTTATTTTTTCAAATTCATGCAGCAAAATAAACACTTTATTGAAAAATAGTTATTTTCTTCAAATTCATATGACAAAACAAACGTAAATTTTAGAACGATCAATTATCATAATTCGTATGAACGTCGTGACGATCATACAAATCTATCTGGCATACGTAAAATATTTTCAAAAACCGGCTACGTAGAATTCCCCGGCAAAAATGTCCAACATTATAAATCACTCATCGACAGTGACGACAGCTCGGAAGAAATCTCAGAGCGAGCCTACCTGCCGACCGCGGGCTCTCGATACCTCGGAAAATTTACGAGCTTTCCCTCCGCGAGAGGGAGATGAAAGCGGAGGAAATAAAAGAGCGCCGGGCGCGCGCGCGGGCCGAGAGCGAGCAGCAATAAAAGTGGCGAAGGGAAGATCGGAGCTACCTCCGTAATAATAAAGACGCTTAACGTCCCAGTTCTTATCCTCCCTATTTATTACTTTTTATCTCGAACATCGTGCCGGGTCGCGACAGCCGTGGAACGTCAATCTCGTAATAAAGACGCTCGGAACTTCCCTTCGTCTCTGTGTATTATTTTTTATCTCGAACCCGCTGCATCGGGAGACCCGACGCGTCGCGACGTACCCACGAGTAGTACAAGGAGAGACGCGCGGTTACATCCACTTTCCCTAATTTGTCATCGCCGCGCGCGGAGAGCGATATTGCGATATTAATTAATCTTCCACCACGCGCGAGCCTCGTTTGCGCACACGAATGCGACCGTATAGCAGCCCGCGGACACAACGCGCGCGCGCGCGCGCGCGATAAGATCGAGAGCAGGTGGAGAGTCGCATCGCCGGTGCTCTCCCACGCGACCGAATCCTCGCGGCGTGGAGGACGATAAAGCTCCACCCACGCAGGGACCGAGCGCGCGTACGAGCGCTCATCGAATCGATCGAACAGAGTCGTTGGGGCGGCCAACGACTTCGGAGCCGATCCGGTGATCGTCGCTCGTAAAAGATGTCAGGTGGTAGTTATACGGTTTCGTGAGAACATTGCACGGGCCGCGAGCGCGCAAGTATTTTGCTACTTTACGGAGTACCCAGGTGGAGAAAAGTTCTATATATTTTGTACATAAACCATACGTGATTTTTGGTCATATATGGATTACATATGATTTTTATATTAATCATATAAGGACTATATATAGATTTTTTGAATGTTTGTATAATCTTTATACAGTCCTTATATAATTATGGTTAATATAGAAATCATGTATAACCCTTAACTAGTATACACCTTTTTTCTAACGTTACTTGGGGTCAGGAGTGACCCCAGTATACCAGTTAAGGGCTAATCTACATATGACCAAAACCACATATGGATTATACAGAGAGAAAATATATAGAATTTCTCTATATTCGTAATAACCCGAGCGCTGCGAGGGAATGTATATACTCGGTGTAAAGTTTATTCGAATACGAAATCATTAGAAAGTTTATTAGTCAGAAACAGGAGTTATTTTCACATCAAACACAAAGATCTATTCGAATTAACACTAAACATACCGGTACTTTACACCTACCTATTCTTACCATGAGGGGTCATTTGACCCCTTATGAAATGAATGTTTATTTTCAGAAAGAAATTCCTAATTTATTAAAGGAAATAATTTGCAACATAATTTATGATTTCTAATAAAATAATCAAACACATATTTTTATTTCTGTAAGCAAAATAATCAATTAATTCCTTCTTTTACAGATAGTTGGTTTCTCCTTCGCACATTTCCCGCAGACAAATCTTTTACACATTATACAAGTTTGAATTGTATTATTGCCTGTGCACAATCTTACTTGACATTTCTTCCATGATTGCGAATTATTGTTGGAACTGCTTGGTATTCCTTCTGGTTGGTTTTCTTTTTCTTCTTCGTAAAATTTGTGGTGTTACAGTAAAACAGAAGGCCAATTGAATATAACAAAAATTGTCACAATGTAATAGAAACTGTCATGTCACTCCTTGTCGAACTTGATTTATTATACGCTCTGATCTTTGCTCTTTGACTCAATGTACGGCTGCATTTCTATTTCGTTTAGCTATAGAGAACTAACAGTATACTGGGAGGGAGCAGTGCTTGTTTCTCCGATAAGAGTCTTGTTTGTTTGTGCGTTATGTCATATGGACCCGATCCGGCCGTCCAAGTGCTCGCGCCGAAACCAAACACATATATGAGGTTTAGATAAATAGAACCTTCATTTCAGAAGCATATTTGAGTTTAGAACTAAGGAGAACTGCCGACAAATACGTAAACTTCGTATGGGGTCAAATGACCCCTCGTGGTACGTAAGGTAGGTAAACAATTTTTCGCTATAAAAAATAAGCTACGAGAAAGAGGGAGAGCGAGAAATTGAATAATCAGATGATACAAGAATTTACAGAAAATCAAATGAACGAAAGAAATAACAATGAATGTACGATTTTAAAGTAAATTTTGAAAGGGGTCATTTGACCCCGCTTGGTACGTTTAGTGTTAAACTAATGTTTGTATACATCACAGACCGTTTATTTATTTCAAACTTGTATTTGTTCCTTGTAAACAAATTCTTCATTCATCGCGAATAAATGTTACTACTAGGTTCGTTGTCAAATAAATTTGTCTTTGATCGTACATTACTTGTCGAGGGGAGAATTGCAATTGCTTTATCATCGCGAGTGCACCTTGCGATAATGAATGCGGAAAACCTTAGAATCTTTCGACCGAATAAGGTAAGTGTCCCAATTCCTAACCAGTTAGCCCAATTTCTAATCGTTTATATTATATTTAGTCCTAATAATAAAAGTATAAAATTGATATACCTTCAGTTAACAGATAAGTATTTATCTAAATGATAAGGAATAACAAAGATATTCATGTGAACAGTCTACGATAAGTTAACGAAGAGATATTTAAGGGTTTGGTTAGGAATTGGGACACGATTAGGAATTAGGACATTTTCACCTTATTCTCAAATCGCGCGTCTTGTATCTATTTCAATTGTCGAGTAGGTAACTAAAACTTGCGCGAGTAGTCTCAAAAAAAATCTGCAAAGTTCCAATTAAAAATCCTCGATACAGCCCTCTCACCCTACCGAAACGAACGAATGCCGGACGATTTAATTACGCGCATTTTCACCGCGATCTTCTCGGAACTCGTTAGGCGCCACTTCTTCCGGGTCTCCCCTTACGAGCGGCCGAACCCGCTAAAGAGCACGCGAGTACGCGCGGTCGCGCGATCGCGCGATCTCGCGCCTCCTCTCTCCATCGCGCATTCCCTCGCCGATCCGTCCCGGGGTCGAGTCGATCCCAGAGACCCGCGCGGCTCATTGATGATTTCGACGGGTCTCGCGGCGCAACCGCGAGTTGGTTCCTAAAGCGCCGAGGCAAAATCGAACTGGTTCTTGTTCGAGTTACGGTACACCGTGTCGTAGCGCCAATCCACTTAGGCGTCCGATGACGGGACCCGCGCTCAATGGAGCAAGTTCTCGAATTGAAACGAATCGAATCGGCCGGTAATAACGGGGGGGGCTGGCTGGCTCGTTCTTCGTGGTCCTGCGATCGAGGCGAAAGAAAGAAGGGAGAGAGAGAGAGAGAGAGAGAGAGAGAGGGCTCACTCCCCTCGCGGAATGGATAAACGATCTATACATTATTTATAAGTCGTATACGGACCGG